>LPNX010982413.1:0-127568 GCA_001517045.1 Pseudotsuga menziesii | reverse complement strand
ATATATATATAATCAGAAGGAAGAGAGAGAGTAGCAAGAGTTTTTCCCATCTTTGTCTTGTTCCATCCTGGAACCCACACCACCGATGTGGCCTTTCATGCTCTCACCCTCTTTCACTTCAACGTGAATGTTGGGCCAATCCCTCTTGGTCATGACACTTAGTGTCTCCGGTCTATTTCAGACCTCTCAACCATGGAGCCATGTAGGCTGCGAGGACCTTCATAGTCTCACTAGCACCTTTTTCATTACTACTCATTATGAGCTCTTCAAGACAGTCACATGTCCACATGCACCCCTAGGATGCTCTCATAGTCCTTTCTCCCAGTGATACCTATATTCAAACATTGAATAGATTCACATGTTTAGTTATTCTCAATGGTTTTTATCTCTTAAACAAGAGCTTAAAACATCATAACCAAATCATATACACATGTATATTCATAAGCAAGAAATGGTTTTTATTTGGTCCACAGGATCCTGCTTCGCTTTGCAAGCCTTGGGATTACCTATGGACTTGGATGTTAGGTCAGTACGCAGGCTGCTTCACAACATCCTTTTATATATATCAGGCACAGTCAAGCCAACCTTCAGTTGGGTTTATCAAACTGTCAACAAATCACCTGCACTTATATCAACAACCAATCATCAGCCAAGATAACGCAGTTGGGTTTATCAGGCCATTAACAACAACACATGCACTTATATCAACAATAAATTACCATTTCCAGGTTTCATTTCCAGCCGTGAGCTCTAATTCCATTTAGTGTACAACACTAGGCTACATATGTTTAGCCTGACAACACAAGCAATATAAGCAAACTCATCAGCATTATTGCTCTAAAACTGTAATCATACTTCACATCATTCACTATCAAGTATTGAGACACCAGGAGTGCATCCACTCCCTAGGGTGTAATCAATATTGAAAACCCTTTCATGGTCCGACATTGGGAAAGTGTGCACCCTTTTCCAGTGTGTGCCATGTAGGCCATATTCATGCTCAAGCAATTGTTCATAATGGAAATAAAATCAAAACATGCTCTGTATTTTGAATTTAACAATTTGACATGCATATTTTTAGCTAGGGTCACAAAACACTTATCCATTTGCTGAAGCAGTATTCCTTCGTTAAGGAGGAATGGGGGCTCCCTTCTCTGAGTTGACAGTCCCTCAGTTTGCCATCTCAATTCCTCTTTACATTTCGTATCCATGCATGTCTTATTGACATAACCTATACCATCTCACTCATGTTGCTTACCAAACATGTAGTGCAGATGAGACATTTCCAAAATGTCCAATGGAGTTTCACCCAAAACCCATTTCCAAGATAAGGGAAAACCTCCCCATAAATTTTGGCTCCTTCAGGCCATCACACATGGTATTTCTGCAATGTGTACCCCTAGCACATTCATCAAGTAGCCAAACAGTCAATCATTACCTGATAATACAATCCAAATTGATTGTTCCATAACCAAGCAATGACATTAGTAATTAAATTCAATAAGAATTTGCAACTCTGTCTACTACAGAAATTGATTTGCTTGGCAATGAGGTGATCCTCATTTGTGGGTCTCTTGTAAGCAACACCACTATGCCCATTATAATTTTATGCTTACTATAATAACATGAATACCCACTTACAATGCGTCCTCCTGACACAATTCTATGCAAGCCAATAGTGATTAGTAGTTGTCAGCAATTTCTCAAATCCAAAATTCACAAATTCAAATTTGACAACTCATTATGCATACAAACTAGTTTCACAGCCATGAGACTATTCTCATGAGGTTTGGCTCTTTCACATGGTATATTCTGGCCTTTGTCATGGTCTTACTCACATTGCCATGCCCCAAACAATCTACCTGAAACCTGAACTTCAATCATCCAAACACTTGGTAAGTCTTGATGCATATAACATTTTTCCATTGTTGTAACAATCACTGAAGCATTTTCAGAATTATAGAATTCAAATACTTCCAACTGTTAGCACATCAATATTACCAAAACCCATTTACTTCATGCAATCATTATCATATTGAAATTGCAAAGTATAGTCACATCTTTTATGCAATTTAAATGAATGGTTTAGATACTTCTTACTTCACAAGCGTATCATTGTACCACCTTGCCCTTCCATAGAGCATTTCCGGCAGTCAATCGATCATGACTACCCTCTTCATGCACTTACTATCCTACATTCATAACAGCTCTTGAAATGGTTCTAGAATTTTCATCAATTCATCATTTCAGCCATTAGTTATTCATAATATCACATGCACTATTTCAATGCATTCATGCAATGCATCACAACATTTGCACCCATACTTACATAATCAGTTACTCACACCCTTCATATGCATCCATTCAATACATAACCACATGATTTATAAAATCTTTTAATGCATATCCACTCAATGCTACCTTGCATTGATTCTGGAATACAATGCTTTCAATCATACCATGCATGGCCTAACCATGACTACTTCATATAGGATGCATTACTATAATCAAGACCATCCGTACCCACTTCTTTGGGCTACTAAGCTCATAACAACATATACAGTATGGAACATCTCTATATGAATGTAGTATAAATTTCAAATACCCACATGGTATGAGATTGATTGCTTTTACCACTCCATGCAATTGTCATAATTAAACATTACCTTCTTGAGTCCTACTTACACTCTTGACATTACCAGTTTGGTTGGTCCTTTGCAGGAGATTGCATAATTTTGATCACCATGTTTTGATTCTGTACTTGTTGCCTTATCCCTTTCTCCATAGGGTTGCTAGTCCTCACATCTTCCGCAACGGCGGCTAACGAACCTTCTAGGGTTTCCGCGGTTCACAATCTATCGGCGGTCGAATGCACTAACTATTGCGGCGTCGAGCGGTTAGTCGTCTAGGCAGCCGCAATGGTGGACTCCCAATCAACTAAAATTTTCTGAATCATCGGCAGACTCATCCACTAAAATGCGTCGATCACTGATATCCTCAACACTTAGAAAAATCTCGGCGAAAATTTTCTTTTTCTCCTTCCTGCGACACTCTGTCGGCTGTTTCATCAACTATTTCTTGCTGACACTGCAGCTACTCCCTCAGCTAGTCATCAGCAATCTAGTCAACTAATCGTCGCCGATTGTTGATGGTTTTATCGGAGCTTCATCAGACTAATTTAGGTCGGCATTTAAGTGGCCTTCAGCTGATCTCCGCCGAAACTGCGGCTCCCACATCCACTAAGTTTCATCGACGTCCGACGATTCTAATACTTAGAAAAAAAATTCGAAATTTCTTCCTTAGCCATCTTTCCGCTGCTTCATCAGCTCAACCATCTTCAATTATTTGCTGTCATTTCGACACCTTCACTATCTATTTTCTGACGTTGCGGTTACGCCATCAACAAGGTATCGGCGATCCAATCCTTTAATCATCACCGATCGCTGATGGTCCTATCACTTCATTTTTTCGTTGTTCCGCATCAGCTATCGAAACAATTATCTGCTGCAGCATCAGCAGTCTGGGACTCTACTCGTCGGAAGATTAGTCCACTAGACTTTCGCAACGGTGGGCGCACGAACCACTAGTTCTTTCCGATGTTCATCAGCGACCAATACCACTAACTTCCACCGATCGCCGATGATTTTCTCGCCTTAGAAAAATTTTCAAATTTTTTCTCTCCGCCGTCGCTGTCGGTGGTTCAACTAACTATCATCTTTTTTTTGTCGCCGACATTTCGGCACTCACGTCCTCTAAGTTTCACCGACGATCGATGAACACTTAGAGGAATTTCACAATCTTCCTTCCGTCGTCGGGTGACCTTCAAACTACACATCCCGTTGCATCGGAGGACCTTCCAAATAAGTGATCCGTTGCATCGGAAGAACTTCTCACTAAGTTTTTCGATGAGCCGACAATTTTGACACTCAAAAAATTTTGTGAATTTTCTTGTCATTCACCCATTTTCTCTTAGTTTCTTATGGGTAGTAGGCAACCTGCCTCTGTTAACTGATCTTTCATGGCCCATTCAGGCCCATGCTAAAACCTGTAGCTCTGATACCATACTGTAACGTCCCCGACCCTCCGACCGGCGAAGAGGACGCTACCAAACAAAAACCTCTAGGCAAATAGCCCCATGAAGATGAACATACATATAATGCTGATATAAAAATGCTTAGAACATAAAACATGCTATGATGCATAAAAGATACAAGGATGCATAGTTACTCAACATACAGTGGAAGCAAACATATACATTCCAGCATCAACATGTTCATCATTATGATTCATTAGACATTAGACAGTAAATGTAAATGTAGAAGCAAAATGGACAAGAATGCTTATCTTATAAATATCTCATCCCGCAACCAGCTACGTCATTGCAACGTTCCACCCAACCGTAGGCCAGCGTGCTCATCAATCTCTCAGCAACACTGCCACCCCCGAGCTGGGCATGATTCCTCAAGGAATAAGGGTCAAGCAGACTTACACATAGCCAAGGTACACAAATCAACCAAGCCCACACAGTAGGGTTTATCAGGCCGTCAAGGAGCTAGGAAAGGCTAAATGCTAAGTTGGTGGTCTCAATGGAGAGCGAAGGACACCTACACCAGAGCTAACCTGACTTCTAAGACATCCACACACCAAAAACCAGGGATCAGTCCTTTCTCTGCTTCCCAGTCCCTCGAGCCCTGACTTCCCTTCCCAATACTCTTCAAGGGTTCTAGAGAAGAAAACCAGCAGTTGAACTCTGTCTGAGTGGCTCCCAAACACCAGGTTTCTCAAGCATACCCAGCCTCTAATCCCACTCTAAACAGTCCGAAGACCAACCACTGCATACCTGCAGTAAAACAAGAAGTTCACAAATCTGTGAAGAATATAAAGACAATAGGGTGACAACCCCAAACGAAAAGGTGAACACAGCTCAAATCAACAAGACGAGTCAGAGTTGTTCTTGGCCCTAGCGTGGCCAAAACAACTTGGCAGCAACCCAAAAATGTACTTGCATACACAGCAACCCAAAACCAGGGGAAAACAATAGCCCCAATATCACAATGAAACAATGGCAACATTACATAGTCCGCAAATGGGAAAGAATCCAAACTCCCAGCATGGACAGGGGAAACATAAACACAGACCACAATCGGCAACATACACAGCCACAATCAGCAAGGAGACATACACCTACCACCGAAACCGGTATAGAACACACAGGCACACAGCCCCGAGCGTGAATGGCTCCTGCACCTGAAAATCCTGAGTGACAGCAACGATTTCTCCAACTCCCTGCGTGAGGAAAAACAACGCAAAATTCCTGTGCGTGAGAATGTGAGAGGACGAATCTCTACGTGAGGATGGGAAAAACAATGGAGAATCTCCAAAATGTTGCATGTGAGGAAGCAGACCTCCCTACGTGAGAACGAGCCAGACCAAAACCATGAGTGCAAGAGTGGGAAAGTGGAGTGAGTAATAATGGAATGTCGCTTCTCTGCCCCCAGCAATGTGAAGAGGAAGAGTCCGTTGGTGGAGTGGGCACGTGGGCAAGGACTGACAGTCCTACCAAACCCACCACTACTCAGCAATAACTGCTCCCAACTAATAGACAGCAGAATTTTAAATGGGTGATCGACACATGGAAAACTCCCAATGACCCCCATGGGTTGGAAAACCCCCACTTAACCTTAGGAATCATGCCCTTTTCATTTAACATTGCACTTTCGTAGCTGGCTGTAGGTTTATTTTAATTGATGTGCATATTTACATGATGCCCAAAACTATAATGTGCCAGATAGCACGATATACCATCGGCAACGACCCCTATTTCCGAAACATACCCAACCAAATCGATGGTGGGGATTTCACCTTTAGCTCCACACCATGATTAATTACAATATATACATCATGTATATTTTAATGAAAATGGGGCCAAAACCAAGATATTACACTTCTAACCCTCAAGGGCTCCTTAAGGGGCACCAAGACACATCGACACACACTTGTTGGCATCAATGACAATTTAGTCAACAATCTCCTTGACACACACTTGTTGGCATCAATGACAATTTAGTAAACAATAACCATCACTACACCTGTGCTAAGAAATATACCAACGGAATTTCTCACACCTTTTCCATTTCACTGGTGCAACCAAAGGAAAAAATAGGGTAGAGTTTTTACAACAACAAAAGGTTATCAACTAGTCTTGGGATTTCCATTTCTCTCAACAAACCTAACTGCCAAAATCAGTGGAAAAATGGACACTTCCCTTTGGAACTGGACTATTCTTTGTCCTCCAATGATTCCAATTACCGCAAATTCCACACTTCGTCAAAATTATCTGCAATGCTACAACAATCTCATGTTGGGCTGTGTTTTCGCTTTCTTTCCCAGTGCTCAAACTTGTTGTGCTCAGTTCCTTCATCTCTCTTCTCTCTGCGTACTTTGTATTTTTTAGTAAATTATCTTAATGGATTTTCTTCCTCCATGTCCTCATACTCTTCTTGATGTTGTGTTTTTCTTCCTCTTCCTTCCTCTTTTTATGATCCCCTTCTCTATCTTGCACACTACTTTCCCCTCATCTGCTATGGTCACCACTCCCACCAACTTTCATTCTCATGTCACTGTCATGGTGACACTTGTCCAAATTCATTCTCTCACTAATCATTCATTTAATCCCTTATTAACTCAAAAACAGGTTTAGGGAAAAATTATAAAAAAGGGGATAGCTTTCCTAAAGTTCTAAGGTAATATGGGGTTAACTAGGGTTATACTTAGCTATTAGGCTATATTCCACCCCCCCCCCCTTACTAACCTAGGTGAATACATGAGTTCCCACTTATTCAACATGTTGCCACCACCGAACCCAGTTCGATTATTATATTAACAAGGAAATACATCATGAGTTCTTCTTTACAAGCACTCATTGTCTTATACAAAATTATAATAAAAAAATAATGGTGTTTTTAACCCATGGGTGTTACATTTCCCTCCCCCTTAAATTATACACTATCCTTGGTGTTTACATCGTTCCAAGATTTTCAAAATTTTTACATATATCAGTTTTCAAACAGATGGGGATATTATTCCCTCATCTCATCTTCTAACTCTGATGTGGCTTCTGTGGGATACTAGTGAGTCCACTATACCTTTACCTATTCGATGGTCATATTCCATAGTGTCTTAGTTCTTTTTTCCTGTGCAAATGGGTTGAACCTGAATTCGACATTCGAGTTCTACTTGTATCACAGACCAATCAAGAATATGATTAGGATCATATGCATGTTTCTTTAATAATGATACATGAAAAAACATTGTGTATTTTTATCATAGGTGGAAGAGAAAGATCATAATCTACTGGCCCAATTTTGTTTAGGAATTCAAATGGTCCACATAATATAGCTTCCAACTTCTTACAGCTACCCAACGTCAATGAAATCTTCCTGCATTTTACTTTTAAAAACACCATGTCCCCAATTTGGAACTCTCTATGAATTCTATCTTTGTAGGCATAAATTGTTTGTTTGTCTTGAGCTACCTTCAAATACTATTTTATCTTTGCTACCTGTTGCTCCACTTCTTAAATCATTTCAGGTCCCATGATCAGCCTATCCACAGGCTTACCCCATCTTACTAGAACGCTGCAATTTATACCATAAAGTGCTTCGAAAGGGCTCATCTTCAACGATGCATGGTAACCATTATTATAGTAAAACTCAACAAGGTGTAAATAGTCTTCCCATTTACTATGTATATCCATCACATATAATCAAAGCATGTCTTCAATGATTTGATTCACCCACTTAGTCTATCCATCTGACTGAGGATGATATGTTGTACTAAGATTTAGTTTAGTACCAAATTCCATGATTAAGCCTTTCTAAAAGTTCAAATTGAACTTTGGATCGTGATTTGAAACTATTGCCTTAGGCATTCCATGTAACCTGTAAATTTCCTTCATATAAACCTATGCAATCTTATCTACTTTAAAATTTGATTGAAAAGGTACATAATGGGTTGACTTTGTTAGTTTATCAACCACTACCATGATGGAATCATGTTGCTTTTGAGTTCTTGGAAACTTGGTAACAAAATTTATGGTTACTACATCCCACTTCCATTCCGGTATAGGAAATGGATAGAGTAGACCAGCACGGTGCTTATGCTCTTTTTGAATCCCCAACTGAGTATGTGGTTGATTAGGGTGTTTAAGGCTTGCAACACACAAATAAAACCCAGCCAAAGGATTCAAACAATCCCATGCAGGTATTATTCTATCCTCGAGTTGTTTGGGGTCATAATCTCCCACGGTTACTTTTGTAGCCTCCGCTGTCTTATGGTTGGATTTTATCCATAGAGGATCTGTTTCCCCAGTTTAGGAAACAAGGCAAATGATATAAAGAACAATAAAAATTAAACCTAACTAGGAAAGGGAACCTGATCTAGATCTAAACTACTCTAAAAAGGATACTGGGTTGATATGCAGGTAAACAAGATGTGTAAGCAGACAAGTACTTTTCATTCAATCAACAAAAATGTAAATCAAATTATAAGCTCATCTCTTAATTCATAGCAAATTAATGGAAATCGATTAGTTAGTGACTTAAGATTCTATTAAACTGAAAAAACCTGCATAGCACATGTAAGTTAAAAAACAAACATATTATGCTGCTGAATATTGTTGTTCAATTATTCACAAAAATAGATAAAGACAATTCATAAAATAAATTCTATGAAACTTAATCAATGCATAGATAAATAACAGAGATAAATCTGAGTTAAATAAAACACATTTAATGGTTGTAAATAACTTACAACATTATATGTCTATTTGAAATAAATAAGATTGAAATCTGTTTGAATAAATTCATTCAGATAAAGACAAGAGATAAGAAATGAGAGTACTATATTGATTTGAAGTCCAGTAATAAATTACATAAACCATATGAACAACCAAAGGTGTTATCTCGATCGTTTGTATCAGTCCTCCTTCTTCCAAAAGTCAAAAAGTTTAAAATCCCTTCATACATTCGAGATCACCCTCTTAAATAATTATTACAAAGAAAATGGATCTCCCTCTAAAGGGGATCAAAACCTAAACAAAGCTAATATCTCAAGAAATCTCTCCACATCTTCCAGATACAGAACAATTCCTCAATATCAAGGTAACTAGCTGATTCAATGCCAAGCTGGGCATTGCACTTATAATCTTCAATTTCATTCTTAGCCATTTTATGCCAAAATCGGATGTAAATGTGGATCTTTATCTCCACCACAAATGGTTGTCTGATCAACTGATCTGCATCATGGATGCTGACGTTTTCAAGTTTTTTTATATTCTCCTCTCCCTCATCTCGTCGCTGCTCCACTTGATCAATCATCAATCCAGGTGGACAGGCCTTTCCAATCAGCACCATTGTAGGAAAGGACAATTCATCCATAATGTTTTCAACTTCATGCCATCTTTTGATGTAGGTGGCATGTGCTTTCTTTATGAATTCAGCTACTGTCTCATCTAGATCTTCCCGTGCTCTTAAGATAGTCATGATCCTTTTAAGTTGGAAGCTAGTGAGAGAAGTGACATTATCTAGCTTCTCCTTCATGTACCTCTGCCAGTCTACCACTTCATCATAATCCTTTGAGGCTTGTTATCTCTTCTCAACTAGGTCTTCCATAACAACAAACATCTTATCAAAAACCATGTGAGTTTCAAAAATAATATCTAGATTTTTAAATAACTCATAGACCAAATCATAATGTTCCTTGTTGGTTTGAATGGAAAGCTCCTTAAATTCTTCCTGGGAAAACCTGGAAAATGAAGATGAAGATGCACTTGCAGTTGCATCTTCACACTATATTTCTAACACTACAACCTTCTGAACTAAAGTGGCATTAACAACCTTTTCTCTTTGTAGTTCTTCACTGAGAGCAACATTACTCTCTTGAAGTTCATCGCACCTATTTTCATGTTGCCTCTTAAGTTGTTCCAGTTCCTCCTTCAGACTGACAATTTATGCTTTTTGTTTGTCAAATTCTCGGTTCAAAGTGTTCACAGCATCAAAATTGGCTCCTATAAAAGCCCCTAAGACAGATGTAGCATCAGTGGCATATGCCTACAGGTCACTTGATCGTTGGGTCCACACCACCTCATTTGCAACAGACATGTCCATATCACTCTGATCCTTGTTCCTTTTCCTACCCTTCTTCATCAATGATCTATCAGCTTTCCTGTACTGATATTCTCCTAGGGATACCACAAAATCTTCATTGAATTCTTCCTTCATCTCATCAATGGGGGGTACACTGATGCCTATGGATATCAGAGAAGTGGTTTGAGTTTTGGTGTGAGAAGGCATAGTCATAGTAATATGGGAAGTGGATGGAGAAGGGTTAACATTCTGAGCAGGAATTACTTCAGGAGATGAGGAAATGTCAGGAATTAAAGTTTCAACTGATGAAAATTGCAAAGTAGTGATATTGAGTGGTGATGATGAAACTACTGAAGTTTTCTCAACCGCAGGGGATGACACTGAGCTAAATGAAGGGATATGCAATGGAATCTTGAAAACTAGAGGTACATCAAATGAAGGAATGGGCATATCTACAGAAATAGGTGTAACAGATTTAGGTAGACAAGTAGCATTTTGATAAAGCTGAGTCATGAAAGGTGTCATAGTAGAACCATCAAATAATGAAGATAAATCTATTATTGATGAGATAAGTACAGCAGAAGGGGAAGGGCTAGACTGAGAAGAAAGTTGAGATTGCGAGGGAGGTGATGAAGGCTTGTCATTGCCACCATTGGTGGAATTCAGTAAATCATTACCATTGCCAACTTCGAGGGTCACAGCCACAGGAGAAACCCTCTCATCTTCTTCTTCTGAATGAGTCAAGTCAATAGTAGAGGTGGGAAGAAATGAGATTAAATATTGTAGCCATTTGAGAGGTTCTCGTTCGATCTGTGCTAGTACAAATTGAGTATTTTAAACCATAGTGGTCACCTAAGCATCTTCAATTGGCTGAGAGGTTGTAACTTCCTGAGTGTCTAGTGCTAAAGTCATCTTGCTCAGTCTCTGTTTGATCTGTTCTGAGGTGTGCAAATAGGCCTTGACCTATTGTTCCACAGATGTCTGGGGAACTTCTTCCATGGGAGCTTTCCCTTTACCTGTGTCTGAATTGGGTTTTGTGGATGCATTGGTGGATTCTAGAGCCTCCTTTGTTGCAGCTTTAGCTTCCCTGCTTTCCATGTCTTTTATTACCTTTTCCTGAATGTCTAACTCCATGGACTTGTAATGTCGAACTCTATCTCTAATCTCCTTTTGATATTTCAATATATGACTTTGTTCTTCCTTGATTTTAGCTCTCGCCAAGACTTCAGAAAAAGTGTCAACTCCCTGGTAGATGAAATCATCTGGAATTTCTTCATGATCATATCCTGTTTTAAAATGGTTATGACTGAGCTAGAGGTCAACAATCCCTTTGGGATCATGTTGCCTTTTAATAGCAAAGCCAAGCTTAAGTGACACTATGTGGTCACTGAGCTCTTATGCCCAAGTAGAAGTAGGTATACTTAGAGATCCAAGGGTTATAGGAAACTTGGGTCAAAAATTCCTCTTAGGTGCAGCACATTTCTTGTAAATCCCTTTTGTGACTGTTTGAAATGAAATCTCCTCAAGGACCAACCTGTCTGGAACGACCTTTGGCAACATATGGGCAGCATTGCTACCAAAAACCCTAATATAGGTGAATGTTTCACCGACATACCAGTCTCCCATAGTGGCTATGAGGGCTTTAGCTTCAAGTGAGAATGCAGGAGCTTCCTTGTTAAAAATCAGGAAGTAGACCTAGCCGAGGATACTCTCACATATATCATAAACCTGGTTACATAATTTGTATCCCATAGCTCAGAATGATAAATATGCACAGGCGGGGCTGGTAATTCCCAACTCCATCCCATATTGAGAAAGCGGAATTCGACACAAAAGATATCCATAATGAAAGCAGAAAGATAAAAGTTGGGATTCTTTCCTGCAGTAGCTTTCTGGAACTCGTGTATGGCATTTTTGAGTTCGAGTGAGAGGATTGAATCCCAAGGGAAGGATTCACCTATAGTTATGATGTGGTGATCAATGGCGGCCCATTCTTTCTTGAAGAAGGAACGGTTGGGAAGACCATAAAGCATGCATAACATTGATGTAAGAAGGGAATAAGGTTCCTTGAACCATTCAATGGGGTAAAGGTAATCCTTCCTTTGGGATAACTTGCCTGGTTCAACCATCCAGGATTTGAGCATTTGGTCGAAATTGAACCTAGACTTAGCAACATTAATAAATTCTGCATCGAGGAGCTGCGTGAAAGGTTTAAGTGCATAAATTCTTGCAAAGGTTTCGGAGCGGAAATTGGCCAATTGCGTTCCAATACTGGTGTTAAAGGAACGGTCTTTCAGGTTAGCGTGATCTATGATCCATCTAACAGCATCGGTATAAGGGAGGATGGTCGGTCTGGTAGCAATCATATGAAGGCCAGGGTCCCTAATTTTCCCATAAACAAGTTGGTTGCTCTGGAAATATGAAAGGTCGTTATTATCAAATATGGAATAAACTTGAGACCAATCCAACTGATAGGTTTCAGACACTCGGCCACTGGTGTTAGAAAAGACACCAAAGTTTGGATCTTTCGTAAACATGTCTTTCTGGAGGGTTATGCTACTGGTAATTCAGGATGTTTTGAATGTGGCCATGTCCTGTTTGAATGCTAGTACCAATAATTAAATTGAACTATACAGGAAGCACAGTAAGCAATTCAAATTGTGAGAAAGTGACTTGATAACCAACTTGAAATCACAGCGAACACTGTCGAAATTGCTTGGTAAAATCTGGAGGTAAATCCACGCGGCAAAGCAAATTACAATGGTAAAACAGTTAAAAATACGTAAATAAGACCACCATATTTATAATTCGTGGGTAATAATACAAACCGTAGGATCAGGGTGAAAAGAACAGTCAGGATCAAGATTTGTGGGATGCGGGGCCAAACATAAAATTTAGAAATTTTATTAGTCATTACGTAACCCGCATTCTGCATTTTGCGGGATGCGGGATGCAGAATCGTAAAACAAAGAAAGATTTCTTCAATTAGCTCCACACCCTGCATTCCGCATTTAGCGGGTTGCGGACACACGCAAACCAAATGATTAATAAATGTCAATCCCACATCCCGCATTTTGTGCAGTGCAGATTGCGGCTCGATAAAAGCATATCTAAAAACTTTTCGCATCCCGCATTCTGTATTTGTGGGATGCGGGTTGCGGGAAGTGAAAAATCAAAATATACAACTAAAAGGATCCGCACTCTGCATCTTGCGGGTTGTAGGATGCAGGATGACAAAACAATTCCAAACAAAACCAATCTTTCTGCAACTTAAAACAAACAAATCAAGCATGAAATTTTGGAAACTTGGTTAAGTTAGGGAATCCCAAGAATCAACAAGCATCTAATTAAAATAAACAATGCCAAGGGAAGGGTCTTACCAAGTTACCTTGTATGTGTGATTGGGTTCTCGTGTTAAAATAACACGGGATCTGTTGTACCTACAACAACTCTACATTAATTATTTGACATTCCAAACATCGAGCAATATATGTAGCCACTTCCTTCTTCATACCTGGCCAATAAAATTATTTCTTAATTTTTGTTAAGGTATAATGATATCTTGGATGTCCTACATAAGGTACTTCGTGTATCTATTGCATTATTATCTTCTTAATTTCACTTTCATCCGTCACATAAATTATATCATTGAACTAAATAATTACATCTTCAGTCATTGAATACTTAAAAAACTTTACAGGTCTGTTAACTAACTATAAGGTTATTGCAACCTGCTGATAATGGTTATCTAACCTTAGTGCTTGATGCAATTTGACTTTCAAGTTTGATTCCAGTCACTGATGGTTGAAATTTGCATTAGCTGGCCTCTTCTGCTGAGAGCATCTGACCACTCTGTTCTCCTTGCATTTTACGTACTTCATTTCAAAATTGAACTCCCTTCAGAATTCAATCCATCTAGCATGCCTAGATTTTAAATGAGGTTTTTTAAACTATGATGATCGGTTTTTAATTCAAAATTGTTCCCCATGAGGTAGTGTCTCCAAATCCGGAGTGCATGAATTATTGTTGCAAACTCCAGATTGTGAGCATCATATTTTTTCTCATGTTATTTTATATTCCTTGATTCATAATAAATAACACGACCATCCTGCATCAAGACTCCTCCAAGTCCTTCCAATGATGCTTCAGTGCATACTACATAATCCTTGCATAGATCTGCAAGTTTATTACCGGTGCCTAAGTAAGCAATTCTTTCAACAGCATGAAACTTTCTTCATGTGTTTGACTCTAGAGGAACTTTACTCCCTTCTTCTGCAAACAAGTGATTGGATTTGCAATTCAGGAAAATGCTTCTATAAATATTCTATAATATCCTATCAATCCCATGATTAATATGACCTCTTCCACATTCCTAGGAGTATGCCAATATTCAATAGCTCTTATATTCAAAGGGTCCACTGCCACACCTTATTCAAAGATGATATGGCCCAAATATAACACTTGTTTTTGTAGAAAGAACGCTTACTTAGTTTAGCATACAACCAGTTTTGTCTCAATATTTGCAAAGTGATCGTAAGATGCTCTTCATGATATTCCTTAGACTTGGAATAAACTAAAATATCATCCACCAATACTATAATGAATTTATCTAAAAAATCCCTGAATACCCCATTCATTAAGCACATGAATGTGCCTAGGGAGTTTTATAACCCAAAATGTACTACATTGTACTCGTAATTACCATACTTGGTTCGAAAAGAGGTCTTACAGATTTCTTCATCCTTAATGTGCAACTAATGATATCCAGATCTAAGATTGATCTTGGAGAGTATTTTTGCCCCTCTCAATTGATTAAAAAGATCATCAATCCTCAACAAAGGATATGTATTCTTTATTGTGGCCTTATTCAACTACCTATAGTCTACACACAGCCTCAATGTACCATCTTTCTTCTTTGAAAATAAAGTTTGAGATCCCCAAGGTGAAATACTAGGGTGAATGTACCCTTTCTTTAGTAATTCTTCCAACTACATTTTCAATTCTCATGGTTGTGAGGTATCATGTAGGGCAATGTAGAAACCGAAACTTCCCCAGGTACCAAAGTGATGGTGAAATTGATGTCTCTTTTAGGAGGTAACCCTGGCACATCTTGGAAAACATCCTCAAATTCATTAAGAATTTTCATTACCTATGTGCATAGATCTGTCTCGACTGGAAATTACTCCAAATGAATGGTGTACAACTTGCACCCTTTGTGAACGTACTTTTCAATTAAATGGATGAAATTTCCCTTATTGAAATCGTCCTAAGTATTCCTTTTAATTGTACATAATTTATGTCCTCGTCCAGGCAAGTCACAACCTTTCCATGGAAATCCAGAATCGCATGATGTGACTCAAGCCAATCCATTCCCAAAAAAATGTCAAAAGCACCATAGGAATTATTTCCAACTTAGTTTTGTTTGCAATCCATTCATGGTGAATTTACAGTCTTCAACCACTATTGTAACTTTCCTTTTCAACCCTATAGCTAATTGCACCAACCTGTGCTTGGGAAATTTTATGCTCACTAACTTGCACTTTTCAACCAAGTCAGCATTAACATAGCTAAATGTAGCTCCGAAATCAATTAAAATTGAAACGTGTAAGTTTATTTACGTTTCCTTCAATTTCAATCATCGATGACTAATGATCCTCCTGGTGATTTTCCAAGGTTGCATAGATTCTTGGAATGTTACAGGATACCTCCACTACTATAGATGCTTACTTCAAATTATATAGTTTGGCATCCTTATTATTTTTCTCAAGACAATTGCTGAAATAATGGTCACCCCCACATCTCCATCATTTCATTGGTGCAAACTTCCCCAGCCCTGAAGGTTCACTTATCCTTAGTTCCACTTTCTGAGGTGGTTGTTGGAAAGAACTGAAGTGTTCCTGCTTACTACCAAAGGACTTGAATCTTTTTTTCCTCTTATCCTCCTTTACATCATATTACTATTCCATCCCTTATGAAGGTGTTACATGTTCTTAACTTGTTCATATAAGTACTTGGCCTTCCTTATGCACTCGTTCAATGTAAGAGGTTCATCATAATTGATTTGGTATTTATAGAATGTTGGCAAACCACAAAGGAAACATTGGGTTTTTACTTTGTCCTCCTGGATGAAATCCACATAGATTAACAGCGCCAAAAATCTATTTTCATACTCATCCATGGTCATACTACCCAGTCGGATTTCAAAGAACTCAAGCATCTTCTTATGATAATATTGTTTACATAGATATTCTTGCTTGAAATATCTCTAGAATCTTCTCCAAGATATTTATTAGAAAAATAAGATCGCATAGAAATACCAATTAAACATTTAAACAAGATGCAAATATTAAACACATTACAAGAGAGAAAAAGATATAATGTGGTTCAACCAATATGGGATACGTCCACACAAAAAATTTCCAATCCTTTATTTTATACCATCCAGCAAAATGAAGGGATACGACCTGCAGCAACTCTGGTGCACTTCCTCTATCACTTTCTCATAGTCTCTCTCACACAATCACAAAGATTGCTTTTACAATGCTAAAATACAATACACAGTCTTATTACAATGATTTCCTTTTATAGGGGAATTACCATGGGCACGCAAACTATTGGCCAACAAACATCCCAAAAAACCACTCTTTTAGGGGAATTCCTTTATTGGGGGCTCGTTGGCCCCCGGACCCCTAAGCATGTTAAAGTATTGTAACTTTGGAAGATATTCTATTGTACTTTTGTTGTATTCTCCTTCAAAGATGTTTGTGATGTAATTGGTCATGTAAAAGTCATGAAGTAAACCCTTCGTTGTAAGTTGGGGAAATAGTACCCACAGAAGTAATATATAAAATGTATTTTGAGTCTCCCAAGGTAGTTCGACCCTAATTAGGGAACGTGGACGACCTAGTTATTTATTTGAAGCACTCACCTAATGAATATAAATATGTGAGGTGCCTCTCTCATTCTTACAGATCTCACACTCAAGTATTGCACTGGAGAGAGAGAGAGAGAGAGAGAGAGAGAGAGAGTCTACTGTGGAAGATGAGCAACTATTCTTGTTGTTGGGGTTTAACATTATCTTATTTGAATTCTATACTGAGGAAGTTTTGCGGGGTTTTCTCCCTTGTGGTTTCCTCGAGGAAAATCTTTGTGTTCTCTTGTGTTGTTGCATTTATCTTTCTTTCAGTGATCCTTTTCTTATGGTTATGATGTTATGATGCTAAATGATTTTAGATCTTATATAACCATTAAAAATATAACATGGTATCAGAGCCACCCTGAAAGAAGTCTTTGTGCAGTCGAAACACTGCTTTAGCTACAACTACTAAAGATTAGGGTTTCATGATTGAAAACCCTAGAAGACAAAAAAATAGTAATGTTGGTACTTCCACTATGATGCAAGATTGGAGAAGGATAAGGAGCTGAAACTTTGAAATTTTGAAGATAAATTCAGAGTCTACCCTGTGTAAAAGTGTCAGCCTCATATTCGTTATAATATAGGAGATATGATTCCTCTAACTCAGGGTTTCAACCTCTCCCAGAATTCATCCTTAAATAGGTGACCTAGGGAGAATCGCTATATCTTGGGCTAGGAATTTCCAAATGAAATTTATCAAGATGTTCCATATAGGGAACAGACTATAGTTTCTGTGATAAAAATTTCAGACCTTGAAAGGTGAAACAGTGACACATGGTAGTTCGTACAAGTTCACTATGTCGAACAGTCTTGAAATAAGTCACCTTGGTAAACGTCGCATAAGTCCCACCTGGTGAATCCAATTCTGCTCTAACCTATGGGTTTTGAAATAAGACATATGAGGATACCTCAAGACAAAGTTTCATACCTTGAGGAGCCAACCATTCAAAACTAAGCAGAAACAATAGCAGTCATTTCTGCAGAAGAAACCAGAGAAAAACTAGGGCTTCCTATTCCGGGCACTTCCCTCCACCAATCAGTTGAAGAAGGAGGACCATCAAATTCGCTCTATGAGGGTGCATCTATATATGTAAGAAGTTTCTCATTTTGGGGACTTTTATTTTTTTACCTAACACTGTTGTCGAAGAAAACTAGGGCATCTGATTTTTTGTAGTTATGTCCACTATTTTGGGAAAATAAGTATCTTGCTCAACTTGCCTTGAGGAGGTGCATATTTCTAACGAATTGGATCTGAAAGATACCTAAGTTAAAAAATTAGGGTTTCTCTGTCAAACCCTAGGTCCACCAGAAGCAGTCTTTCAAAATATTCTTCAAACAACCATCAAGTTGAAGCAATCTCACTAGTAAGTTCCATCCTTTATTTCCATTTGAGGTTCTCATTTTTTATAATGACAACAAACAATACCAAGCTTAAGGACAAGCTTGAAAGAGTCGAGAACCTATAAGCATGGAATTATAGAGTGCTTATCATACTTGAAGAAGCATGCCATGAAGAACTATGTCAAAGAAGAAGCTACAAATCCAGGCGAAGAAGAAGTCGAAGCAAAGGACCTAGTCAAAACAAAGATGAGCATTTCTGTCTCCATTGGATCTCACGTGTATCATCCTTGAAGAATCCCAAGTATATGTTTGATGCAATGAACAACATGTACAAAGATGAACTTGAATAAATCAACTCAAGAATGTGAAGGTGCAATGTCTGAAAACATTCAGTGATTACTTCACAAGAATATCTCATCTCAAGGAGCAATTAGAAGTCATTGAAGATAATGTCAAAGAAGCAAAAGCATAAATTACAACCTTGAATGGTCTTCCAAATTCAGTCAAGAGAATTGTTCTAGTAGGAATATCACATATGGAGGAATGCATGATTGATTGATGACAAAATAAGAAAGATGACAATCAAACCCTAACAACTCATACCAAGCTGAGAAAGAATAAAGAACATGTCCACAAAGAATAGAAGGACATCTCACAACTCAATAGTTCAGTTGTGATAAGAAAGGGCACTTTCCAAAAGAATGTCCTGAGAAGGAAGAATGGAAGGATGATATGATCTAGAAGTATTAGTAGATCATACAGGATGATGTTTGGATATGAGTTCAATACATGGCGGGAAGTTTTATCAAGTCTTCCAAGTGGATCTACAAGATCAAGTATATCCCAGATCAAAGTATCAAAAGATACGAAGCAAGGCTCATAGAGAGAGTCGATTATGACAAGAAACTGCTCTAGGGGCTAGACACACCTCTTCAGTAGTAGATATTACACTAGGTAATTGGTGTAATCAAAGTATAAGAACAGATTGAGCAACATATATGGTTTGAGACTCTCTACAAAGAACCACCTATGCACAGAAGGATTTGTACAAGCTCAAAAGAAACCCATGGGATAACACATGCAGTTACATGAGGAGCTTGAGGATCAAAGAGAGTGATGGAGATTCCAACCTTTAATAAAAGGTTGAATATAGAATCCTAACAAAGTTTGAGATGAAGTATCTTGATATCTAGTGACCTCAACATGTGACATTGATGGATACAAAGAAAACTAGTAGCAGAGGAGGCTACCTGTCACTCCAATGTCCTAATATAGATGCAGAGGGAGGATGGTGATCCACCTTGTAGGGAGTGACTACGGTAGATCTCAAAATTAAAGAATCTTGACATGATTCTTGGGATTAGAGAAATATCACTCCAACATATTGCAGAAAGCGGAGTGTTTCTCTCAATGCAACCAAGGATGAATGTATTTCCGCTGAGAAGAAAGCAAGTAAAGATTCCTCAAGTAATGAGGAATATGATCCAAAAGAGATATATGGATGAAGATGAATATTATACTCGTATCCATCTCATCATTGGATAATAAGGGATGCACTAGTAGGACACACAGACATGGTTCTATGTGATCTATGGTGTAAGAAGACTTGTTCAGTATTTTCGATCATGAGCAAGATAGGAACAGGTCCTCAGAATCAGACAATGAAGTTGAACACATTGGCAGAGACTCTAGTAATTCAAGAAGACATAGATCAAGATGGAGTCTACTAAACAAACAAAGATAAGTATTTGATTTGTCATTTCCTATATGTATAGTTGTTCATTATGTGTACATAGATATGTTTCTAGATTCAGGAAATGTATTATGCATATTAGAATATTTGTAGTTTAATACTAATATGCAAGTGATGGGTAAGTGGCTTATGATGTTTTACAACGTTCCATTGCTACTTATGAAATAATTTCTAGCAAAGATAGAAGACATATAGAAAGTTACCGTATATAGATGATCGTTGCATTAGCGTAAATAGTTGCATGATTATATGACATATATTTATGTATGTCACTATGAATATGTTACGAAATGTTTCTAATCATACAATTGTATTTGACTTGTAGGAAGGATTGTATGCAATCACCTACAAGAGAAGAAATGATGAAGTTGCAAATGTACGATATAGTTGCGGATAAGAATGATGCAGTTATAGATCCACAAAGAAGACTGATGCAAGTTGTGAATGTACGATACCATTGCGTATGTACAAAAGAAGAACAATGCAAGTTGTAAATGTACAATGTAGTTGCGGATGTACAAGAAGAGAATGTTAAAGAACAAGTTGCAGAAAGGAGTTGTAAAGCTCAAGTATGTTCCTACAGAGTAACAAGTGGCAGATGTGTTAACTAAGCCTCTGGCTCAAAGTTCGAATACTTTCTTGAGTATTGTTATACCAATTATTGTTGATATGGTTGCTTCAGTATTGTTATACTGATGATTGTTGAGATTTTTGCTTCGGTATTGTTATACTGATGACTGTTGATATGTTTGCTTCAGTATTGTTATACTGATGATTGCTGAGATGACTGCTTCAGTATTGTTATATTGATGATTGCCGATATGTGTGCTTCAGTATTGTTATACTGATGATAGTTGAGATGATAGTTTTAGTATTGTTATACTGATGATTGTTGAGATGTGTGCTTCAGTATTTTTATACTAATGATAGTTGAGATGATAAGTTTCAGTATTGTTATATTGATGATTGTTGACATGTTGGATTGAGATAGTTTCAGTGTTGTTACACTGATGATTGGTGATTGTTGAGATGGTTGTTGAGATGTGTTCAGTGTTGTCACACTGATTATTGTTGAGATGATTGTTGAGATAGTTTCAGTATTCCTATACTAACGTAGCAGGCTCAGTATTCTCATATTGATGATTGTTGATTGATTGATAGTTTCAGTATTCTTATAATGATGTAGCATGTTTAGTATCTCCATACTGATGTTGATAAGACGGTTTTAGTATTTCTATACTGATGATGATGAGGTAGATTCATTATTTATATACTAATGTTGATAAGATAGTTTTAGTATTTCTATACCAATGATGGTGAGGTAATTTTAGTATTTCTATATAGATATTGATGACGATGTTGATTCATCATTATATGATGATGTTGATTATGTGGTTATGCTCCCAACATTTTTTGTTGATGATGTTGATATGGTTGTGGTCCCAGCACCCTGTGCTGATAATATTGGTGTAGTTGAAGTCACAACACTTTGTGTTGATAATGATGATATTGTTTCAACATTTTTATGTTGATGATGATGATGATGTTCCAAAATCTCTATGCTGATAATGCAGATGATTTTTCTTTTATATGATGATGTTGATGATGTGGTTATGCTCCCAACACCTTGTGTTGATGATGCTGATATGGTTGTGGTCCCAGCACCCTGTGATGATAATATTGATGTAGTTGAATTCACAACACTTTGTGTTGATAATGATGATGTTGTTTCAACATTTTTATGTTGATATTGATGATGTTGCTTTAGCTCTAACATGTTGATGATGTTGTTGTTGTTTTAGTATTCACATATTTAATTTACAGATGATGATGTATCAGTATTTACATACTTATGATGCAGATGTATATGTTTTAGTATTTACATTCTGATGATGCAAATGTTGATGTTTCGGTATTTACATACTGATGATGTAGATGATGATGCTTTCAGTATTAACATACTAGTGATGTAGATGATGATGTTTCAGTATTTACATACTGATGATGTAGATGATGATGTTTCAGTATTTACATACTGATGTTGCAGATGATGTTTTAGTATTCACATACTAATGTTGAAGAAGAAGATTCAATAGTCACATACTAATGGTTCAGAAGATGATTCAGTATTCACATACTGATGTTGAAGAAGAAGAGTCGGTATTCACATACTGATGTGGTAGAAGAATATTCGGTATTCACATATTGATGTTACAGAAGAATGTTCAGAAGATGATTCAGTATTCACATATGGATGTGGTAGAAGATGATTCAGTATTTACATACTAATTTTACATAATAAGGATCAATATTCATAAGATGATTCAATATTCATATACTGACGTGACAGAAGATTATTCGGTATGCACATATTGATGTTACAGAAGAAGGTTCAGAAGATGATTCAGTATATACATACTAATGTGACAGAAGATGATTCAGTATTCACATATTGGTGTTATAGAAGATTATCCAGAAGATGAATCAAATGATTCAGTATCCACATACTGATACTACAAAAGATGATCTAGAAGATGATTCAGTATTTATATACTGATAGAAGATGATTCATCACGTACAAAAGATGATTCAGTATTTACATACTCAGATTGCAGAAGATGATCCAGCTGAGATTGATGATGAAGATGTATGATGATGTTCCAAAACTTCCTATGACATATAGAGATTCACCAGTTAGTTGTACAATTGTGATTATGGTTGTTGTTGATGTAGAATACCTTCCTAGTTAATAGGGATTCTTAAAGTATTGTAACTTTGGAAGATATTCTATTGTACTTTTGTTGTATTCTCCTTAGGAGATGTTATTCCTCCATTCGAAGATGTCCTAGATTTAATTGGTCATGTAAAAGTCATGAGGTAAACCCTTCGTTGTATGTCATGGAAATATTACCCATAGAAGTAATATATAAAATGTATTTTGAGTCTCCCAAGTTAGGTCAGCCCTAATTAGGGAACCTGTCCAACCTAGTTAGTTATTTGAGGCATTCACCTAATGAATATAAATAGGTGAGGCACCTCTCTCATTACTACAGATCTCACACTCAAGCATTGCGTTGGGGAGAGAGAGAGAGAGTCTAATGTGGAATATGAGAAACTATTCTTGTTGCTAGGGTTTTACATTGTCTTGGTATAATTCTATACTGAGGAATTTTTGCAGGGTTTTCTCCCTTGTGGTTTCCCCAAGGAAAATATTTATGTTTTCTTGTGTTGTTGCATTTATATTTCTTTTAGTGATCCTTTTCTTATGGTTATGATGTTATGATGCTAAATATTTTTAGATATTGTATAACCATTGAAAATATAACAAAGCCGAGGGGGATGGGCCCTCTTGGACCCCTGCGGGGGGATGATGTCCCCCCACACCCCCCTGCTGGAACAAGTGTATAGTAAAACTGGGGTACAAACATGGTTGAATAATAACATCTATGAATATGGAATATAAGGCTCCACAACAAACATTATTTTCCTCTCATACAGACATTCTAACTGCTTTAATTGTTCCCATCTAATAGTAGGATTTTCCCTGGAGGTTAAAAATGGAAATCCTATATTCCTGATTGTCTGAATAATCATGCAATTGTAGATAATTTTTCATCTCTTGAAGCCACATCTATGCAACCTCCCTAGACTTTTCTCCATTAAAGGTAGGAGGCTTAAGTTTTCTTAATTCACCTTGTAAGGCATTTCCATCTATTTTTCTTTTATGTTGTATTTTAGGGCTATGCTTATGATGAATTTCACATTTCACATTTCCATGATGGATTTCCACTGATTGATTAGGGGAACACTTCCTCCTTTGACTTACATTCTTATCCCTTGAATAATGATATCTATCAGGGATTCCTCTATTTAATGACTCTTCACCTTCTCTTCTCCCCATGAAAGTTGCCTATTGTACATGATTCCTCAGATGCATCAGGTTATGTATAATTTCCTTATTTAATTTAGTTTATTGCTTCATGTAATGAAGAATTCTTCCATTTTCCTCCCAAATATCTTGGCAATGTTTGAAACACTTCCTTGGGTTCCATTTCAAAGCGATGGTCATTGGACTATGTCCTGTGGTCATGATATAGTCTCCTTTATTCAACAATTTGTGATATTTAAGGCTCTCGGTCATCTTGCAATTAGGCCTTCCCACTACCCTAGCAACTGGCAATTACAAGGCCTAGGAAAAGCAATATTGTTCTATGAATCTATTAATTTATCCAGATTTGTTAATTCACATCTAAATTCATATGCTTAATGTAATTTACATTAATTGCACATATATATTTAATTCATTCAAATGCATCACACAATACAATTCTTTTTACCAAATAAACATATCATGGAGGCTAAGGGTTGAAACCTTGGCTTTGATACCAAGCTATAATTCACCCCTTGCACTACATAGCTACACCGATATACAATATGTAGCTAACACATTCTCAGAGCTCTATCATGGCTCTGAAAAAGGATCTAACGCATTCCCAATGCATTATTCAATCCCACAAATAAAAAAATTAAAATTATTAAACAATTAAAGAGAGAAGCCATTCGTCAGATTAATGGGGTTGCTTCATCTTTCTTCCATGATGAGAGAGGCATTTGCCAGGCATGTTCATTATCCCCTTTGATCTTCCTGCTAGTCGCTGAAGGATTGAATAAGGATTTAAAGGAAGCAAAAATCCATGGTTCATTGAAGGGCATACAAATTTCCCAGCAATTACATTTAACTCATCTCTTATTTGTGGATGATGTCCTAATTTTCTTCACAAGAACGATGAGGGACACTAATACTCTTCGAGAAATACTGGACATTTTCTCAAAATCCACAGGGATGGAGATAAATGCTAGGAAATCAACTCTGTCTACCCAGTTGTTGAAGGCTGAAGAGATCCACGAACTCAGCAGGGTCTTTCCCTTCAATCTGGCAAGAATTGATGTGGGCTTGAAATATTTAGGGTTTTTCCTAAAACCTAATGACTATCATAAACAGGATTGGAAACGGCTTCTCGATAAGCTGGAAAAATGACTGAAGTTGTGGATCCATAAATGGCTCTCTAGAGCGGGAAGACTCGCTTTGGTGAAAGCAGTATTGGAAGCAATACATGTTTATTGGATGTCACTTGCTTGGATCCATAAAGGTATATTGGAAGAGGCAAGAATAATATGTTTTAGGTTTCTTTCGATTGGAAAGCAGTATATCCATGTGACCCTTAGGTGCACTAGGAGAAGATTGTGGTACCTAAAGGATTGGGGGGTTGGGGTCTTAAAAAACAATTCCTGTTTACGAAGTCACTGGTGGCCAAGGGCAAATGGAGATTGTTAAATCAGAAATTCTTTGGACCCACGTGATTATACAAAAGTACTCAGCCCCTTATTCGGTTGAATATTGGATAAGGAACCCCTGGAAATCCCATTTTGGAGGTTCTGTGATTTGGAAATTTGTGGTGCAATCATTCAACATCATTGAATCCAACCTCGCATGGAATGTGGAGGATGGTATAAAATTAAGGGTTGGTGATGACCCATGGGTTGGATGTATGCAACAACACAAACTTTTGGACCACACGGTGGAGTCCCTGAGACAGAGAGGCATCTCTTATCCCTTCCAACTGGAAGCACCTGTTCAGGAGAATTTATGGTTTTAGTCATGGAGGTCGGCTTCTTCTTATGGGTTATCTAAACTTGATGAAAGGGAGTTGGTTCATTACATAGGAGAATTGAATAGAGCACTAATTTAGTTAAGGGATAGGGAGGATGAACTTATTTGGGACATTGACATGCTTGGCATCTACACTCCAAAGGTTGGTTACTTAAAACTTAGTGTAGATGGCCTACTAAGGGATCCAGTCTTGTGGTGGAAGAAACTATGGAAAATCAAATGTCCACCAAAAACTGGGCTCTCTATGTGGTGTGTGTTGGAGAACAAGGCTCCAACCTGGGACAATTTACAGAAAAGATGCATTCAAGGGCTTGGTTGGTGTAGGCTTCACAAGTCAAATGGTGAGTCAGTATCCCACCTTTATTTGCACTGGTCCTTTATCAAACATGTCTAGATATAACGTTTGAAGTCACTAGGATTTCCATGTAACTAGGAGGGAATTGCAATTCTTCAAGCTTGGGAGAACTGGAGGATGGTGGTTGCTCAGGAAATTTTGGTATCTTTGCCCCTATTAGTAATATGTGGTGTTTGGCTGGTGAGAAACAACCTAATCTTTGTTGATAAAGCCTGTACTCCTGAATTTATAGTAGGACTCTCTTGTGGCTTTCTTTATGCCTTTCCCCAATACATCAGAACTTCTAGACAGAGGGAGTCTTTGGAAGTGGAACTAGACAAAACAGTTCCCTGGGGTTACTTTGATGAAGCTGCACAAAATCATTCTTGTGGGGGTGGGCCACTATTATACCTTTCTGAGACCCATTTCATTGAACTGGTAGCAGGATTAGGGGAAGTCAATAACAATTTTTCCGAACTCATGAGCCTCAAACTCCTCCTTATCTTTGCAGCAGAGAAAGGGTGTAGAAAAATAAATATCTTGGGAGACTCAATGAATGTTATTAATTGGAAAAAAGGGACACAACAATGCAGAAATCTAAGACTTTCCAATATCTTATTGTCAAATAAAGAAGTTCTAAACACTTTTGTTTCCTTCTCTTTCTGGCATGTTTACATGGATAACGACAAAGAGGCGGACAAAGCCTCAATGGAGGGGTTGCATATGGACCTAGGGATTTGGAAGATAAGGAAACACAGAGAGGGAAATAGACAAGAATTCTACCACAAACCCTTCATATAATTATCAACATTTTATCTTTACTATATTTATTTATCTTTACAGCTATACAAAAACTTCATCATATTTTCTGATCTTAAATAGGAATTTTTTTTGTGCACAATAGGACTGTCCTCCAAACAGTCTGCAAACCTATTTTTCTTTTTTAGAACAAGTTGTTAAAGTTTTCCAATAAACATGGCAGCATATATTTAAAAGCATTGTAAATGATCTATCTGTCTTATGTTATTTTTTGGAATCTATAGAAGACTTTAAACGTCTTTTCCAAAAGGAGCTATCAGCTGAACATGAAATACACATATAAGTGTATCTACAGAATGTAATTTTCTTTTCAAAGAAATAAAATTACATTTTTTTCCAAAAAAAACATCATTCATTCTCTGAACAACGGAAGAATGATCAAAATTAATCGATTTATCATAAATAAAGATTAAATTTAAACTTAAATTAAAAGTCCCAAATGACCAATCGAAAACCAAAACCCAAGTCCCCACGGTTAAAATCCTCTATTCTGACTCAAACCACGTGACTCAACTTACAGAAAGCGATCGTAGACTTTCTGACTTCCAAAGTCGCAAGTCAAAAGTCAATGTGCCCATAAAACAAATAACACCTCCAGCCCCAAATTTAAATTCCAGATGTCAGCACGTCAAAATTTGGGAGTCAAAAACACCATACCAACTTCACAACTAACGCCTTCAACTTATTGGCATTCAGAAGTCGACATGATCAAGGGCACTTAACACAAAAACACCTTCGACTTGTTGATTCTAACGTGGGCACATTCAGTAGTCGAAGGTCAGCACCACAATATTTTAACAGAGAATAAAATCAAATAAATAGTGGGAATATTTCCCAATTCTAATAGAATTTTAATAAGAAATCAAACCATTCCTTAAACATACCTTCACACTGTGATGATTGAAAACCCTTCTCTCCATATGTCTCCATATTTGATGCCATATCATTGTCTTGTCTAGAAGGATAATAAGAGTCATGTCTTCTTCATTGCTACCCTCGAGAGCAATATAAATCCTACACCTATCATTAATAGTGTTTCCCAACAACTTGTGTAGAAATCCAATCCAAAATCCCCTCATCAACACCATCGCTCCTCAAATCATATTGCATATTTCCTTTTCAAATACAACATGCACACCCGCATCACTAATCTTACTTATAGATATCGGGATTCTATCCGAATATAGAATGTGTAGAACCCTAGGGTGTAGAACCCTAGGGAGGGTTCTAATCCTTCCATATTTTAGAAACAAATTAATCCTTCCAAGACCTGTGATTTTGGCTCTCAAGTCATCTCTTAGTAAAACATTACCTCCATTATAATTTTCATATTCACAAAACCAATCTATGTGGGGAGTCATATGAAATTAAGCACCTAAGTTTATCAATGGTGCATCATGATCTGATTATGTATTTGTATATGTCAATTAAACATCACCTCCTTCTTTTGTTGAGGTTTTCATTTTGGAAAAAGTGGCATCATTAGATCCCTTACTTCTACCAACATTCTTAGATTTCCAATCTTTCTCATATTACCCATTTTTACTGGATTAATGACATTTCCTTATAAATCATCTTGGTTATTTAGATCCACCTCTAGATTTGGATATACTCCATCAACACTTAATTTTCCTCTCTTCGAGATGATCTCTTATATATTAAAAATCTTCGGCCACATCGTCCATCGATTTTATCCTCATTTCTTGTGATAACAAGGATGCAACTACATCCTCAAATTTTAACGTGGGTTGAGGAGTTTTACCAAATTCTACAACCAAAATATTCCAAAAGTATTGCAAAGAACATAACAAGGAAATATGATTAACTTATTCCTTCATCTTAATATCAACATAGACAAGCTGAGTTAGTAAAGTATTCAAGGAATTTAGATTCTTTTTCACAAAGTCTCCATCATCCATCCTAATATGATACAACTTCTTTCAAACAAATATTTTGTTTAATAAGGACTTTCAATAATACATCTTCCCTAACTTAGCATGTAGCTTCTTTGTGTTGTATTCTCCAAGGACATTCAACAACATTGAATTTGAGAGGCTGATTCAAACCATTCTTCTTGTCTTTCTTTCTATATTTTCCTGATCTTCTTTTGTCATGCCAGTAGGTTTTGCAACTATATCCACATCAACCCATTGTTATCTATCTACAAGAAGATTTGTGTTTTTAGCTTTCATAACTCGAAGTTATGGTCATTAAAATTATTTACTTATATTATTGAATTGCTTATCATTTTTCATTACACAATATTCATTGTGCAAAGCTCTCGTTCAAGAATAGGTTTATTGTAAACCTAAGATACACTTACTTTTCACAAAATGAACTAAACCCTAGCAACAAAGGTATCTCCCTAAAGCCAATAACCTTGCTTTGGTATTGAAAGAAGAGTACGATAAACCCATGCAAGAAAGAAAATACTAACATAAACTAAAACATAAGAATAATACGAAGACATTTATATACTGTACACAAGATTTACCCTAGAAACCCTTAACTGGGAAAACCATCCCAACTAAGAGTTGCACCGCTTTATATATCATTGTATTAACTTCATTGTTCATAATGCAATATTTAGTTATTTAGCAGCCTGAAAAACCATAATCCGCCAACCTTGATTATATTACAACCATAATCGCTTAATCATGATTAGTTTACAATGGGTGGAAATGATAGTTAACTGACCAAGAAAATTCTTTGGGGCATCTACCCTCGAACCCTTAAAAGGGGGGGGGAACTTGGCCCCCATTGCCCAAATTAGTGGGGTGAGTCCCCTACGAACCCTTGTCAGGGTATGAATAAGTCTACTTGCAAAGGATACAACACATACCCAACAAAAAGCATTCATCACTTAAAACATGTTGACATGTAGATATATAATTTTTCTAACCTCTTTCTTCAAACTAATTCCATGATCAATGATTTTAGCAATGCTTGATTTTGTGATTTTGTGTTAGTAGTATATGAAATATGATAATTTTATTTTTTTATGTTAGGCTTGATATAATTTGCAAGGAAGAGTTGAATAAAATTTGATGCTAAGAAGTTGTTACAAGCTATGTGTTGATGTAGGGAAAAGGAACCTATAGGGTAATTATGCATTGCCAAGGGTAGAGTATACAACCATTCACACAAACAAGTCATGTCCAATGGACAAGTTCTAATTACAAGTGATAAGAGATAAATATTATTTATTCACAATAATGGGGTTGAAATCCGATTCAATTGTCACAGTGGCCTGCAAGCCTTCACTACAAAATTACCATCAATACTTCAACAATTGAAAATCCCCAAGACATTTTTGTTATTCAAGATACAATAGTCCTTCCTTTCAAACAGTTCAAAGAAACAATTATACATCTGAATGCCACAATTCATCTAATCATTTATTCTAGCATTTAATTGTTGGGTAAATCATATTTGTAGTTACATTGAACTATTGGGTCACCACTTATGTTTTCACCGCCAAATTTGTCCCTTTGTGATCATTTTGTTTCATTCATTTATTTCCATTTTTACCATATTTCTTCATCAATTTACATTGAAAAGTTTACAAGTGTTAAAGTGGTTAATTATCATGTATTTTCTTCATTTTTAATGACTTAAAGAGAATTATGCTTGATTTTCTAATGATGGTTTGTGCAGTTCTTGAAACTAACATCCAATTCTTATAACCACCTTAGAAATTGGCATATTATCATAGCCCCAAGGGAAAATCTAGCACATGAGATTTGTTTATAAATGCATCAACATGGTATCATGTTACTTAGTCCAAACCCACAAGGATCATAGCTTTCTCCATCTTGTGGTAAACGTTCAATCAAATTCCCCATTAAGAAAATTCCAATGCCGATCAAATTGGGAGTAATTTCAAATAAGGTTCATTACTGGAAATATTTCATGTTATGCATCCAAGCATTGTGTGGCTACACTCTATCATATTGGAATCTAATGCTTGGGAACTATTCGTGAGCGTCATCAAAGTGTAAAAATCCGTGTTTTGTCTCTTTCAAGTTATTTGTCTCTCTTCAGTACATATATCATCAATATGATAGCTAGAAACAAAGGATGTATGAGCCAACAATAGTTAATTCTGTCATTTTTCTCCTAAAATCAATACTAGATGTTTCCATCATCTATAGAATTAGAGGGATAATAGTAGATACTCAAGAAATACTTCAAGAATCCTTGATTCCATGTTCCAATATTAGATTGTGGTTGTAATTAATTTAGTAATTTAGGATATAGCAGTATCTTTATAACGCACCGCTGTCTTCATGTAATATCTATAAATTTAGGGATCAAGTATGTACTAAAAAAATAGCAAATAATATTGAAATTATTGTTGAGAGATGTATTGTGCAACCTGTAACATTTATCCAACTGCTAAATGCAAGGCATTTATGTTCTATTTGTGGCGTTAGTAATTCTTTAGCATTCTGATTTTATTTGGAAATATATTCCAGAAGGGCCTCTTGGTATGTGTCGTGGTCTCTAATTTCGATGTTTTCTAAAGTATTGTCTTGTGTGCAATTTCAATTATTCCATGTAATTATTGTAAATTTATTCCAGTTGATGGTTAAACTTACAATAGATTTTTACTGTTAATAAGTTTCCTTTACAACCATTTTCCATACAAGGTTCCCTATAAATCATGGTTATAACAGTTGATTAGAATATCGTTATTCAAGAAATTCAATTCCTATTATTGAATTAACTTCTTAACATGTTTTTCTACAATAACAACTGTATATTTGAAACCCTAGGGTTAACTCTGCGTGATTTGATTTAGGTAATTTAGGATTTATTCAAACATTTATTTATTGTATTCCTATGTTTTAATTTGAAATCAATCAATTACACTACAATCATAGGTGTCTCAATTAGATTTCAAACTTGTTTGACTTAATGTAGTATACATTACAAAAATATATACAATTGTATAAGTATGTGATATGAATTTCTGCCATTGAAAATCAACATAAGTAACAGATCTAGAGATAAGCCTTCATTGTAGATGTTGGGCCTAGGAAAAGGTAAGCAAAATTCACTTAGAATTCTGCCTAAGTACGGAAAGGAGCTAAGAAAAAACAAGAGAAAGGAGTTGCAACAGAGGTCGCGATGGAATAAAGGAAGGAAGAACATATGAAGGAAAATAAGGAGAATGAGGTGCGATAGAGGCAGATAAAGAGGAAGCAGTTGAAGAATATGTCGTGACAAAAGAAGAAGTTGCAAAAGAAGGAAAGGACATGACAGAGAAAGAAGGCGATGGAGTGGATCCATGTCATAAGGCGTGCAGCGACGCAACAGTTAGAAAGTGACAGGTCATAAAGATCGTGGGTACGAGGTCAACTAGAGCCAATGGAAGCCGCATGTATGAAGGTATATTTGTAAGTTAGGTTGTTAGTTCCTACTCTCATGTATCGCTAGAATAGGAAATTCATCCTGTTGGATAAGTATAGGAAGTTGACTGAGAAAGCGACATGTAAAGAGTCTATAAAGAGTCTATAAAAGGAGAAACCCAAGCTATATGTGGGTTAGCCTCTTGATCCTCTTCAGTGTTGTGACGCTCTGATTGTATTGTTTGTTAGTTTTTTCTAAGTGAATTGAGTCGGGAATCTGGAGCTAAGTGCGCAGAAGTGTAGAAGAGACTGAGTCGATCCAAGATGAGTGAGGATCAGTAGAAAAGTCAAGTAGAGAAAGACCAAATATAGAATATCAAAGAGCATGAGAGGAGAGAGAAGTCTGTAAAGATAAGCAATGAAGATATAGAATAGAGTCTGCAGCTTAGTGCGCAGACCAAAGGTGCCATATATTTCTCATGCTAGATGAAGAGCACCTTTGTGGTTTTTTCCCAGATTGGTTTCCACGTTAGATTCGGTGTTATATGTGTGAATGTTGAATGTGTTTAAGTCGCATGTGTATATGTTGTTGTGAATGAATGTTTATTTAAATGGTTATGAATGAGTTCATATATAATAGTCACATTATTATGAGTTGAATGTATCTATGTTGCACTATGGTTATTGTTATATTATATACAAAGGAATAAGTGTGTCGCAACCTATATTTGCATAGTAAGCATAAATAATCCATCCATCGACTGCAATCGAGCGCCTTGGTAAAATACCAAGGGACATGAAATTCCCCACCCAGCTGTAGAAACCTAGTTATGTTAATTACCCATAGAAAGATATCTCAGGTGAGACTGCATCTGCTTCGCGGGTGTTGCAGACTAGGCTTTTCTATGCCAGGGTGATATCTTGAGCTTTATTGTTAGTAGGAGGAAAGGGACTGAACCTAGGTTGAAGAGACTCCAAAATTCCAACAAATGGTTATGTTTCGAGGACCCTGAGTCATTTTGGTGAGGGATATGTTACAGCATCCGACGAATCTTGAAATACAAGAATGGGTGGATTTCAAAGTGTTAGAGTTTGCACAAGAAGAGAGTAAAGGATCTCAGTAGAAACCACCAAATTGGTTGGGATGATACCTCTACACATATATTCACGATATTTTATTTTCTGAATTCCCCATTATGTTGCATGAGTGGTTGTCTAGGTTGGAAACCCAGCAAAGAATCTTCCAAGGAAGAGCATCGATAGAGTGGAATCCTTAGTTGATTCAGGGATTGAAAAGTGTGAGAAACCATGTGTTGAGGGCTATTAATTTTTCAATAGACAGTATTTTGGAGGGATATGTTACTGAGTTTTCTATCGACACAATAACCTCATATAGTGACGTCAAAAGAAAAAATTTCCAAGGACCTCACGGAAGATAATTGTCGCCATTGAAAACCTGGATAAAGATGCTCGCATGTGAAAAAAGGAATCTTGTGAATGTAACAATTGAAAATTGTGCGAAGAAGGTTGGTTATGTCGCAACAAAACTATGTGAAAAATGGAAAAAAAATAAGTGAAGATGTTCCCTGGAGATAATGGAACTAAACTAGAGGCTGGTTGTTTAATAAGCGGAAGAATATTTAGGTCAGGAAAGAGAAGAAAGAATCTGCTAGGAAGAGGGAGTTGTAGTACAACCAAAGAAGAAGACTACGAGCTCGCATAGTGTGTTGACGAAGGTTCTTACGACAAGGAAGAAGGATACCAGCCCATATCTGAAGAAGAAGAATCAGAGGAGTCAGTAGAAACTCCAAGACCAAAGCACGAGTAGGGTACACCTACAACGCCGCATACATTGCCAGAGGTAATATCTAGAAACTTGTCTCCAAGTAGATCTGTAAATATAAATAGCACTAACACCATGAATAGTGGACAAGGGAGTCCGACTACTCAAAAAAAATTTCCGAGTGTATCAGGATACAACATAATGGCTGGAACAGACAATAAGTTGCTAATATTTAATGGGAATGGGTTGGAATACCCATAGAAACATTGGTTTCTCTGTGAAGTCATATGGACTGTGCGACAAATCTAGGATGAGAACGTAAAGAAAGCACATATGGTCATGAATCTGCGAGGTCATGCGCTAGACTGGTACATGAAGTTTTCTATAGTGCCAATAGAAAATGCTCGACCAGATTCGAATCACAAGGATATATAAGTTCAAAAAACCAAATTGTGAGTCATAGTGCATTACAAAGATAAAATAAATCAAGCAACTACCTGCAAAGTTTGTCTGGGACTTTGTCCAGAGATTCAAGACATTAATGTCCAAAGTAAGCTTCCAGATGTCGGATGTTCAACATAAGGAATGGTTTGTTGCTACAGTGTTACTGCACATCTATTCCATTGATGCAACTGAATATTATGTCACAGGCAGAAGCTCTGGAAATAGACATGAAGCTAGAATCCTCATCGATTAGAGAATCTGGCACAAGAATGATGCAGATCTAGTCGCAACTAGATAATCTTATGGTGCAGCTACAAGAAATCAAGAAAGGCAAAGAATTTCAAGAGGAGTTATAGTGTACAAGGTGCATAACAGACATACACCACAAAGATAATTGTCCAGCACTCATGAACTATGTTGCAGTAGGGGCGTCGAACCCGATAAACACCCAAGGGATGCCTTAGTTTAGAATATGTCAGACTAGAGGCCATAAGTCAGAAGAAGGTTTGTATTTACATGAAATTTTAAGTACGCCAGCTGGTATGTACTGTAAATTTTGTAAATCAGTAGGACATGATGAGAAAGATTGCAGAGCACTTCAACTGCGGCAAGAGAAAATGGTGGATACCTACTTGATGAAGAATGATGAGCAGATGCAAGTTGAAGGAGCGCAACCTCAGTATCATCTTGTTAAATATCCATAAACACAATTTAAACAACCATAATATCCTCAACAGCAATATCAACAGAATCAGTATCCACCGTAGCAACACTACCCTCAGCCAAGGGGGGGTGGAAATTATTGAGGCCAAGAAAAACAACAAGGAGGAGGAAGATTTGGTAGAGGAAGAGGAAAAATCATATGTTATAAATCTGGAAAATCGGGACACTTTTCTTGAGATTGTGCAACTCCTACAAAGACATGTATCTATTGTAAGTCATTTGGCCATACTATCGAATGGTGTTCGCAGTTGATTGCAAAATGGCAGGCTTGAACCGTGGGAAATCCCAATCCCTCATAGAATTCGAATCCAAACCCCAACCAAAACATCTAGATTATTTTTGTCAAGCCATGAGAACCAAATATTGTTGTCATTACAAGAGGAGGTGTTAATATAGGAGTAAACCAAAATACACAGCATAGATAACCGCAGGAGCGATCAGTGGCACAAAAGAAAGCACGACTAGACATTTAGAAGGAAAAGGAAGTATTCTTGGACGTGCCACCAAAATTTGTTGATACCAATCAAACATCAACATCTAGACAAGCAAAATATATGGCTGAAAGATTTGAGCAATTACTCAGGAAGCAGCCAATGAAAAAGGTTAGTAAGCTCAAAGAATTTTTCAAAAGTTGTTTCGCATTGATCCATGATAAAGATGTTGTCACATAATTGACAACACTCATAGAAGAAACCCCATAGGAAGTGCGACCTGAAAAAAGAGTTAACCATGTTGGGAAAGCATTGAAAACTAGTTATGAGTTGCGAATGACTGCGCAGATAGGAGACTATGACATGGACTATATCATTCTATATCTGGGCTCTGATGTCAATATCTTGACAAGGCTGACAAGGGAAAGCATGAATGATACATGACTAGATTGGTCTCCCATTCATTTAATATTATCAAATGATTCGAAGGTTCTACCCATTGGTTGATAGACACAAGTACCTGTTGAAATAGAAGGTCTGAGGACATACACAGACTTTGAAATGATCGACATTGACGATGATTCAAGCCCATATCCTACACTTTTGGGGATTGATTGGGAAATAGATAATCAGACCATAATTAATTTTAATAAAAGAATCTTGTCATTTGAAGATTCGGAGATGAGGGTGGTTGTGTCGATTGATCTACTTGAAGGGTAGAGATATGTGAAGTCAGTGCACAATAAATTCCAAGGTAATTACCTGAATCAACTATATAATATCATGTCTTCAAAATATGACTATATAAATCCAATGGCTGATGGAAAGCTGAGTTGGTCGAGTGTTGGGTCATGTACATATCATTCAGATGAAGCATTAGAAAATTGGCAGAATCGGTTGCATGAAGTTCCATGTGAAGATGCACAATAATTACAATATCTGTGTGATGGGTAGGAGTTGAAGCAAGTGATCTTCCTACATATGAAGGTATGCATAATCTTCCATCTTTCTTAGTAAAATTTGAAGCAAAAGTAATAGAAACATGGTGATTCTCCTCTTTGGACTTTGTGTTGAAATCTACGCCCGCTAGATGGTGGGATACACATAAAAAATCTATCTCTGAATGGTCACAATGCAGAAGATTGCAGGAGATTAGATTTGGAGAAGAGATCAGTTATTTTGATCACAAGTATATAGGATTGACAAATCTTGTCGAACATATTGAGCATTGTATCATGATATGGCAAGAGTATTCATGACAATAATGGGTTCATCACTTTATACATATATTGGATATGGTACCAAGGAATTGGTACACATTAATGGAGTTGCGACGAAGACCTCGTAGGTGGGAAGAGTTAGCTACAAGCTTCACACACAAATTTGAGTTTGCAAGTGATCATCTAAAAATTGATGTTGCACTACAGATAATGAAAGAAAAGATATTTGAGGAAATCCATGTCGCGACTACAAATTTCCATTAGTGCAGCGCGACAATCCACCATTGGATGGAATGTTACAATGTCACAGGAGAACCGGATAATGAGGACCTACGCAACATAAACATACTTGAGTCAAAAGGTATGCATGCAGTGGAAGGATTTGGAATTTATAGCAACCAATTCCTAAGTCCAATTAAAGTTAAGAAAGTAAATATTGGCTCGCCTGAAAATCCAAAGTTTGCCAATCAAAAAAAAAAGAGAAAAGAAAGAAAGATAAGCCAAAAGTTATGTTTGCAAATTGATAGTCTGTCGCAGCAAGAGTTAAAGTTCCGCATACTTGGCATCGGGAAAAGGTCAAAATGTTGAGCGAAGACACTTGGGTTGTTGCAAATAAAGGAACCCTGTTGAAGGCAGAAAATCAGTAGAAAGGATTGCGATGTTGTTGAATGAAATACAAACGTCGCCAATATGACAGTTGGCCCGTCATTCATTTCCGATAGGACAGTTGGAGTGCATTATGTCGAAAAAGACAAGAGAATCTGGCATCGTGTTTGTAAGTCACTTCAATCATAATTATAATGGCATCATAGAAAAAATGGTTGGCTCATTTGGTAGCCTCCATATGATGAATCAAAAAGGTGATCCACATGATGGATTGTGTCGTCGCTAGTCTACTTGATGGTTACGCGTGTGAAGATCTGGTAGTCTGAATGAGCAGGTATTTCTTGCATTCTCCTTCATTTTCAATTCAATTTGATGGACTACAATGAAGAATTGCTCTCTGCAACACCCAGGGTCAAAGTAAGTTGTTACAGAATTATCGTTACTATGAGTCTCAGCGACGTTGCACTCACAGGCTCCGCAATTGAAGTCATGTTACCTGTCATGGTCAAGGGAAATGTTGTCGGATATGTTCCACCATAAGCAGGGAAGGGATTGGAAGCTGAGCTAGTTCCAGTCCTCCTTGAGCTAAGGATATGAATCATCCTACGAGGGTCGACAATGAGGAAGTGCTCTTGTTCCCACAAGAATAAAATTGTATCAGCATTTCTGAGAAAGAATAATGAAGCAACAGTTGGAATCTGAGTGCCAAAGGATATCCCAGCAAAGTCGTCTGATAGAGTTGTGGAAAAAAATTTCAAAGTGCACAGTATCCATTTCTAGAACCCACCGATTCGAACCATTGTTTGGATCAGACAAACAGAGAAAAAGGCCACCATCATCGCCATCATCTTGACAAGAAGCTCAAGACAACTAGGTGATGATGCTTTCAAGACAAATATGAAATGGCAAATTTCGATGATGGAAAGAAAGATGTCGACGAGATGGAAGATTTAATCATTGACAAAGTAGAGGATGTCAATTAAATGGTTGAATTCATCATCAAATCATCACAAGCCATCGATGATGTGGCATATTATATGAGTAGTAAAAAAGAGAAGATGCGTAGACACTTAGTTGCGTTACGAAAGAAGACGAAGTTGAGCAACATTATATTCCTGTGTAGAGGAAGAGGAAAAGGTATAAATGCCTCAGCACGCACTTCAGAGTTCGTCTTCATCTTTGAAAATCAGTGATGTTGATGAGATTTTCCATCTCATCCATCTTACCTCTCTGAAGTAGTAACTTTATCCAATAGAAGAAAGGAACAAAGGCAAGCAGTAAAGGAAGTTGCGCAGAAGATTGAAGAGGCAAAAGCAGTATGTGCTAAATCTATCGACCAAGTCTCTCAGGCTTGGGTAGCGCTTTTAGATGATGTAGAATTGGAGAAAGTCATAGAGGAGCTATGCACAAATGATATGGAGGTAACTCAGCCAAAAAATGAGATGAATCAATTACCCTTAGTGCATAAAATAGCTAAGGAAACAGAGATGAAAAAATTGAAACAACAGTTACAGTGTTGTGCACAAAATAGAAGCAACATGCAGATAAGGTTGAAGAGCTCCAGGTTGAAGCCAAAAGAGTTACAGACATCATTTATCCTATACATCAGAAGGTGGAGAAGTAGCAGAGTCACCTGAAAAGGTAATGTCATAACATATTAGCTACGACCTTGTGGAACAATTAAAGAAGGCGGAGGAAGAAGTGTGACAGGAAGTGGAGAGAGTAATGAAAAAATTACAATATTTTCAAGGAAAAGATGGCACAAGTGAACTAAGGGAGGAATAATATTTGCATGGCTCAGGACGAGCCACAGGTGAGTGTTGGGGACCTGTTGGACCTAGGAAAAGGTAAGCAGAATTCACTTAGAATTATGCCTAAGTATGGAAAGGAGCTAAGGAAAAATAAGAGAAAGGAGCTATGACAGTGGTAGCAACGAAATAAAGGAAGGAAGAACATATGAAGGAAAAGAAGGAGAAAGAGGTGTGACCGAGGAAGATAAAGAGGAAGCAGTTGAAGAAGAAAAGCCATTATAGAAGAAAAGGACATGATAGAGAAAGAAGGCAATAGAGTGGAGCCATGTCAAAAGGTGTGCAGTGGCGCAACGGTTAGAAAGTGACAGGTCATAAATATCGTGTGTACGAGGTCAGCTAGAGTCGGCGGAAGCCACATGTATGAAGGTATCTTTGTAAGTTAGTTCATTAGTGCCTACTGTCATGTGTCGCTAGAATAGGAAAGACAGTCTGTTGGATAAGTATAAAAGTCAGCTGATAAAGCGACATGTAAAGAGTGTATAAAAGGAGGAACCCAAGTTGTATGCGGGTTAGCCTCTTGATCCTTTTTAGTGTTATGACGACCTGACTGTATTGTTTGTTAGTTTTTGCTAAGTGCATTGAGTCAAGAATATGCAGCTAAGTGTGCATAAGTGTATAACAGACTGAGTTGATCTAGGCTGAGTGCGGATCAGTAGTAGAGTCAAGTAGAGAAAGACCAGAGAAAGAAGACCAGAGAGCATGAGAGGAGAGAGAATTCTGTAAAGATAAGCAAGGAAGATCTAGAAGAGAGTCTGCAACTTAGTGCACAAACCAAATGTGACATACATTTCTCATGCCATATGAAGAGCACCTTTGTGGTTTTTTCATGGATGGGTTTCCATGTTAGATTCTATGTTATATTTGTACATGTTGAATGTGTTTAAGTCACATGTGTATATGTTGTTGTGAATAAACGTTTATGTAAATGCTTATGAATGAATTCATGTATATAAGTCGCATTGTTATGATTTGAATGTATCTATGATGCATTGTGGTTATTTTTATATTATTTACAAAGGAAGAAGTGTGTCACAGCCTATCTGTGCATAGTAAGCATAAATAATCCATCCACAGGCTTCGGTCGAGCGCCTTGGTGAAATACCAAGGGACACGAAATCCCCCACCCAATTGCAGAAACATGGTTATGGAAGTTACCCATAGAAATATATCTCAGCTGAGACTGCATCTGCTTCCCAAGTGTTGCCAACTGGGCTTTTCTCTGTTGGGTCGATATCTTGGGCTTTGTTATGTGCAGGAGAAAAGGGATTGAGCCTGGGTCGAAGAGACGTTAGAGGGCCAACAGTATATTAGCACTAAATACTTGTCATTACATCTGACTTTCTTAACAATAAGCACAAATCCTACACATACTTTGTTTGCACCTCATAAGTTCACTTACCCTTGTTGATAAATGTTTCAGAATTTAAACAATTAAATTACTCAACATTTTAGCGTCATTGATGGGGAGGTGCTAAAGGAATTAGAGCATTAATAGTTTGGTTTTATAGTTTTTGTGTTTTATCATTTTGTTTATGCATATGATTTTTTTGTGCCAACATTTACGACTTGGAGGAGGAGAAATGGTAAGATGCAAAGCCGACCTCACTACAAAATTTGTATGGTGTAATAGCATGATGCATCTGATTTAGTGGGTATCTTTGAACCCTCATCATGTTGGTATAGTATGGTTTCTTTAGATTTTATTCGTGGAAATAAAAAAGCTAACTCATGTCAATGGATAACTCGGTGATAGCGAGATCTTAATAGCATGAGGGCATTTGAGTACATGATCGATTTTTCTTAAGTTTGCTCTAAGTGTGTTTTTTTTATTTTTACGGTTAGTTTCATTTTATTTCTTCAATACAATTTTTTTAAAGGAGTTTTTGGGTGTTGTAAGAACCCCCATACTAATCCATTTATGGTCAAGATATCTATACCAGTAGAAGAAAATAAATATGCTCAGGAATTTTTTGAGTAAAGGAGGGCATGCGACCACACTAATCTCTTGTACCCCTGTTATAGCTTAAACAGAACTGGCGACTCCACTAGGGAGAGCCTTATCTGTTTGGGGTTTCTCTTTATTTCTTTCAGTATTTTGCATTGTTGTAGGTCCTTCTTGCCACTTAGGAACACTTTATAAGTCTGATAGAACACCTCCCCTACCTCCCTAAGGCAGGGGAGGTGCCGAACTTGAAGAGAAGGTATACGTGTACTTGCTTTCAAGATTAATAAAGATGTGATGTCCTTCTTCTTCCCAAATCATTGTTCAATGTGTGATTGAATCTCTATTTATGATCATATGATGATGTTAGTCAGATCATCAGTTCATTTTTATTTGATTATCATTGTTTTATATGTGGTCATAATGGTTTGAGGAAGGTATAATTCATTTTGCAGGTCTCTTGGAGCAAGAGGAGCAAGAGGAGCAAGAAGAGGATTGAAGGGCTGCTTGGCTCAACCTTCGTTTGGCTAAGGTATGAGCCATTCTAATCTATGAAAGTTGCTTATATATGCTTGTTGAACATTATACATCAACCTTTCAACCCCAGTACGTTGATGGCCTCTTAAACCCTAGCCATATGAAACTTTCCTTTACAACAGAACTGGCGACTCCACTGGGGAGGGCCTTGTCTGTTTGTGGTTTCTCTTTATTTCTTTCAGTCTTTTGCATTGTTTCAGGTCCTTCTTGCCACTTAGGAACACTTTATAACTCTGATAGAACACCTCCCCTGCCTCCCTAAGGCATTGTTTTACCTTTTTGGGGATTTTTTCCACCCATACGCGAGTTGCAGTCTGAACAGTCGCGTGTCTGGTTCGGTACACGCAAATTTCTATATTGTCAACCCGCATACGATACGTGACTTGTCAGTTATACAGCCCGTGTGTGCTTATACATGCAACTTGTTGTATTGTCAACCCGTGTATGACACTCGACCTGTTAGTAGTACAACCTGCATGTGCCCCTAAAACAGTGTTTTTCCTCATTTTTGTGATTTTTTCTTCTGTTTGAAGGTGTTTTGGTAGGTCTTTTGGGGTCCTCTGCAGGTGCATGACTTCAGGGAGTTAGTGTCATCCCTTTTGGTTGTTCTTTATCTATGTGGTAAGCCTTTTATAGCATTAGGTTTTTCTCTTTTCTCTTTTCCCCCACCTCCTTTGCTTGGCATGATTTTTTGGCTTATGTTTCTGGTCAGCCTATGTCAGTGATCTTTGTATGAGTTCAAAAGCTTGTTGGTGTTGGTTTCCTTCTTCTTCTGTGGGTTAACTTCACCATGCCAAAATAGTTGACTTGTTTTTTATGCAAGGATTCCTTCCAAGTAGGGTTTATGCTGACTTTAGTTCATTCTAGAGTTTGTTTGGTGGTTGTATAGCAGAGTTCATTTCACTTTGTTCTTGTTATCTGCATACTTTTGTTTGTAGGTAGTTTTTCTTTTGCATTTATAAAAGAAAAATAAAAAGAGCATATACTTGTTTCTTCTGCTTCCCCCCCCACCTCCTTCTTTGGCTTGACCTTGTTGGACAAGGTACTGAGCAACCTTTGTTTGTAGGTTTAGAATGATACTTGGGACTTCTTGACCTTTGTTTATGTCAGTCTTATTGCTCAGTCTCTTCATTCCAAAGTTGTTGGCTTGTTTACCTTTGTAAGCCTTCCTTTCAAGAGAGGTTATATCCAACTTTAAGGAAACCTAGGGTTTGTTTATGGGGTGTAGAGTAGTTGTCTATTTGCTTTGCTTACATTACTTGCTTGCATTAGTTGATAGGCTGTTTTTCTTTTGCATTTATAAAAGAAAAATAAAAAACACATGTTTGCTTTATATGCATGTAGATTAGTTTTTTAGTCTAGATTGCATGGCATATCATTGTTTTTGAAAAAAATAAAAAGAATTTGTTCTTTTGTGTCTTTCAAGTTTCTATTTGAAAAAGAAAGGAAGAGAATAGTTTTTGCTTTTTGCATTTCATATCTCTTTGTTTAGTCATTTTGTTTCAACTTTGAGTCAAAACACCACATAAGTTTCGCGCCATTTACCCTCTGATTAAAAACAACCCTTAAAATAAACGATATAATTTAAAAATTATTAGTAAGTTTTATTTTATAGGGTCATACACCAACTAGATCAGGCTATACTCGTGGATTAGGGAGTTTTAACTCTCCACAAATGTAAAAATTTCAGACGTAGTTGACCAATCACTAGGTAAACCCTTTTCTACGTTGATTGTATCTGGGAAGCTCCTCTCAAATGGGAGTTAAGCACGAGGCCACGTGGAGACTTGGACTGAGGAGATAACCCTTTGATTCCTAGTCAAAGCGTAGACCAAGGTTTTTACGCATCTGGGGATTCTGTCTTAGACAGGGTTTCGGGCTTTGCTACCCTGCCCATACATACAAACCAGGCTTGCGACTGTCCCCCCAGACTGTCAATATAGTTAAGGTATCCTTTAGTCTCTTTGACATCTAGGGTTCATACACAGGTACACCGAAAGGCTATTTCTAGTTGACCTTGGACGGGCTTGGAAGGTAACCCCGGTAGAAAGTGTGGGAGGGCAATGGGTGATTCCTCCGCTTGTGCCTAAGAACATCTATAGGGACACCAAGTAACTATCTCTCAGCTTTCTTTTGGAAAGCATATCCTATACCTGTTTGTCTGTTTGGCTGTAGGAATTTTTAGTGAATGTTGTGTGGTTTTTCTGTACTTAGTCTACCTTCAGGTGTGTGCTTAGTACTTTTGGTTTCTTGTTGACCTCAGACTTTGTCTCCTAGTTTGAAACTATGACTAACACCCCTTTGAACACCAACAAAGAGATCCCCATGATGGGAACTCCTTGTTCTATTCCTCTCACAGGGAATGTTGGTGTTCCTTTGATGGCCACCTTGAATCTACCTAGATTCACCCTAGGGCTACCGGTGTGGTTGTTTTCCACTCCAACTGTCTTGAATGCTCCTGATGCTTCTCAAGTAAGCTCCTTATATCAAGGGCATCAAAACACTGCTTCCTCTTCACCTGTAGTTGATTCTCCTCCTCCTTCTACCTCATGCGATGAAAGTACTTATACTAGTAACCGACAGTCTAAAAGGAGTAAAAGAAGGAGGAATAGGAAGAAGGCACATAATCAAGGGGGCACCCATTCAACCTCTGCAAGTCAAGTTGAACCTCACCACCCAGCCTCTGCAGTTAATGCTGGGGGCACCTATCCAACCTCTGCAGGTCATGTTGGATCTAAGCACTCAACCTCTGTAAGTCAAGTTGATCTTCACCATCCAGCCTCTGTTGATCATGCTGGTGGGATCCTTCCAACCTTTCCAGGTCATGTCGGATCCAGTCACTCAGCCTATGTAGTTCATGTTGAGGGCACCTGTTCAACCTTTGTTGTTCAAGTTGAACCTCCCCATCTAACCTCTGTAAGTCATGTTGGATCCATCCACCCAGCCTCTGACGTTCATGTTGGGGGCACACACTCAACTGTTACAAAGCATGTTGATCCTAACCATTCAGCCTCTGTTGTTCATGCTGGTGGTGCTGATCCAACCTCTGCAGGTCATGTTGGACCTAGTCTCTCAGCCTCTGCAAGTCATGCTAGGGGAAGTCTCTCAACCTCTGTGTTTCATGCTGAAGACAATCCGTCAGCCACTGCAAGTCATGTTGACACTGTTGAAAAGACTAACCGTTCAAAACACAAGCCCAAGTTTCCTTGTAAGCTTTGTGAGGGAGACCACCTTACTTATAAATGCCCTTCTATCGTGGAGGTGCGAAGAGTCTGGTTTCATGGTCATCCCATTTTTTAACATCCTGAAGTCTCTCAACAACCAACCTCTCTTAGTCAGGTCGGACCCAGTCACCCAGCCTCTATAGTTCATGCTGGGGGAAAACTCTTAGCCTCTACAGGTCATGCTGAGAGAAAACAGTCAGCCACTGCTAGTCATGTTGACACCGTTGAGAAAACTGGTCGTTCGACGTGCAAACTTAAGTTCCCTTGTAAGCTATACAAGGGAGATCAAGTTCCCTTGTAAGCTATGCAAGGGAGATCATCTTACTCACTAGTGCCCTGCTATCGCAAAGGTGCGAAGAGTGCGGTCCGCGACTCAAGAATTTCCTTCTCCCGAACAACCTATAGTTTCTCAACAACATACTCAACCTTTGGTTGATCAAGTGGTCGAACCAATCTCAGCTTTGGTTGATCCCACTCTTCTTTCAGAGAGTGATCCTGATGAGATTGAACCAATGTCATCTTTGGTCAATCCCACTCTCCCTTCGGAGAGTGACTTTCATGAAGCGGTTGAATTGATTTCAGTATCGATCAATCCCACTCTTCCTTTGGAGAGTGAAGTGTCTGCTAGTCACATTTTCTTCACTGCCAGTTCATAACTTACTGAACAAGGGGGCACTGAATTTGCTTCGGATCAACCCCCACCAAGCTCCCGAATTGCTTCCTTTGATTGGGATAGCCTAGTTGAGCCGTGCCTTCCTTCTGATGCACCTTTCCAGATAAAGGTCAAAGTTGAATCATACATGATTGCTCATTGTATTGTTGATGAAGGAGCCCCAGTTAGTATTTTGTATGCCCGTGCTTGGCAAGGCATGGGATCTCCCAGCCTTGTGCTGACTGCTAGTCAGTTACTGGCATTTGATAGAAGAACTTGTGTAGCCTTGGGAATTCTTGCTCAAACACCTGTTACTTTGGGTGGGAAGACCGTCTTAGTTGACTTCATGGTGATAGAAGACCCCTTGGACTTTAATATGCTCCTTGGATGTGATTATGTCTATGCCATGCAAGCTGTGGTGTCAACATTCTTTCGTGTGATGTACTTTAATCATGGCGAAGAAATTGTCACTATCGAGTAGTTGGATTTTCTTGATCCTTCTCCTGACCCAACTAGAGACCACATTTTTCCTTTATTGATTCCCAGTGTTTCTATAGACACTACCCCACCACAGGTGAACTATGTGGCCTCATACCCTTTGCGTTCAATTGCCACTGAGAAGCAGCCTCTGTTTTCATGCTTACCTTCTCGGGACTTGGTCCTAGCAGTTGACCGGGTGAGTCATCCTATACAGACTATGGAGCGTGCTCTCCACTCTGTCGATCCATTTGAAATTTTCGGCATGTGTCCTATCTCGAATGATCTCCTTCCTTTGCATGAAGTCTTCCTAGAGTCTTTGATACAGTCTGACCTTCTTTTGGATGTTGGTTCAGTTGTGACTAAGTCTAACCCTGATTTTCCTAGTAAGCCTGACCTTTCTTCTTATGTTGGTCTTGTTGAGTCTTTTGATTCTCCCTTTGATGAGCAAGTCAGTGATCCTGATAAGTTTGATTTTTCTTATGAATTTTTCAACTCCCGTGATACTAAGTTTGTTCCTGTAGACTCTATCTCCCTTGTTGATCTTTGCTCTCCTTCTGAGGTTGATCTTGAAGATTATAAACCCTCGAGGCTTGGTACTATAGAATCTTCTTCGGTCGATTCTACCTTGACTTTACCTTTTGTAGAAGATAGCAAAGTCACATGTGTTTCTACCAAAGCGACCTGCATCAAATCTTTTCTTCTGAATATGATCCTGATGTTGTTGTTTCTTGCAGATAGGATTCTTAGTTGGATTCACAACTGTTTACTGGCCTCGCCTTGTGTTTCAAGTTGTAATTGCATTTGCATGTGCCCTGCTCACGCTTATGATCCTGATGCCAGCTTCCACACTTTTAGCTCGTTGTATAAGCCCTCATCTTTGCTCTCATCATCGCTAAGCCTTGTATCATTTTGCCTTTGCAACTTGACACCCTTTACCTTGAGGAGACGTTCCCTGAGTGTCTTTATCCTACTCATGTTCCTTTCATTATGCATAGGTTTGTTCCTTGCACTTGGAACTAGTTTCGCATGCCTATGACACTTGTTCCTCTCATTTAGAGCATTCTTTCTGCTCTCCTTCGAGCTCGTTAAAAACAGTAAGGAGGCTGCGAGTTGACTTTTTCGAACTCGTTAAAATTTCATGGGAAAGATATTGAGTTTCTTTAGGCCCAGGTCTGACTCCTCAAAATAGACTTGACTGCCGAGTAATCTTGTTCGTTCAGGCTCGTTAAGAATATGTGAATGGGCATCCACATTGGTGGTAGGTTATCGCTTTCTCATACCATGTGGAATAATATGAGAAATGAACACTCTCTTTTCTTCGAAATTGAGAAGAGTATTCTCAGGCATAGGTTTATCACTTTTCCGGACCTAAGGGACTAAACTTACGGAAAAGGAACCCCCGGTATGAGCTTAGTTTTCTCTTTTTCGTGCTCTGGACCAAAACATGAAAAATATTTCGAGTGTACTTTATGTCTTTGTCATGCTTGTTAAACCCTAAAGAACAAAGCATCGATTTACTGTTGTAAGCCCCATTTCTTGTAATCAAATGGATCTTTATGAGTGATCTTGCCTTCCTTCACACTCGTAAAACTCAGGCTATATGCTTCTTTTGAAGGAGCATTGGGTAGGTGGTAATTTAACCTTTTTTGGACCTTCCTGACTAAATATGAAAAATGTGTGCCTTAATTCTTCGGAAGCTAAGAGAGTTCTTCTTTGGTATGTTTTATACTTTTCCGGCCTCAGGAAACTAAATTGGATGAAAAAGGACCCCCCCGGAGTCTTCTTTAGATTTTTCAGACTCTCTAAACTATGAAAACACGGTCGAACATGTACTAGTTCGGGCTCGTAAAATCCATGAATCAGTGCTTTATCAAGCATTCTTCTTTCTTTTCTTCGAGCTTGCCAAAAATGAATATGGTCCCGAGTTTGATTTCTTGGACTCGTTAAACCTTTACAAGAAAGAGGGGAAGGGAAGTTCATTCACATGTATTTTACATCATGGCAGCAAGTCTTGTTTCCTTGAACAAAGCACCAGTTTTGAGTCTATCAACAGTTGGGTCCTAGTATTTTGACCTTATCCTGATTCAGAGTTTCTTACTCCTCCAGTTGGTCTCTTTTCCAATTATATGGGGAATCTGTCAATGTCTCCTACATTGCAGATTTGTTTCGTTGGTCCTTTTGTGTCAAAAGTTGCCTAAGTCACTTTTGTGTCGTGCTCACTGTTCAAGGATTAAACCTTTTTCAGCCATTCTGCAGTTGCCTTGACCTTTTGTGTTGGCCATTCCCTAGCATCAGTTCATTACATCATGTCTTTGGCGATCCTTGTCGTGAAATTCAGTACCAATTCCAGATCCAATTAGTCTTTGACTTACCTCATGTTGGATGATGAAGGATGCCTTAATGCCTTCCTTCCAATGGATCTCTTCCTATTCACTGCAACACATCTTGCTCTGGGGATGAGATTTATAGTTTTATGACAGTACCTTGGGGATTGTAGTCATCAGTGGTAATTTCCCTCGATATTGGGTAGTGGGAATACCTTAATGTCTCCTACTCAATGGATTCTTCAAGTCCTTGTAATCACACTTGTTAGAATGTATTAGGTACCTTGGGGACCATTTTCATTAATGGTGGTTTCCCTCGCGTTTGTTAACAATTATCATTATCGACCGGTAATCAAACAGTTTCCTCCATGTTCGACTTCAACTCTTTTATTCGCATGGTTAGGATTCGTACCTTTTGGGCGGTTTGGATTGAAGACCTTGGGCTGACAGTAGCATTATCATTTTTTTCTATTACCTGAGTTGTGCAAGACCTTGTTACACTTTATTGACATTTTGCTGAGACATAGATCCACCTTGTATTTTTGTGGCTATGATCGATTGTTGAGCATGGATCCACCTTGTTCATTTGTGGCCATGGCTCCTTTAGATTTGATATGGCACCTTTTTGCATATTATAGCGACCATGATAGTTTCATCAGTTATACATATATTGTATCTACCTGTATCTTTATGGCGATGATTTGTATACAGACTTGTGTGTCCCAAAGATCAGTTTTTGTCTGACATTTATCTCTCTTTCAGGTACCTTTGTTCGAGCCTTTTGATCTTGGATTCTTTGCTCTCTCCATACTTAGTTGTTTCCTTTATAATGTATTTCGTCTATCATCTTCCCCTCTAACCTCATACATTAGGGGGCATCTGTTATAGCTTAAAATGACACATCTCTGCCTGTGACCACTTTCCCATGATTTTGTCGCATGTCGACACTTCATGAAAGTCACTGAAAGTCACTGAAAAAAACACCTAACTTGGAGGACCCATATCTTGAATTTCGTAACTCTTTTTGACCTCATCTCTACACCATTGGAAATATTTTTTAGTTAGCTAAAACTTTCCAGAAGACACCAAAGTCTGAAAATGCCCAGAAACACCCTAAAAATGAGTTTTTTCTATCTACGCGACTTGCTCTATATAATACCCGCGTACGTACACGAGTTGCTATATATAATAGTCGCATACACATTATGTACGTGAATTTCTGTATTGGCAACCCGCGTGTATTCCTCGTGTACGCGACTGTTGTTTCTGCAACCCGCGTACGCCTCTTGAAAATGTCAAAAAACACGTCTTTTGAATTTCGGGTAGTTTGGGTAGTTATGCAACTGACTCCTTTAGTTGTAACTACTTTGTCTTCGCCCCTAACTCTTCCTTAAGCATATAAATAGAGGTAGGGAGGTCCATGAGAGGGGAATTGAATCTTTGCATTGTTATGCTGGAGGATTTGGAGCTCTCTTTGCCCACACCTTTGCCCTAGAAGCATTCTCCTTGTGTTGCAGAGCTTGGAGGCTGAGTTCCTTGGAGAAGAGAAGCAACAGAACCAGATCAAGGTTTTGTGAGGTGCCGAACTTGAAGAGAAGGTATACTTGTACTTGTTTTCAATATTAATAAAGATGTGATGTCCTTCTTCTTCCCAAATCATTGTTCAAGGTGTGATTGAATCTCTGTTTATGATCATATGACGATGTTAGTCAGATCATTAGTTCATGTTTATTTGATTATCATTGTTTTATATGTGGTCATAATGGTTTGAGGAAGGTATAATTCGTTTTGCAGGTCTCTTGGAGCAAAGGGAGCAAGAGGAGCAAGAAGAGGATTCAAGGGATGCTTGGATCAACCTTCGTTTGGCTAATGTATGAACCATTCTAATCTCTAAAACTTGCTTATATATGCTTGCTGAACATTATACATCCACCTTTCAACCCCAGTACGTTGATGGCCTCCTAAACCCTAGCCATAGGAAACTTTCCTTTACAACAAACCCCAAAAGAAATCCTTGTCCACACTCAAGAATTGTCACTATGAATGAGTCTACATTCCAAAAGCAATAGAGGAACACATTATCCATGAACATAATCCACAAGAGGAGGATATAGAATGTTTTCCTAGTGGTCCCTATGAGCATATCGAAGAAATCAAAGTCCTGGACAACATTTGAGGAAGAAAAGATACTAGATCTAGAAATCAAACAAATATGGCATGATTGTCACCGAATCCCTAGTGGATTTAGGAGATTGATGAGAAATTTTATGAATAACTTTATGGCATGAAAATCAAGGAGAGTCAGGGGAACAAATTGAAAATTGGTTCCAAACAATCATCATGCTACAATACCACGCCATATTTTAATAATTCTTGGCACCATCTCTCTACAAGAGCAGCTAGCCTCTCATATCCTGACATTTATTGAGGTATATTTTCAAATCTAGATATGAGTACCTTACAAATCTTGTTTCATAAATGGATACATTATATACACTCCTACACTTGAAAAATATCATGTTTTTCAAGTAGAGTAGGGTAGTGTAGGGAAATTGAATAAATGAATAAAATAGTATAGACAAAAATAATCTTAGTTATGAAAACCAAAATTTATGGTGCAACCTAGCGAGATTCTAGTCAGAAGACCAAGAAATTGGCTAGCCATATTCCAAATAAATCACGTTCGATGGTCTCTCTTCAAATTTTTTGGTTCTACAAATCATATTGGTTTAATGCTCATGCTGGATGAGTGGGATATCTTAAGTTCTTCCATTCAATAATTTTTATCCCATCGACTTTAGCACATTTTTTGGGCATAAGAATCAATACATTTACAAGACCTTGAGGCTTGCATGCCTTAATGGCAAGTTCTCTCACTATCAACAAAGGGAATAAATTAAAGTCCTATGATTGATAGATTTTATAAGTATTAGACTCCAACACATTTATTCACACCGAATAGAATGTACTTTTGTACCTTGATGCCCAATGACATTAATGGTGGGTCATCTTGCACTAGTTAATGATCTTCCTTAATGGTTGGTAATCCAGTGAATACTTCCATGTTCAACTTCAACACCCTTATTCACATGGGAAATAATTTTACTTGAGCAGTTATGAGTGAATACCTTGCAGTTTGTAGTAGTTATAAGAACTTGAAGAATTTGTAGCCATCGTGGATAGTTCATCAAGAATGTGTTTAATTTCAATATTTTAGTGCAAAGGAAGTCCTTTGATGACATAGGTTCAATGTTTCAAAAGGGGGGTTTCCTATACTCTTGCAACAGGTCTTCTATTGCAGAAGTTTGAGTTGATTTTTATGTTACAAAGAACGAAATTGAATCTTCTATTACATAGGATAATGTTTGTTTTCATCAACATGGTAACATTTTCATTTAAAATTTGTATTCTAGCATTTTTCAATTTAGAAATTAGTATGAAATAAAATAAATGCACCAAATTTGAGTGATGAACAAGTCAGGACAACAAAAATATGGTATTCTTTAGACATGACTTGGAGCATTCATGTCATTCAAAGTATTAAGAGCATTCAAGTTTAAAATGCAAAGGTAATCTTCAACATGTTTCAAATTCATTGTAGCAACGACAATTCCTTTCTCTTCTCTTATAATTCTGGCTATCAAAGATCAGCATACAACACTCCAGTTTTCCTTTGGTTTTAAGTATACGTCATTTTTTTAGATTCTATGATTATCTCTTCAATGATTCCAACTTCAGCATGCATATCCAAGATTTCATAAAGATAAACTTGAGGTAAAACCACTTTTGAAACTCTTTAATTTGTTAAATGTTTAGGAAATTATTATAAGCAACTACTTAAGCTTGAAACTTATCCCCTTCAATAATTTTGTTCTTCATCTCTTTGATATGTTTACTCTTTCACTCTTGAACTTTTGTTTCATCACTCTACTACATTTAATAATACTTTTCCTTTCACTCTTAATTTTGATCCACCATGACCCAATGAAGTAACACTTTGATTATATTGGGTTTATGGCAACATTGTTGTTTTCGTTTAAAAGAGATCCATAATGCAAATGATGTTCATTGAGACAGTAACTAGATTTACATAGGTCATAGGAAGCATGACTAAGAAGAAAAAATAGAGGATCCAATATTTTACTCAACATTTTACTTACAATTACTACCAATAAACACATGCAAAAGTATCAAAGATAACTCAATTTTCTAAATATGAGTTTTTGTATACATTATTCTATTGACCTTGCTCATATCTTATCACCTTGGCTACCATACACAGTATATTCAACCCATCAAGAAAACACAATTAGTCTGGATTAGAATATTTTTCACCTACTACATTTGCATGAGGACATGCCAGCTCTCAAGAATGGAGGGGTGATTCCTGGAATTTTTGTAATAAGATTTTGGTAGCAACTTCAGTGGTTTGCATATAAGCATACTTTCCAAATAAAATCCACCACTTGGAGGATGTTTTACATGTCCAAGGCATGCTTCAGTACCCTTCAAATGTCAAAAATACCAAATTGCGTACTCAAGGGAAGTTATTTTCGAAATTTCAATATCCTATAATTACTACAATTTCTATAGCATCCTGCTACAAGGGCAATTTTTACACATCATTTACAAGCAACTAAGTGAAATTAAGAAATTATAAGATATGGGTTTTGTGTAGAATATAATAAGATGAGTAAGGAGTAGGCTAAAGTTTCATAAAATGCACAATAAGGGAAGTATGAGCATATTTTTAAAGCCACTATTCTGGAAATTTTCTAGAATTCCAGTAATTATTGGATTTCCTATAGCTTCCTATTTGTAGAAATTCAGTTATGGCTTCATCAATTTGTATATTTACGCATCTTTGTATCATAATCATGGACATAGATTTTGTTCCTAGCATGGCAATATGATTTACCTCATATCAAATTGATCCCAACTTCATTACAAAGATCGTTAGCCCACAGTTAAATCAAAAGTCAACAACAAGATTTCAATGCATTTTGATGGAGAACAACCAAAATATGAATAGTACACCAGTTGACTAGTACATTGCACATTTTGAGGTTTGTTTTGACCAACAACTTGTGCACCCTTGTTATGACTATCCTCAGTTGATTTTGGCATTGTTCCTTAAGGGATATTCTTGTCATTATGGTGTTGTTTTCAGTCTCTATTTTGTCACTTCTATTATGACTACTCAAGTCTAAGTAAACAACTAGTGCATTTCATTCAGATAGATAAGGCATTGATTTAGCATGCAGGAGGTTGCTTGACCAGCAAATAATAACATCCTCATCATATTTATATCTTGCGAACTTTACAAATGCACAATTTGGACACTTTATTGAAAATCTGAAAGTTAATTCTTAGCATATCCTATTTTTAGGCTTTGATAGGCTTAGAGAGTTATTTTGTTGGGAATAGCGTTGTTTTAATAGAGACAAATGCACATGATATACTAACAAGTTTACAAGTGAAACATAGGAAACCGTATTATTTTATAATTGCTCGTATCCAGTTTGAAATCAAAGAGAAAAAGTGATAATAAGAAGCTTCAGAATTCCCGTGGAAGCATAGAATTTCGGTAACAAATATTTTGGCTAAGTAAATATGACACTAGCTCATGATAATTTTTTAGTAAGTATTGCCAAAATTCTTGTCCAAGGTGTATTTCATGATTTGAGAGCTTGGATACAAGAGGGGAATTCTTTGTTGCAGCAAGAAAAAAGAACAAGTATAAGAAGTGAGTGTTTCCACACAAGAATCAACACTTACAAAAATCATGGTTGCCTCACAACAACCAAGCACAAGAAACTTAGTTGCAACTCAAGTATTTCTAGTGGTGTTTTCTTTTCAAAACTTCAAGGTGATATTTTCCAAATCAAGCAGAGACAGTTTATTGTCAAATTTTCAGAGGAGGAAGACATCAAAGAATTAGATGTAGGATTGGATGAGGACATGCAACATGTTTAGTTAGGGAAAATGTTGGGTTTCCATTTTGTCATGTTTTCATCACCAAACTTGTCCCTTTGTGATTGTTTTTTTTTAGCCTTTCATCCATTTTATTGTAATTTTTACCATATTTCTTCATGAATTTACCTTGAAAAGTTTACAAATGTTGAAGTGGTTAATTATCATATATTTTATTCATTTTTAATGTGTTAAAGAGAATTATGTTTAGTTTTATAATGATGGTTTGTGTAGTTCTTGAAACTAGCATTTAGTTCCTATAACCACCTTTGTGATTGGCACATTAGCATACCTCCAAGGGAAAATCTAGCACATGGGTTTTGTTGACAAATGCATCATACAGTTTCATGTTACTTAGTCCAAACCAAGAATGATAATAACTTGATCCAAATCGTGGTCAACGTTCCATCAAATGCCTCATTAAGAACATTCCAACGTAGATACCAATTCCAAATAAGGTTAATTACTAAAAATATTTCATGTTATGCATCCAAGCTCTGCGTGGCTACGTTCTACCATATTAGACTTTGACACTTGGGAACTATTCGTGAGCTTCATTAAAGGGTAAAATCCATGTTTTGTCTCCATCAAGGTATTTGTCTCTCTTCAGTCAATATATGATTAATATGATAGCTAGAAACATAGGATATACGAGATAACAATAGTCATATATATCATTTCGCTCCTGTAATCAATGTTAGACGTTTCCATCATCTAGATAGTTAGAGGGAGGGATAGTAGCATATACTCAACAAATACTTCAAGAAATCTTGTTTCCATGTTCCAAGATTAAATCATGATTATAACTAAATGAGAAATTTAGGGACATAACTCTATCTTTAGAGTGCACCACTTTCTTTATGTAATATCTATAAATTCAAGTATCAAGTATGTACTAAAAAAATAGAAAATAATATTGAAATTATTGTTGAGAGACATATTATGTAATATGTATCTTTTATCCAAATGCTAAATATAAAGGCATTTATGTTCTATTCATGATGTTAGTAATTCTTTAGCAGAATGAGTTTATTTGTCAGCATATTCCAGGATGGCCCCCTAGTGTGTGTTGTGCTCTCTAATGTCTATGTTTTCTGAATTATTGTCTTTGTACAATTGCATTTATTCCTTGTAATTATTGTAAAATTCTTGTAGTTAATGGTTAAACTTACAATAGGTTTTTATTGTTAACAAGTTTACTTTACAAACATTTTCCACAGACAAGGTTCCCTATAAATCGTGGTTATATCAATTGATCAGAGTATCGTTATTCAAGTATTTTGATTCTTGTGATTGAAGCAACTTCATAACCTATTTTGCTACAATTGCAATTGTATATCTGAAACCACGGGGTTAAGAATGTGTGATTTAATTTAGGTCAATTAAGTTTTCTTCAAGCATTTCTTTAATGTATTCTTGTGTTCTGATTTGAAATCATTCAATTACTCTATAGTCGGAGGTGTCTCGATTAGATTTCAAACTTGTTTGACTTAACAGAGTATGCATTACATAAATATATACAATTATAGAAGTCTATGATTTGAATTTCTACCATTGAAAGTCAACATAAGTAACTAATATGGAGATAAGCCTTCATTGTATATTAGCATTCAATAATTGTCATAACATCAAATTATGTTAGCAATAAGCACTGATCTTTCACAAAATGTATATGCATCTCATAACTTCACTTACCCTGGTTGATAAGTAAATGTTTCATAATTTAAACAATTAAATTATTCAACACGAACATCAAACAATAGTGGCAATTGGTATTATCATTAATATTCATATTGATGAATATTAGAGAGTCAAGGAGCCAAAGCTAGCTAGTAGCTACTAATCCAAGTCTTGATGAGTTGCATTATAAACCCCCAAGGGTAATTTTTGGGGGGAGGGATTGGTGGATGATCCTTTTGACACCTTTCCTCTTGGAACTATACTCCCTCTACCCTCTTCATAAAGGTTGTCCAAGCCATCACTAACACACATGTGGATTGGTGAGAAATCTTCAATGCACACATTATTTAGGGTGACCTATGTAGTAACTAGCTCATTAAAAAATATTCATGGTAATAATCCATTATTCTCATTCCTTTGTTTCAATGGTTTTGGGTGTTTCATTTGAGGGTTCTAGTTCTTGTCAGAATGATCATAGTTCAAATCCTAGGCAATTGTGTTATGTGGGATTCCTTATACTCTACGTGTAAATAATTTAGTGTCCTTCTTCTCCTTCCATTTTTTAATGTGCTAATAATATATTTACATAAGATGTTGGTCCAATGGTTCCTATCACATGTTGATAGATAATACTATGTTGGATTTATGAGGGGAATCTATCAAAGGGCTCCCAAATGTCCACATACCATTGATTTAATATGTTTAACTATCATTGAAATCCTACGCTGACATCCCTTGTTCAACTATCAAAACTTCAAAATCCATCGGTAGTGTGTTGATCAAATGATCAGTATATCATCTTCTAGGTCATATCCTTGGCCTTTTCCCATTATTTATCATCATGGACTCTCATGTATAATCCCAACTTGTAATTGTTGTCCATGCAGAAGGAAAACTTGAATGATCATACCTTTTCCTTTTATTCTAAGATATTCACAAGCACAAACCAACTCTAAACCTTTTTTTTCAAAGAAAAAAATATTTATATATGATATTTCAAAATAGAAATCAAAATATACATGATCTAGCCTTTCAACTCTTAGACATACACCAAAAAGACTTCAATGGTATCCCTTTAAGACATATGAAAGTCTTTCATCACCAAGCTAGAGACCACACTGGAATCTTTAGAGTTATAATATAGAAGTATCATTTTCTAAGAGTGACACTTAGACATCTATACCTGACATTGCTATATTTAGATGAATTGAAAATATGATCAAAATATAGACTAGATATCTTTTGGAAAGAAAAGAAAAAAACACAATTCCCTTAAACTCGTGCTCAACAAGGGAACCCTCCTACAACATAATAACTTCTTTAGAAAGGATATCTTCTCTTGTATTGAATTCCTTGATGTGAACAAAGGAAATTTCTTCAAAATGATTTTTTACCTCCAAGGAAGATTTCTCTATAATATAACCTAAACTAAAATTTGAGACTTGACATCTGTCATTATCCTAATCCATTAGAATATTTGACTCCAGTAATACTTGTGACTTGCTAACACCTTTTTGAACACCAATTCTCATTAGAATCCATAGGGCATAATGTTCTTCTCTATGATTTGTTACTTGGCCTACTCCATATTTTAGGAAATAATAATGTGAATTATTTAAAAAGAGAATATATCTAGTGCCACACATACTTGGGGTACCTTGTCATGCACTATCAAAGAATCCCTAGGGATACGAATAGTCAATGATATGCTCCTTTAAGCCTTTGATATCATTTCTTAGGAAACTTCCAACGTTATCCATAAGAGAGTATAAGTTGATGAGAAACCCAACTTGGATTCACTTACTTGCCTTGAATATTATATTATTTCTAGTAACCCACAATCCCACAAAACATAGCATGGAAACCGTTCATGGGAAAAAAACGTATTTATAAAAAATCCAAGTTTCAAAAGTTTTAAAGTATTTCAAAAGGAGTTTTTATCCTAATATGTTTTAACATTAATTGCGTACAAATCTTCCTTCGAAGTTTATTTGTAATGAACCAAAAACAAAGAGGTGAACCACATATTCATTTCCATCCATTAAAGAACGTGGCACCATCCAGACACTATCCAATTTTTTTGGGCCATCATCCCAAGTTGGGATTCTTTTGGATAAAGCTAACCATTGAAAGATTCTAGTTTTGAGAGGGATTTCTAGTTTCCAAACTAATTTCCACCACCAAAATCCTTCGCCACCTATCTCTTCATCCATGTTTTCTTCATATCTTAACTTTGCGAACATAAATCTTGTAACTTTGTTTCTTGACCACTCCAATACATCATCATGATCCTTGAGACTTATAGCAATATGATTTGACAACAAGATATTATGAGTCCATTATAAATTTATGTCCCCATGTATATTCATGTTCTTACTAGATTTCCAAACCTGCAGCCAACTTCCATGGTCCTCTTGATTTGAAGAACTTAATAACCTTGTTATTCCCTTAGCATAGAGTTCACCAATAAGAAGAACATATAGTCTATGATTTCCACTACACCCAATCCATATCTCAACACCTATTTTTAATTTATCCCCTCTGTCAATATTTCATGCAATCCAATTTTCCAAGATTGGAAATGCTTTTACTAGTCCTTTCCATACACTTCAAGCAACTTTAATTGATTGTATTTCTAATATAGTCTTCCAAAGTCTCACCTTATATACATTTAGACTTCAACACTTTGCCACATAAAGCCTCATTAAACATGACTCCCCATAAGCTTTTGGATGCAAGAGCCTGGATAAAAGCATAGATGTTCTTTAGGCCCCAATTTCTTTATCCTTGACCATTTTAGAAGGTCAACTTCCCACTTTCCAATCGAAGGAAAACTAAACATTTTTTTGGAATCTTATCCAAAATTCCTTTGGGGTCATGGGAAATTGACAACCAATAAACACAGATACTTTCTAGTGTAGACTTAACCAATGCTTATTCACCTCCCTTCGACAACCATCTATGGCACCAACACGTGATTCGAGCTTAAATGTTTTTAAACAACCATAGTTAATCTACAAATTTGTAATCAATGGGATTTAAGTGAAAACCTAAATATTTATCTCCACTGTCAATGGGTCTCGAGTTCATAGGAAACAACTAAGTGATTTGGTTTTCCAAGTCCTCATCCAAACCATTGCAAAATAAGCAATATTTTTTCATGTTGACTTCCATCCCTATGGATTTGTAGCAAATATCAATAATTACAATGTAATTGTTCGTTTCCCTTAAAAGCCTTTAGAAAAGAACAATATATCATCCAAAAACCTTGAACGTGTAGCAATAATTGAGCCAACAATATTAATACCTTTGTTGGATCCTTATCTTTTTGCTTTTGCTATCAACCTACTTAAATCCTTTGATAATACTAGAAACAAAGGGGATAATGGAAAACCTTGTCTAAGTCCTCTCGAAGCATTCAAAAATCCTGAAGAGGAGCCATTTGTGAGGACAACAAAGGAAATTAATTGTAGATAACCCATGTCCTAATTGAAAAAGAGCCAATTTTATATATAACCATCTCACCTTATCATATGCCATTGCAAGGTCAATTTTCATCACCATTACATATTTGTTCCCATCCTTTACTGAATGAAAACCTTTGCGTCTAGTCCCAACAACATCATAAATCTATTTATTTAATAAACAACGAAGTTGTTCCTCTAATAAGACCTTTGACAAAGTGCTCTTCAGTCTATTTACAATAATCTTCAAGATAATATTAAAGGGATTAAATTTAAATTTCTTTTGTACATTCGCTCCAAGAAGATTTGAAATTTTTTCTTTCGATCGATGAAGATATCTCGACTCTGGTTTGATCTTATAGACAAGACGTTGGATTAGATCGCGTTCTTTGAACTAGGGTGCAATTTAAATAGCTATGGTTTGCAAGTTTTTCAAATTGGAGTTTCAACCTTCTTTCTAGATCTTGAAATCGAGAGTTGTAGACAATAAACCTTTGACTCGTGGCTCCAAGAAGATTTTGGTTCGATGAAGACTAGATCGATCCATCTATTGGATCGGCTCTCTGTTGATCTGTCTTCTTTAGGCAGTGATATCATGAACATCTGAGTCTCAGATTATCTATACTTGTAGGAGGATTTATCTACTTGAAGGAGCTTAAGAAGATCTTGGCTCAGAGGTGTAAGGTTTTTTTTTGAAGGGCTGCATTTGCATTTTCTTGAGTCGCCCTGGCTATTTTTGTTGTTTGAAGGTTTTTGTTGTGTTTCTTGTGGCTGCAAGTGCCTTGAGTGTCTGGGTGGCTCAGTCCTCCTTAAGAACCAGCTCTGTTTTGATGTCATGATGGATGGAGGGGTCTCCTTCCCTTCCCCTGATCTCAATGCCTTCAGGAGACTGGTAGCTATAGGTAGCAAGAGGAAACTCAACCAGAACCAACAGTCTTTCGTCAAGAAACTTGATAATATTCCAACAGTGGATCTTCCTGCGGAACAGCCATGTCAAAAAACCCTAAATATAGCATACCAAGGTCACATTGGCCAGTTCACTGGTCTTTAGCCGTCCCCAAGGCAATAGAAGGGTGGGTTCAAAGGAATTGGAAACCTCTTATCTCAAAAGGCATATGCAGCAATTTGATAGGTAAGGGATACTATGTTTTTCTTTTTGAAAAATCGGTAGATAGAGATTTAATCTTTAGAAACAGGCCATATTTCATGGGTCCTCAACGGCTCTACCTGAACAAGTGGACTCTGGACTTTGATCTGAATCAAGATGCCCCTTCTATTGTTCCAATTTGGGTTAGGTTGCCACATCTTCCTCTCCATTGATAGAATTCAGGGTCTCTGGAAGCTATAGGAAACACTTCAGGGAAATATATTGATAGGGCTGAAAGAAGAGATCAATATACTTGTGCCAGAATATGTGTTGAAGTGGATTTGAAGGTAGGGATTCCTAAAGCTATTAATTTAACATTAGCATATTGGTCACACATGCAAGAGCTATATTATGAGCAATTTCCCTTTAAGTGCAGATTTTGTTATGGCTATGGGCATTTTGCCAAATCATGCAAGAAAAAAGTTGAGGAAGAAGTTGTCAAAGAGAAGGGAGATCAATGGACACAAGTTCCAAAAACTAGTTCAACAAAGCAAGGAAACAAATCTAAGGGACAAAGAGGAGAAATGGGGACGGGTAGCAATCCCTCCGGGCAGAAACAAAAAGAAACTGGAGCAGCTATGAAGGAAATATCATCTCAAAACAATTTTGAAGTATTGGGTGTTCCAGAAGAACAAGTGCTCTCAGTGCTTAAAGAGGGAGAAGTCCCACAACCTCAAAATCAGACAAGAGAAGGAGTTAAAGGTCTAGCTAAGCCAGATCTTGGCACTCCTGCGGAATTCTCCCACATATGTAGAAATGGAAAAAAAAAAGAAACCTATGGATAATTGTGGATCATCCTATGAAGATTCCCTAGAGAGGTCTTCAAAAAAAGGCGTAAATCTCTTAAGAAGTTTCGGGAGGAAGAAGTTGAATGTCTTAAGATGCAACGAATTCAAGCCACAATAGAGATGTCAATCAGTAGGGAGACTCAGGCCAGACCTTCAAAAGGAGGCCCTCTCCCTTCCAGCAATAATAAATAATGAACATCGTCTCTTGGAATTGCAGGGGGCTGGGAAATTCTTTGAAAGTTGAAGCTGTTAAAGACCTTTTAAGAATGGCTTCCCCCGATGTTCTTCTTCTGCAAGAGACAAAAATCGAAGAGGGAAATTTTCTTCCCTTAAGAAAAAAATATTTGGAAAAAGATTGCAGGGAAGGCTGTGAGTGCATGGGGTTCATCCAGTGGACTTGCAACCCTGTGGATGGAGGATCTTTTTTCATTGGAAAATTCATTTGAAACACAACATTGGATATTTACCAAGCTCGGGCACATCTCTAGTAATATATCTCTTGTTATTTTCAATTTATATGTTCCTATTAATTCTCAAGAGAAAAGAGAATGATGGAATTCTATGGCAGAGTTTTTTGCGGCTAGCAATCTATCAAACATTTTAGTGGCTGGTGACTTAAATATCACTTTGGATCCTAAAGAGAAAAAAGGTGGAGTCTGTGGGAGAGACCCCATGCACAAAACAGTGGAGCATCTCATTTCAATATGGGAACTGATTGACTTTAAACCAAAAAGAGGTCGATACACCTAGAGTAATAACCATACTAGAGCAGCTAATATTTCAGCCAGACTGGATGGATTTATGGTCCAGAGTTCTTTATTAATGGAAAATAGAATTATCTCCACCAGCATCTTGCCAAAACTCACTTCGGATCATAAACCAATATTGCTACAGCTTGAGGATGAAGAAGACCTTGGTCCCATACCTTTACGGTTCAGTCCCTTGTGGATTGACAGAGATGGTTTTATTCCCACTGTTATCAATGCATGGAGTATTCCGGTTACTAGATCTCCAAATTTCGTGTGGGAGAGGAAATTAAAAAACACCAAGAGCAATATCTGCAAACTCCTACCAGCGATAGAAAACAAGCCTTGGAAAAATTGGAAGAGATACAATTGGAAATGGAGGAATCAATTATCACCCCTACCATACTGGAAAAAGAACAAAAAACTTAGTTTAATTCTTTCAAGCGTTTAGGCAGGAAGAAGAATTCTAGCGATTGAAATCTCGCAGTTTATGGTTGAAATCGGGAGATAGAAACACCTCTTTTTTCCATAAGCAGTATACAGCCAGACTCTCCCACAATCACATTTCAGAAATATCCTCTTCGACTTGTGAATCTTTCAAAGGCATCTCTCAAATCAAACAAGCGGCCGAAGTTCATTTTTAGAGCCTATACAGAGAGGATGGAGCTATTGACTCTGATTTAACCTCAGATTTTCTTTCCAACGTCCCTAGTTTGGTGAGTGAGGAGGAAAATGGGGAGCTAATGAAGACCATTACAGAGGAAGAGATCATTGATGTTATATGGTCTATGGAACCAGATAAATCTCTGGGCCCTGACTGTGATATGGTCTATGATACGTTCCCTCTTTGCGGATGATACGTTATTCTTGGGTGGGGATTCGTTGAGGTTGGCAAGAATTTTTAAAGAAATTATGCAGCACTTTTGTATCATTTCAGGGGGTCTTATCAACAATAGGAAGAGTGTTGCATATGGTTGGAACGCAGATCCCTCAACTATTGCAAATATTTCTCAAATTTTAGGCTTTGACAGATTTGACAATTGGGACAAGGTCAAGTACTTGGGCCTTCCTCTGACTCTGGGCCAAAACAACTCTTCTCTTTGGCTGGAAATTATTAGCAATTTAAAAGCTAAGATTTCCTCATGGGGTGGTCATTGGCTAACAATGGCAGGGAATCTTGTTTTAATCAAGTCAACTCTCTCAGCTCTTCCAATTTATCAATCCTCTCTCCTTCTGGCTCCTAAAGAAATTATGGAATAGATATCCAAGTTGATAAGAGACTTCCTATGGAGAGGAGGTAAAGGAAATTAGAACCGTTTGCATATGGTTAATTGGGACATTGTCAAGAGACCAGTTATTGAAGGTGGACTTCATATTAGAGACCCGGGATTGGTTAACCTTGCCATGGGAGGTAAGCTGTTGTGGCAACTTTTCTCTAACAAAAAACATCCAGTCAGCTGAATTTTTTGGAAAAAATACCTTAAAGGAGGAACTCTACAGAATTCGCAGATGTATAATACTCCTAAAGGCACTATAATCTGGAGTCTATGCAAAAAAATATTAGATTTCTTCACTCAGCAATTATATCGTATACCTGGAAACGGCAAAAAAAAATTATGGGATGATAAAATAAAAGGTAATGCTCCTTTAAATTCTGATCCATCTATTGCTGAGATCAAAGCATGGTTGCTAAATAAAGGTTTCCTGCATCTATCAGGCATTTCTTCTTGGGACTATAAAGGAAATTTGTAATGTCCCTTTTTAAGATTTTTTCAATGACCAATTTTTCACTTTTTCCCCAATTTCAAACCTTGACTAGTTTTGATATCTAGACCTCCAAATTGACCCAAATGATTCCAAATTTTCTCATAAGGTACATGACTGATAATAGAAATTAAATATGATTTTCATGGATTTTTTATGACCCCCCAATTACTTATGAAAACTTTTTTAATGTTCTGTTCAAATTAGGAGTCTTTACTAGCAAATTGGGACTCCAATTCCCCGCGGGTAATTATCGGAAATGGCTTCTCAAATTGTCCCAAAGTCACTCAAATTTCTGAACAGAGGTAGGGAATGTGTAAGGGAAATTTTTAAAGTCTCATATGCATCATGTTTCAATTTATACAGGCTGTTATGACTCTTTCCAAAACTGCTCCCAATTCACAATTTCGTCCCTTGGGGAAAAGGCACCAAATCTTCTCCCAATGCAATAAAAATGAGTAAAATGGATTCCAATGCTTAAGTAATGAACATGAGACTTGAAATACACATTAATTATAGTCCATTCATCATACATTTATCATATATGCATTCCTCCATTCTAAATAATCAGCATTATCATAGCATACGTCAATGTAGTAGGGAAATGGTCATTGTTTGCTCATTAATAATCACTTTTTCTTACAACCATTTGATATTTAGACCTGAGACTTTCTGAGAATGAATAAAAGAGCATATTTATCTTATTACAATCATTAATTTACAATCAAAATCTCTCCCAATTCAAAATCATTAGCATTACAATGGTGCACAACAAGATAGTGGGAAAATGGCACTATTTCTTCATTGTTTAACATTTTTACATGAAATATTTTGGAATTTAGACCTGAGAGTATTTTGAACTTGAAATACAGAGGATTTACATTAGAACGTGAAATAATGGAGCATTATAATCTTACACAAATATATCAATAGCTCACCCAAAGCACAATCCCTCCATGAGCAAGAATATGCCATAAAAACTGGAAATGGTTGAGAGAAAGTGTTGCAATAGAAGAATCCAAAAACTTCCTTGTAGCTTACACCTGCAAATAAGACTCCATTAAAACTCCATGAAATACCTGAGTGGCCTCTCCAAACACTAACTTGGATGGTAATCTTTCACTCTCGAAATTGGCTAAGGCAAGAAAACTAGTCATCCACTAGCTCTCACAATTCACAAATGGCAATTTCTCAAATGATCAAAAGTTATTGTCTTAGTTGATTCCTATATTTTATAAACATACTTAGCCTTATAAGTTTCCCAATCCATCCACAAACTCAATCCAATTCGAATTTGGGTGTGTGCTCATGATTTTCCATTTGTCCTCCCTTTCCTAGCCTTCCATCTTCCCCCAATTTGAGTACGAACCCATTGAGCTTCCCCAACTCACATGAGAGCTCTCTTGGATGCTCTATTTAGCTCTAACATGTCAAATATGTCAGATTCCATCCTTTATATATGATTTGTTTCATAGGTGTCATAGAATCTTCATCATTGTTGTCATAGAGCTAGGGAATCTAGTCCAAGTGTCTCACTAGCTCCAAAATGACTCTTCCTCTCCCATGTAAGTTGCATTTATTCCCAAATTCAACCTATTATGCATATGGTCAAGTGTATTAGCCTTATAACTCATCCAAGAACCTTTAGGATTCCCAGAGATTCGAAATTGCAAGAGGAGGATGCCATGTGGCACATAAATTCTAGCTTGGGTGGGCCCCATAGTCTCCATGTGTCTCCATGCTCCATTGCCACTTCAATTTTCTCTTGTATTTATTTATTTAGATTCTTTATTAAATATTTATGCCATTCTAATGTTCAAACATCATTCATTTTCCCCCTTATTCCAAATCCCAAAGCTTCCACCCCCAACCTAGGAAACTACTAATTTTCCTCCTTGGCATCAATTTGAAAAACTCTAATAAATATGGCAAATTGCAAGAGGAGGATGCCATGTGGAACATAAATTCTAGCTTGTGTGGGCCCCATAGTCTCCATGTGTCTCCATGCTCCATTGCCACTTCAATTTTCTCTTGTATTTATTTATTTAGCTTCTTTATTAAATATTTATGCTATTCTAATGTTCAAACATCATTCATTGTCCCCCTTATTCCAAATCCCAAAGCTTCCACCCCCAACCTAGGAAACTAGTAATTTTCCCCTTTGCAATTATTTGACCCTTAGCATCAATTTGACAAACTCTAATAAATATGGAAAATGTGATTAGGCCATTGTGACCCAATGCAAAATTTGGGACATGACAAAATTGGGCAACATGGGCGTTCCTAAAATTGCTAGACCATGGACATCCTTTGATACATTCCCACTTCAACTCGTTGTTAATTAAATTGATTGGATTGGCTCGGATTCATTCCTCTTGCAAGGACATGTGGGGCTAGGGCTCTACAGGAATTTATTCAGCAGCTTTTGGATACCAGTCTCTTCAACCCAATCTGAGGTCTGCACACAACGCTAATTTCTGGGAAACAGTATGGCAATCTCCGAGTATTCCGAAAGTTAATTTCTTTACTTGGATTCTCATGCATCAAAGAGTTCCAACAGGTGAAAATATGTTAAAAAGAGGTTTTTTTCGACCTTCCAGATGTTTTTTTGTAAACAAGATGTTGAAACTTCAGAGCACATTTTTGTTGGTTGTGATTTTACTCAAAAATCTTGGGCGAATCTCTTGAGTGGGTTGTCAGTCTCCGCTCCTTCAAATATTGAACCTGTAAATATTTTTGCTAATTGTCAGTTCAGGTATCCAAGAATTTCTTCTACAAATCACGAATGGAGGAAAATTTGGCAAGCCATCCCAAAATTATTTTGGTGGAAAATTTGGTTAGCAAGAAATGACTTGATTTTCAATAGCAAAGTCATGAAACCAGAACTTGTAGCAATAAAAGAAAAGGATTTTCTTTTGGAATTTGTGGGAAACACTCATCTTGACCCCAAAAAATTCAAAGTTGAACATAATGGGCTTGGATTGTTACAGGTGGATAAAAATCAGCTGAGTTCTGGAAAGCCTGTTATCAATCCTTTTTGGCAAGGAAGACGTTCGGAAAAAGACTTCTCAGATTGGTGGGAAAGGAAAAATAAAGTTTCAATCTTCTTTGATGGTGCGTCAAAAGGAAATCCGGGGAATGCTAGAGCAGGTGGATTGATCTTCTCTCCGAGAGGAAGGATTCAAACTAGCTTTAGTTGGGGATTAGGACAACTCTCAAATAATCAAGTAGAATTATATGCTCTTCTAAAAGCCTGCCAACTCGCCAAATAATATGGGCATAACAATCTTCAAAAATTCAGAGATTCAGAAATCATAATAAAAGTTTTACATTTTTCTACAAAGTTCACTAATATCAGTTTGAATGTGACTATACAAAGGCTGCATTTCATATTGACAGACTGTGTCTCGGTCTCTTCTTTTCACATTCTTCGTGAATTGAACAAGTTGGAAAATAGTAAAGCAAATCAGGGTTGTCTTCTTCCTCAAGAAATGCTAAGTTTGAATGACGAACCTAGTATGATGCATCAATTTCCCTAATTCTGAAATGAAAAGTTGTGGAGAATAGGAATTGTATATTTCTGAAAAGATGTAATTGGGTGAAGGCCCTTCAAAATTCTTTATCAATAAAAAAAATAAAAATAAAAATCGTTTTAGTGAAAAATAATAATCTTCAAGATAATCTTGTAAATTAGGTTGCAAAGGGATATAATCCTACAATCATCAAATGAAGCATGATCATTCTTTTGGGGGATGAGAGCAGAAAGGGTGGAATTAAGAGCACCTAAAACCTTACTAGAGGATCTAGACTCTTCATTCCTCCCGTTTGAGCAGCTTGTAAAAACCTGGATAGAATTCAACAATCCAATCATTAGGCCCAAGTCTTTTTGTCATTGAGAAAGACATCAAAACCTCCTTTAATTCATCCTTAGAAACCTCTACTTCAACATTTTCATTCATCCTATCATAAAAAAATAGGATAAAGACTTACCACTTTCATTAGTTATGTTATCCTTTGCATTACCAAGGTCCCTAAAGAGAGCTTGAAAATGATTATTTCCTGCACCTACAATATCTTTAAAAGATCTTACATTGGAGCTATCACGCACTTCAATTTCCAAGATAGTATTTATCCTTTTCTATAATATGCATACATACGAAAAAAATCAGTATTATTGTCACCTTTTGATAACCAAGTTGTTATGCCCTTAATCATCCACTTAGTCTCCTCCATAAAAAAATATCGTGTTTCCCTTCTAGAGCTCTTAGAGCTATACATTCCTCATATAAGAACACTCTGCTATCATTGTTTTAAAAAATATATCAACTTCTACTTCCTTCAAAGATTTTTATTTTCTTTTTGTGCTCCCTAACTCATGTTGCAACCACCATTTTTACTTATTTGAAATTATTTCAAAATTTGATCTTGGTTGATGGTGGATAGGTGTTCTATTCTTTGTAGTTTCCAAGAACAAAGCGGGTTTGGGGGTGATCACCCCCTTGGCTATGGGTTGTGTGTGTGTATGGATGGGTGGGGGGGCAGTGATCCCATGAAAGAAAATGTTGGGTTTGAGATGGGGGGCCATGGGAGCCCAATACCCCCCTCCCCCTCTCCCTGTATCAAAAGAAAATGTTGGGTTCGGTTGGGGGGGCATGGAGGGCCACTAAGCCCCACAAAAAAAATATGTTGGGTTTGTTTTTGGTCTAATTTTAGCTTTTTTAGCTAGTGGTTTTTTGGTCCCATTATAGACTAATTATGAGTAATAAATTATGGTTGTAATATAATCCAAGATAATGGATTAGGCTATTGGATGCTATAATGGTGTATTGTAAACAAAAAGGATAATACAATGGGATATAGAGTGGAGAAACTCTCAAGTGGGTTGGTTTCCTCAATTAAGGATTTCTAGGGTAAAACTCTATGCACTATGTGTGTGAGTCCTTGTTAATTCTTGTGTTTTAGATTGTGTTTGGAATTTTTTCCTTACACGTGTTTACCAAGCTCTTCATTTGGTATTAGAGAAAGTTCATTGTCTTCAGGGGGACGCCTTTGTTACTATGGTTTAGTTCATCTTGTGAGCAACAAGGGTGTCTTAGGTCTACGATAAACCTGTGTTGGAGTGGGGGATTTGTTCAATGAAATCTTGTAAATACATATATACAAGTTTAATGGCTAGAGCTTCAAGTTATGGAAGCTGAATATGGACCAATATCTTATTGTAGATAGAGAATAGTGGATTGTTGTGGATTTAGGTACAAAACCAACTAGTATGTTGAAAGAATATTGGGAAAGGATGGAATGAAAAGCGGAAGCATGATTCAAATATGCTTCTCAAATTTAGTGTTGTTGAACATATCTAGAGAAGGCATCACAAATAAGTGATGGGATAAGTTGGGGGATTTGTATTAGTCAAAGTCCCTGGTAAACAAGTCATTTCTTTGAAATAAGTTGTATTGTCTTAAGACAGAGGATGGTGACTTTGTGGTAGGTCATTTAAATGTATTTAATACTCTTGTAAGTCAACTTGTCCATGTTGGTATTAAGATGGAGGAAGGAGATAAGTGTATTATCCTATTAATGTCTTTGCCAAACTCTTTGGATAATATGGTTGTAGCAATTGGTAGTACCACTCAATCCAAATTAAAGTTTGTAAATTTATTCATGTCCTTTTTATCATAGGAAATGAGGAGAAAATCCATGGAGGGTGTGACCAAGGATGATTTATACATGAAAGGCCATCCCCAAAAGAGGAAAAATAAGTTTTATGGGGGAATATCTAAGTCTAGAGGTAGATCTAAAGCTTTAGGATAATTTGAAAAGAAATGTTGGAATTGTGGTAAAGCTAGGCATTACAAGAAATATTGTAGCTCTAAGAATGTTGATAAAGGTAAGGGACCTATTGATGCCCCTTCTATGAAAAAATGAAAACCTTCATAAAAGAATGAAGTGATGTTTACTTGGCATCTACGGGTACACATGAAAATCATGATGTATGCTTAATCGACTCAAGTGTTTCAATTCGTATGACTCCTCACAAGGAGTGGTTTTGTAAATATTAAAAGTACAATGGAGATGATGTTTCATGTTCCATCACTAGAAAAATCTATGTATTATGTTTCATACATTAATGGAGAACAATATTCAACATGCCGTATAGTAGTAAATGCTGGGACGGCTGCACTGTGGGTCGTTGGATCTCAAACAAGTTGAGATCCAACAACCCATAGGGTAGTTGCCGCAGCATTTATTACCATGTAAAATATTTTTTACCAATTATTTCTCAATGAACACATTTGCCCTATTTCCTCCATAAGAAATATGAGGTTTTTTATCAAATTAAAGAGTTTAAATTTCTTGTAGAGTACCATACACCGAAGAAGATAAATATCTCAAGGACAAATAATGGTAGAGAGTTTTGACGAGATGATTTTGAGGAATTATGTAAGAAGTGTGGAATAGTAAGGCAAAACTATACTCCATACACACCTCAACATAATGGAATTTTGGAAAGAATGAACAAGACATTCATGGAGATGGCAAGGAGTATGCTCAATGTTGCAATGGTATCACATAAATTATAGGTAGAGATAGAGGATACTACATGTTACTTGGTAAATTAATCACTTGCATCAACACTGGAAGATAAAAATCCTCACGAGGCATACTCTGATAAAAAACTCTCTCTTAAACATATAAAAGTTTTTGGTTGTGATGCTTATATGCATGTTCCAAAGGAAAATAGGAGTAAGTTGGATAAAAAAGGTGACAATTGTATATTTATTGGTTATAAAGATGGTATCAAAGTTTATAAACTTTCGAACCTAGTAACTAAGAACATTATTTATAGTTGGGATGTTGTGTTTAGAGAGATTAAAGTTCCTCCTAATCAGGAAGTTCAACCAAATGAAGAAGAACTAGAGATAATAGAGTTTGAGTTTGAGGGTGAAGAATCCGACTCAATATAAGAAGATGGACCGAAGGAGAAAGAACCTTAACTTCCAACCTTAAAGAGATCAATCCAAGAAATAAGGAAACCTTAAAGGTATATCCCATTTGATTTCCATTCTAGTTTTGCTTTAATTGTTGTTGATGATGATCCTATAACAACTAGGGAAGCAATAGATTTAGAGAATAGTAAACTTTGGAAGAAGGCAATGGTTGAAGAAATAGGTCCCTTGGATAAGATTAAGATTTGGGATCTAGTTGAGCTATCGGTTAGAAGAAAACCTATTGGTAGCAAATGGGTGTCTAAGAAGAAGTTGAATGCATAATGTAAGGTAAATAAGTACAAAGTTCACATTGTAGCTAAGGGATATTCCTAGGTGGAGGGAATTGATTTTAGTGATATTTTTTCTCTTATTGCTAAGTTAACTTTTAATATATTTATTTTGCCTATTGTTGTTGCTTTTAATCATGAAGTAGAGTAGGTGGATGTGAAGACAACATCCTGCATGGCAATCTTAAAGAATAAATCTACATGAAGTAGCTAGAATGATTTGCAGTGAAGGAAAAGAAGGAGTTGGTTGGAAAAATAAGTCCTTGTATGGATCGAAACAATCACCAAGATTGTGGTGCCAAAAGTTTGATACGTATGTATTGGGACTTGGTTTCTCAAGAGGAAATGTTGATCACTGTGTGTATTCCAAGCAAGTTGCTGATCATTTTATTTATGGGGTCTTGTATGTTGATGGGAAACAACAAGGAAACCATGAAGGATATCAAATCTCAATTGTCTTCTAAATTTGATATGAAAGATCTTGGTGCTGCAAATTTTATTTTAGGCGTGGAAATTAAAAGAGAACGAGCCAACAAAAGACTTTGGTTGAGTTAGAGGATTATGTTGAGATAGTATTGCAAAGGTTTAATATGGAAGAATGTAAACCAATAAAGATCGTTATTCCCACGGGTGTAAATTTATCTGTAAACCAGTGTCCCAAGACTCAATAAGAGTAGAATACATGTCATGTGTTCCCTACACTAGTGATGTTGGAAGTATGGTGTATGCTATGCTCCATACTAGACACATACAAGACTAGACATTGCCCATACAATGGGACTTTTGAGTAATTATATGTCAAAAATAGGGAAGGAGCATTGGACATAAGTAAAGAAGGTCTTTAGCTATTTAGGTGGCACTTTCGATTATGCAATCTGCTACCAAGAAAGACCTGAACCTCATAGGGATATTTGTATATAGAGCTTTGTTGATGCATACTAGGTTAGAGATATTGATTGCACAAGATCTACAAATGGTTATTGTTTTATCTTATTTGGTAGAGCAATCAGTTGGATGAGTAAGAGGTGGGGTCTAAATGCATTGTTGACTACAAAAGTTGAATACATGGAAGCCACTCATGTAAGTACGGAAACCATATGGTTGCAAAGATTGTGTTTAGGTATTGGTTTTGTTCAGAAAGTAGTGAGGATAGGTTGTAATAGATAAAGTGAAATTTTTTGGGCAAATAACACTGCTTATCGTTCCAAGACAAAGCATATTGATATACAATACAATTTTGTTAGAGACATGGTTGAACGAAAGAAAGTACTATTTGAGAAGGTTAATACCTTGAAGAATGTTGCAGATTCACTGGCAAAGTCAGTTAGTGCTAAAAATTTATCTTGTTGTAGAGAATTAATGACCATGGATGCCCCTAGTAGTTTATTATATGAATGCTTTATGTTTTCTCCCTTGTTTCAAAGAATACCACAAGTGAGAGCCCCCAAAAGAAAAAATTGGGTCCATTTTTCATCCATTTTGAGTTTTTCAGCCTGTTGTAAATTAATTTTGGTTAAAGAATCAGGATTGTAATCTAATCCAAGTGAATGGATTAGGGTTTTGTAGGCTATAATATTGTATCTAAACATAAGTGATTACACAATGAGACAAAGAGTGGTAAAACTATTAGGCAGGCTAATTTTCCCTACTAAGGGTTTCCATGGTAAATCTCCATGTATCGTGTGTGTTATTCACTGTAAATTCTTCTATTTTAAATTATTTTTAGTGTTTATTTTCTTACACAAGTTTATAAAAATATTCAAACGAGTCTCCCAAATAGGCATAATGTTTTTTCCAATACCTAATAATTAAGTTTTTGAATTCCTCCTCGTTTAACCAAGCATGATTGGATTTAAAAGGAGTAGTTGGTTTGTTATCAACCTCCTCTATTTGAAATAGAGCTTGAAGATGGTGAGGAGACCCTACATACCCTACCCATGATTTTAACCTAACATAATCCTCCATAATATTTTTATTCACGAAAAACCTCTCTAATATTTTTGACATCATATCTCTGCCTCTTCTTGAATTCCTCCAACTGGGGACAACTTGAATTGTTCAACATCTACCAATATAAAATACTCAAACAAATAAGAGAAATATTTAGCCAAAGGGTTATTCCTACCCACGCCACCTCAAATTTCCCTCTAACATAGATTCAAATTGAGGTATCCCCCAATTATTACATTATCTCCTATAAGAGATTCTTGATCCTTTATGAAGTTCCAAAACAATTTTATATCCTAATAAGGCCTATAAATGTTGACAATCTTGAACACCTTATCTAATTCCTTAAAAATACCTATAGATAAAAAATGAGTGGAAAGGGAATCAATGTTAGAAATTCCACCTTATCAAAATACCCATAGATAAATCCCATCATGAATGGAGAAAAACTTCCAACCCTTCAACAAAGAAGACGTAATTTCAAAGGATTTGGATCGTGAACACATAGTTTCTTGAAATAACGCTACATCACGTTTCTATACAAAAAAATATTTCGACTGCTAACTGTTTTGGCGCACCCCCAACCCCTTATACATTAAGTGAGAGAATGATCATGGAGGAACGTGCTTATGATATTTTCTTGCTCCAAGAACCCCATTAATGGTCAACTACCTAGCTTCATTAACTTCCCAAAGACTTTTGATTTTTCTATGGACATATGAGATTTCCTCTCAACTAGAATAGGCTTGCCAACTTCCACGACTAACCCTCACTTTATTTCCTCAATGTCTTCTATCATAATAACATTTCAAGGATGCAAACTATAGGAGGATTGTAGAGGAGAATTCTAAAATTTAGAGTTGTATTTGACATTATAACCTCTTGTAATGTACCTCTTTATGACACTAACTCACACTCAACAGTTTCCACCTGCCATGGAGTTCGTGAGGTGCTAGCACACGCATGTGCCCCAAAATTTGATTATTTATATGGAAGGAATTTTCCATTTCTCCACTTGGAAAATTATCCAAATTCATTAATTAAGAACAAGCTAAAACACAAACATTGAATTGACAAACAAATCATACAAACACCTCCCTTCAACTTGGCAGCTATAATAGAAATAATTTATAAATATACTCAAGAACTAGTTATTTGGCTTAAGGATTTAACATTAAAAAACTTAAGGGGTCCAATATAACACCTCTGTTTTATTCAGCAGCTTCTCCATGTGATCTATGATAGATGCATAGTTGCGTATGAACCTCCTGTAATACCCAGTATGGCCCAAAGTAGAACACAACTTTCTCAAACTAGTTGAGGTAGGCAGGTTTACAATTACAACTATTTTAACAAGATCTACTATAAGTCCTTCCCCGCGTACAATATGTTGGCTCATAGACACAATTTAAGCTCCCACAAACAACTTGGATAAGGATTTTGATCACATAAAACATCAAAATTCATGCAAAGACGTAGAATAATAGTTAAACATTATTCTCAATGAGGTAATTACTTGGAAAAAAACATTCATGTCAAAATTCTCAACCCTTGGACAATTTTGGAAACATTTTTACTTAACATGACTAAACGACTTCCTATAGGAAGTCTGCACTCACAGAGGCATAAAATCCACTTAAGTACTTTTCTTTCATAATGAATTTCCAATGATGATGACAACATCAATCCCGTGAGATGGTTTCATATGCATTCATCACAATATCTCATACATAAGAATGTTCATAATCTGATTATGCAAAAATTAAGTATAATGTTCAGAGTTCAACCATATACTCAACGCATGTAACAATTCAAAACCTTCAGGTATCATTCATTCATTCAATTTCTTACTATTAATAATAAAGCTTATACAGAGCATTGATTACTTATCTAAATAGATGATAACTTGAGCAACTAGCTATGTCTAAGGAACGCTCCACCCAACCATAGGCCTCCTTGCTCATATATCTCTTAGTAAGGTACCACCCCCACACCGAGACTATGAATTCACCAAGAGAACGCTAAAGGTTATCAAGAAAAATAAGGCAAATTACATAGTACACCTCACTAGGTTATCTCCTCTAACTTGGAGGACAGCATACCACACCAGATAGTGTAAATTATTTTCCCAAGGTTCGGAACTTGGCTCCATCTAGTGCCACATCAATAATATGACACTAATATTATTAGTTCTCTAGGTTACTAGGTTCAAATGAGATTAGCTCTAACCAATTCCTCACTTCAAAAAATATATTCTCTTTCCTTAAGTTTTAGAAACTTGGCACCAACCAATTCCACATCAAATAGTGCAATCCCCTTTCTTGATTTCATTCCAAAAAGCACAACAATGCAATCCACACCGTCAACTGATGTCATAAATTCCACCAAGGAAAGTTCATACACAATTCACCATTTCACTGGCAATATAATACGGGTTCAATATGGAAGTCAACGCTTAAAAATTCCAAAAACCAGCTTAATATTTCATAACATTGTCAATTTATGGTCTTAGAACCCACACCACCAACCAAACAATTCGGTTAATTCACCAACACAGTAAACCATTAACAATTATCCCCTAACTTGGCGTGAGAGTCTCCGATTGGGCGTGAGAGTTTCCAACTGAGCATGAGAGTATCAAGCTCTTCCTACATGCATGCTTTTAACTACATGGCCACTTTTTTCAACATGGTCTTCCCCAAAAGACTCATGTCTATTTCCATGCACTAATTCTCCATTAGCACACAACTAAGAATTAAGGTAATAAAAAAGGTATTAAGGATTAAAATATAATTAAAGTACTTTTAGGCTTAAGGTTAGGATAGGGTCATGTTATACCCCCCCTTCCCCAAGGCTAACTACAACCCCCTTTCCTTCTCATTGGTGAATTCATAGGTCCCCATTCTCTTTAGCATTTGGCTCAGCCACAACCAGCTGTATTTTATATCAATAATTTATAAAATACAAATTGTTCATCCTATAGGATTTTCATCATTCATATTTACATCATTACATTGGTGGCTCAAATAGGGGTGTTACACCTCTCAAATTTACAGATTCCCACAATCTTTATATCTGAGGCTCCATAAACCCCAACAAAAGGTTCATGGGAAGCCAAAGAAACATGTAGGTCCTTAGGAATAACAGGGGACAAGATCTCGTTATCAGTTGAAAATTCAAGACCAAGGACTATCGAAAGAGAATACACATTTTCTATTGTTAAAGGCTTTGATGTAGGAAGAAACTTAACATACCTTAACAATGTTGTACACCATTCTTGGAGAATTTTGGGACTTGTTCTTTGAAGGCAAAATACGTATGAGCATAGCATGTCAATGGCTCAAAATCACAATTGTTGGGGCATGTTGAGAGCTAGCTCCTACTTCCTTAGATTATTTTGTGTTTATAGCAACCAATGACATTGCCATTAAATCCCTTTTAACCTGAACTTTTTTTATAAAATGCTAATTATTCTTAGTAGATTCATTATCTCTCAAAGGTTGCCAATATCATGATAGGCCAACAATGAAAGGGAAATTTCCAATAATCTAGTCTTTGCTCAATAAACTATTACCCCCATTTAATTATTAACCATGATGAGAGTCCTTCTCTTGTATCTAAATCCACTAGACCCTTGGCTATCCTTTTATTGAAGTTGCTATAGTAATTATTATTAAATTGAGCACATAGATCTGTGGACAAACACACAACTCACATGATAGATCACACAATTTACTCAGTTATTGAAGAATGAAACAGTGCAAAAATGGCTTGCAGCTGTGAATGCTTTTCATTAATCAAAGAGTAATTAGATAGATAATTACAATGAAGTACGATGGCTTTAATAGCCACAAGCAATTTGAATCCACATGAGGAAGTTCGAATTGATTAGACTCTACTTGACTGTAGGTAACCAAGACCTTGTCTAAATCACTATCGGAGGACTCAATAGTTAACTAACCTTGTCTAAACCATAACCGGAGTTCATCGGAGCTCTAAAACATAACTCAAGTGTTACATTCAGTGTTGACTCAGGTTAACTGACAGTGGTAGGTGAGAAATGCGCCCCACATGTGTTCAGTCAAGTAAACCTAGCGCTAACTGAATGTAGAGGACTAGAACTGAATGTAACTGACTCCTAACTTAGCTTGACTAGTCATTAACTGAAGTGAACTGACATTGGTTGGTTTCGGCACTCCCAGTGGCTTCCTAAATTGTAGGGATTGGTCTAGGAGGCTCCTAAACTGATGCAATCAAGTGCAATCAGTGGCAGTGAGCCTCAATTAGTGTTCCCCACACTTTAGTAACTGAAACATGTGCCCCAATTAGGTCAAGTGGACTCAATGGTGTTAATGACTATAAATAGACTGGATGGACTCCCAATTTAGACATGACTTCTGATTTAGACATATGACCAAATTTGGACAAGGGAGGATTAATAATCCTAACAATTATCCTCTAAGGCGATAAATCTTATCAAATTTCGATAGAAATTAACATCTCATCATTCCAACATTTAAGGGGTAGTCTTGACAACAAAACCTTAATGCGTTGAATGTGCATGGGTTCCTCACAAGGATTGAAATTAGGTTTTTGACACTTTAGTATTAATCCTAAAGGGCCCCGAAACCAATCTTAATAGAGAATAACGTTAACATTATTTTCGCATATTAGCTCAAAACAAATGCTCCTCTTACCAACAAGTGGAACCGAGGAATATATCCCAAAACCTTACCCTAATTAGGTCCCATCCAAGACTTTAGAGCTCCACCCGTCATCACCGTACTTATGAAACAACTCACTAGTACCAAATTCATCAAACCCTCGACCTACCAAGATATCCACCTTCTTCATATTAGCCCAAATGCAATTCTTCTTTTGATGCTTTTTTACAGAGGAACTATTGCCTTGGATATTCAAAGCATCAGGCTATGATGAAGAAGGAACCTTAGCCTTCATAATTGATGGGTTGGAGACTAAACAACAAGAGTCTTCCCAATATCCAATACCTCCTTATGAAATGGCATTTCTATCCTTTCTTGCTTGTCTGGAGAAAAGCACCTCATGATCAGACTCTACATCAACCTTAAGAACAATGTGGCTTGGATGAGACCCTTTGTCCACTCTGTAACCTCCACATGGTGTATGGGCTCTAGGATCCCAAAACTGCAAAGATATCGGTACATCCTCATTAAAATCCCTAACATTGTTTCATATGTCTAGTAATTCATCCCTTATCTAAATATCGAAGAGAAACTTGAGATATCCACCTCTCCCATAGTCAACTTGATCTAAATCGAATTTATAATTTTAATAATATAAAAAATAAGGAAGCCTCACTCCTTATACAATAAAATCACACAACCAAGCCTACAATAACCTTGAGAAATTCTCCATTCTACACTCCTCCCAAACTAAAAATAAAAAACTTGAAAAACATGCTCGTCCAAAACAACTCTAAACCTTATAACAAAATGGCCTATTAATAAATTATGCTTAAATTTTTTGCAACTCTTATCCTAATACAACTTATATACCTCTCAATTCCCTTTTATGTTTCCCTTCCTCATTCTGAATTCCCACTAAAAATGTTGCAATTTTTTGTACCTCCTAATCTTTATAGAAATTAAAAGGTATAGCTTGATGAATGGTAGATACAACTATTCTAACATCTGCTCTCTCATTTATGATCTCTTCAATGGAGCTTTCTCACGTCCCAATCATTGAATAATATATAAAGCTTGAGTGGATGAGCAATGTTTTAAAATTTGGTTATTAGCGACCAAGGGATTCTCCCAATTCCAAGGAATTGACTGCAACGATACCTTTGCACCAGTTGCAAAGATGGATTCCATTAGACTAGTTTTGGCCATTGTAGCTTCCAAGTAGTGGGAGGTACATCACATGTGAAGAGTTTATTTATACATGGAGATTTGAAAGAAGAAATATATATGCAGAAGCCATAAGGTTTTGTGACTAATCCATCTCTTGTGTGCGGGTTGAATAAATCACTGTATGGGCTAAAACAAGCTCCCAGAGATTGGTATGCCAAGATTGATGGCTTTTTGCTATCACTATACTATTGTAGATGCAAGTATGATCCAAATGTATATTTGAAGCTGATTAATGATTCTTTAATCATTATTGTATTGTATGTGGATGAACGTTTTATGACGGGAAGTTCCAAGAAAGAAATTGCCTCTTTGAAGAGTGCAATGAACCATGCCTTCTCTTTGACTGATTTGGGATTGCTAAGCCAATTTTTGGGGCTTGAGATTTCTCAATCAGATCTTGAAATCAAGGTACATCCCTCCAAGTATGCTTAATATGTGTTTAAAAATTTCAATGCAAAGGATTGTAAGCCAACCAATACTCCTTTCCTTTCAGGAGTTAAGCTTGAAGAAACGTAGTCAACTCCATTGGTAAACAACACCCTGTATAGGCAGTTGGTTGGTTGTATTATTTATTTGACTCATACTCGACCTGATATATCTTATGCAGTAAGTGTGGCTTCCAAATACATGGATAAGACTCATGTCATCCATTGGAGGTCAACAAAGAGAATGCTAAACTTTGTACAACGAACAAAAACTCATGGGATTCACTATTTTGCACAATCTAGCCTAGAGTTAATTGGTTTTACTAAATCTAATAAGGGAGGTGACAACACTGATAGAAAATCAAATTGTGGATATGTGTTTATGCTTGTAGATGGACCAATGAGTTGTTCAAGTAAGAATCAAAGTGCAATTGCACTTTCATCTACAAAGGCATAATACAGAGGAGTTGTGAATGCAGCTACTCAATGTTTGTGGTTGCAAGGAATACTTGGAGAGTTTGGGATCAAGTCTAATACTTCTACAGTCATCTATTGTGACAAACAAATTACCATTCGAATCTAAACAAATCTAGTAATGAGGCAACGAACCAAACACATAGAGATCCATATGCACTACATCATAGGACTTGTGCATGATGGGGTCATTGCTCTGTTGTATTGCGCGTAATTTGAGCAAATTGTAGACATCTTCACCAAGGTGTTTTCTTAGAAGAATTTCAGCAATATAAAATCACTGTTGTGGATATATGATCATGTGGTGAAGAATGATTGAAGACAAGATTTCTTATATTTTTGTTCATGTCCATGTTTAATGGAGGATTTTCCCCTTGTGGTTTTGCCTCTTTCCTTGTTTTGTATGCACAAGCAGTATGTAAAGGATAACTAAGCCTTGTTTCTAGGCCTTATATCTATGATATTTTTCTAATATTGTACATAAATTCAGGATTAATAGGGGGTGTTTGAATAATCAAAACTCATTCCAATACTTAGGATAAAATAATTAATCTTTTTTATTAATTTACTAGGTACTACACTAGCTAGTTTGTACCTGATTCCATTTTTGCCGTCAAACTTGCCAAAAATGCCTCCTGGAGTGCTTTGGAAAGATTTTGGATAAGATTCTTCCAACTAACAAACTTCCCAGTATAGTAAGTGTGCACTCCTTCCTTATCAAGAGTTTCCAACTTTTCTGCAGTTTTAAGGCAAAAGATAAAGCTAGTTTTAAGGTAGGCTGCCTTGTTTTTTGCAACAAATCACCTTCCTTATTTTCCTTATCTAAAAGGATGATAAAGTCCACTTTCCATCACTTATTATTTCTACCTACTCATTCCGCAAATTTGTGATCATTTTGACTGGTTTGGAAAGTGTTTTATGCACCTATGGGGGATTTTGACTAGTTTAGTAAGCATGCTTTTGTACTGATTCGAATAGAATCTTTGAGCCTTCGAATCCTTGGATTATATACATTATGAGCAGTATATATATATTTAATGATGGCTGGTGTAAATTAATATCAACAACAGTTTGTGTTACTCAACATATTCAGTCTCCTTTTGAGTGTTTCTTGCATAGTTTTCAAGCAATTTTATGAGTTCATTTGACCTAAGCTTGGGCTTAATTTCCACACCATCCAAACTCTATCCAAATTTTTTTGGCCATTATCCCAATTTAGGATTATTTTTACTAAAGCTAACCAATGAAAGATTCTAGTTTTGAGAGGGATTTATGGTTTCCAATCTAATTTCCACCACCAAACTCCTTCGCCACCTATCTCTTCATCCACCTTTCTTCATATCTTAACTTTGTGAATAGAACTCTTGTAGCTTTGTTTCTTGACCACTCCAATACATCATCCTAATCCTTGAGACTTATACCAATATGGTTTCACAAAAATATATTATGAGTCCATTATAAAGCTATGTCCCCATGTAGATTCATGTTCTTACTAGATTTCCAAACCTGGAGCCAACTTCCATGGTCCTCTTAATTTGAAGAAATTACTAACCTTGTTATTCCCTTAGCATAGAGCTTACCAATAAAAAGATCATATAGTATATGATTTCCACTACACCCAATCCATGGCTCAACACCTATTTTTAAGTTATCCACTCTGCCAATATTTCATGCAATCCAATTTTCAAAGATTGGAAATGCTTTTACTAGTCCTTTGCATACACTTGAAGCAACTTTAATTCATTTTATTTCTAATTTGATATAGTCTTCCAAAGTCTCGCCTTATATACATTCAGACTTCACCACTTTTCCACATAAAGCCTCATTAAACAAGACTCCCCATAGCTTTTGGCTGCAAGATACTGGCTAAAAGCATAGATGTTCTTTAGGCACCAACCTCTTTATCCTTAACCATTTTAGAAGGTCAACTTCCCACTTTCCAATCGAAAGAAAACTAAACAATTTTTTGGAATCTTATCCAAAATTCCTTTGGCGTCATGGGCAATTGACATCTAATAAACACAAATACTTTCTTTTGTAGACTTAACCAACACTTATTTGCCTCCCTTAGACAACCATTTATGGCACCATCATGTGATTCAAGCTTAAATGATTTTAAATAACCATTGTTAATTTGCAAATTTGTAATCAATGGGATTTAAATGAAAACCTAAATATTTATCTCCACTATGAATGGGTATCGAGTTCATAAAAAACAACTAAGTGATTTGGCTTTCCAAGTCCTCATCTAAACCATTGCAAAATAAGCAAGATTTTTTCATGTTGACTTCCATCCTTAGGGTTTGTAGCAAATATCCATAATTACAATGTAATGGTTTATTTCCCTTAAAAGCCTTTAGAAAACAACAATATGTCATCCACAAACCCTTAATGCATAGCAACAATTGAGCCAACAATATTAATACCTTTGTTGAATCCTTATCTTTTTTGTTTTTGCTATAAACCTAATTAAATCCTTTGATAATAATAGAAACAAAGGGAGCGTCAATATGTGTTAGGGAAAAACACACTAAAAAACTTAATTGATTGGGATCTGGTGCTCCAAGAAGATTTCGGAAACCTTTGATCCGTGTAGAGCCTTCAGCTCTTGTTCATTCCCTTGTTGGAAGACCTGGCTTCAAGTTCATTGGTAGCTGTAGTGTTTTGATTTGTAGGTGTTTTTGGATCATGTTCCAGGAGTTGTTGCTGATTTGGATCTGCAGAGTGGATCCAAGATCCCATAGGATCTGTGTCCCTAATTTGGACAAGAGACTGCGCGCCCAGGTGCATTTTGTTTACAAGAATATTGGAAACCTGTGGATTCTAGTTCAATCAAGAAAGACTGGATTCTTGATTCAAATCGTTATGTATTTTCTTTTTCCTACGTGTGTGCTCTGATCATCCCATGGACACAGAAGGAGGTCCACCCCCTCCTCTTCCTCCAGATACTGTTGCTTTCAAATGACTAGTTGTGTCCTGCGGCAAGAGGAAAGGTAGCCCAATTGTGCAGAAATTTGTGAAGAAAGAAGGCATTCCCTCTGTTGAATTTCCTTCCAAACGTCCTTGCCAGACCACTTTGAATCTAGATAAGATTGGGCTCATTGGGCAATTTACGGGTCTCTGGCCTTCTCCTAAGGCAATCGATGGCTGGGTTCAGCGAAATTGGAGGCCTTTGGTTACTGAAGGAATCCACAATCATTTGGTTGGCATAGGTTACTATGTTTTTGTGTTTGATTTGGCTAAAGATCGAGACCTCATTTTTCGAAACGATCCATATTTTATGGATCCCTAGGGGATCTATCTAAATAAGTGGACTCCAGACTTCAATCCTACCCAGGGCGTTCCTTCATTCGTTCCTTTCTGGGTTAGGCTTCCCCATTTACCTCTTCATTGTTGGAACTCAGAATCACTGGAAACCATCGAGAATAATCTTGGAAAATATATCGATAGGGTAGAAAGGAAAGAACAAAATTCGTGTGCAAGAATATGTGTTGAAGTAGATTTAGAGATAGGGCTGCCTAAGGCGATCAAGTTAACTGGTTCTTAATGGTCACACATTCAGGAGCTTGATTACAAACAACTCCCTTTCAAATTCCACCATATCCATGGATATGGACGCTTTGCTTGAAATTGTAAGAAAAAAATAGAAAAAGAAATTGAAAAATAGAAGGTTGATCAATGGACACAAGTTCAGAAAGCAGGCACTTCTAAATAGGATAATAGAACAAAAGGTAAAGGAGGAAATACAGGGAATGCATCCAATCCTGTTGAGAAGAGACTTTTTAAACCTCAGCCTATGGAAAAAGTCATCGCTTCTTCAAATCCTTTTGTTGTTTTAAGCCCTTCTGAAGAAAAGAATTTTCCTGTTCTTGAAGAGGGAGAAGTGCAACAATTAGATGTGCACAAAGATGACGATGAAGTAAATTTCGGGCCACAGGAACAATCTGGACCTGTAATATTATAAATTCCTTGCGCAGATGCAATCTTGTAGGAACTTCATAAATCACCCACATGTGTCACATCTTCTCCCTCTTATGCATAAATTCTTAAGAAGAAACTGGTAAACACTTTTGGTTCCTCGGAAGAAGATTCTATTGATAAAATCACTAAAAAGGCAGGTAGGAAATCTCAAAAGGAGGTCAGAGAAGAAGAAGCTTGGAGATTAAATATGCAGGGTAGTCAGGATACAATATAAATGTCAATAAGCAGAAGTAAGCAGAATAGACCCCTAAAGGGAGGGCCAACTCCCTCTTTCTCGGGTAAATAATGCAGATCGTCTTGTGGAATTGTAGGGGACTGGGGAATCCCTAGAAAGTAGAAGCAGTTAAAGATTATTAAGAATGGAACCTTCAGACATTCTCTTGCTCCAAGAGACAAAGATAGAAGAGGAAGCTCTATTATTCTTAAGCAGATCAAAGTGGAAAAAGAATGCAGGCATGGCATTTATTGCACGAGGCACTTGAGGGGGGCTCACAACCTTATGGTATGAGGAAAAATTCTTCTGAAAGCCTCGTTTTCTACCCAACATTAGATTTATACAGAACTTCAGCATATAACAAGTAAGATTTCCATGGCTCTCTTTAAACTTTATGTCCCAGTAAATTTTATAGAGAAAAAGGACTACTGGAATTCTCTGTCATATTTTATTGAAATCCACACTCCCATAAATATCATAGTGGCAAGGGATCTCAATATAATTTTAGACCCTAATGAAAAAAAGGAGGTGTTCGGGGCAAAGATCCTCTTTAGGAGTTAGTGGATTCTTTGATCCATGCTCGAGACCTTCTTGATTTCAAACCCAAGAAAGGTCGCTACACTTGGACCAATAATAGAGTAGGGGCTGCCAGTATTTATGCTCATCTAGATAGGTTTCTGGTCCAAATCTCTTTAATGGAGGGGAAAATTTTAATCTCTTCCAAAATTCTGCCCAAGTTAACTTCTGATCATCACCCCATCTCCTTACTGTTGGAAGAAGAGGAAGATCTAGGTCCTATTTTGTTATGTTTCAGTCCTCTTTGGATTGAGAGAGATGGCTTCTGGGAAACAATGACACAAGCTTGGTTTCAGTTTATAGAAGGATCCCCTAGCTATGTATGGGAATAGAAAATCAAGTGTACTAAGTATGCCTTGAAAAGCTAGGTTAAAAAATTAATCTCACAACTCCAATGAGCAGCAGGCAAGAGACAATGCATGCTTTAGTAGAGATTCAGCTAGGTATGGAGGAAATAGAAATTACTAAATCACATTTGGACAATGAACAATGACCAGTCCGCTCAAATAATTCCCTTCCTTTCCCTTTGTCAAGAAGAAGAGTATCTGCGTCTTAAGTCTCGTAGTCTCTGGTTGCAAGCAAGAGATAAAATATTTCCTTCTTCCACAGACAATGCAGAGCTAGACTATCTCAAAATCACATCTCGAAAATATATACAAGTGAGGGTGAAGTCAAAAAAGGAGACTCGCAATTACAGTCGGCTGCACAAACACATTTTCAACAATTGCTTCAAGAGGACGACATCTTTGATGACGAAGTGAATGCTGATTTTTTATCCAACATTCCTTCTTTAGTCAATGCAGAGTTAAATGTTGGCTTAGTGAAACCTTTCTTTGAGAAAGAAATAGTGGATGTTATCTGGGAAATGGATCCGAATAAAGCCCTCGAGCCAGATGGATTCTCTATTCATTTCTACAGAGTTTGTTGGAATGTTATAAAATCAGATCTTTTCCATATGATATCAGCCTTTCATAAAAAAGCCAAAGTGGGAGGGTGCACTAATTCTACTTTCCTTGCTTTAATTCCAAAACAAGTTAATCCAACAACTTTTGCAGGTTTCTACCTATCTCACTTTTCAACGCTTCATACAAATTCCTGGCCAAACTCTTAGCCAATAGACTTAAGCCCTTTTTAGGAAATTTAATTTCTCCTCTCCAGGGGGGTTTGTTAAAGGAAGGCATCTTGTAGATAATGTGATACAAGTGCAAGAATCCCTTCACTCTAGATTTCAAAGGAAGGAGAAAGGCATGATCATCAAGTTGGATATGAAAAATGCCTTCCACCGTGTTAAGCTTTCCTTTCTCTATCAAGTTCTTCTCTCTTTTGGTTTTAGTACTGAATTTGTTAGTTTGATAAAAGCCTGTATAGATAGGCCCTGGATAGCACCCCTTGTTAATGGTAGACCAACATATTTTTACCAAGCTTCAAGAGGACTCCATCAAGGGTACCCTCTGTCACCTTTCCTTTATATCTCGATGGCTAAATATTTAAGTAGAAAGCCTACAGCAGAATTGGTAGCAGGTTCTATCCCAGGCATTAAGGCAACAAGAGGTGTGGATCCTATAAATCATGCCCTCTTTGCAGATGACTCTCTTCTTCTGGGAGGGGCCTCATTAAATATTGCTCGGGCCTTCAATGAAATATTACAAAACTTATATTTAATCTCAGGAGCTCTTATCAGCAAAAGAAAGAGTGTTGCTTATGGTTGGAATGTAGACCATCTGATAATTCTTTGAATAGCTCGTTCCTTGAGATTAATTGGTTTTGATAAGTGGGGCAAGATCAAATACTTGGGCCTCCCATTAACCTTGGGATCAAGTCCTCCTTCGCTTTGGCTTGAAGTTATAAGTAAAGTAAAAGAAAAAATAGTATCCTGGGGTGGCCAATGGTTAACAAAGGCTGGGAAGTTGGTTTTGATTAAGGCGGTCCTTTTAACCCTCCCCATCTTCCAGTCCTCTTTGCTCCTTGCTCCCAATTCCATCACGGCTCAGATTTCCAAGTTTCTTCGGGACTTTATTTGGAATGGTGGCAAAGGAAATCAAAAAAATATGCACTTAATAAGATGGGATATCCTCAAAAGACCACTTACGGAAGGTGGATTTCAAATTTGTGACCCTGAATTAGCAAATCTGGCTCTAGGAGGAAAAATCATTTGGAAGTTGTTTGCAGATAAAAAACATTCGGTAAGTAAGATTCTTTGGATGAAATACCTTAAGGGAGGTTCTTTGAGAAATTTAAAAACAACAAATACACCTACAGGTAGAGCACTCTGGAACTAATGGAGAAGAGGAATCGATCATATTCAACAACAACTCTATAGAATCCCTGGCAATAGGATGAGGATCTCATTGTGGGAAGACAATATTTGAGGAAACCCCCCTCTTTCCTCTTTCATCTCGTTAAATGAGATCAAGTTATGGTTAACTAATAACGGCCTTCTTCGACCTGCAGACATTTGTTATTGGGATAACACTGGGAATTGGGCAGGTTGGTCTTTTCCGGAGATTCCTGAACCTCTTCTCCTCCAATAGAACTTGATGATTTCAACACTTTCAGGACTTGCACCTGCTCATCGCTCTTCTAAATATAAATGGGGATGGGGTTGGTCAGGAAACTATTCAGCTTCTCAAGGTTTCTTTGCTTTACAAACTTCTCAAGTTTTTTTTGTCCCTTGCACAATGGAATTCTGTTTGGTCATCATTTAGCCTTCCCAAGGTGAATTTCTTCACGTGGTTACTCACGCATAAAAGGGCGCTGACATGTGAAAACTTGAATAAACGAGGCTTCCATGGACTATTTAGATGTTGCTTTTTCAATTCTGCCACTAAAATTTCATATCATATTTTTGTTGACTGTGTTTTCAATCAGACAGTGTGGGAGCTGGTTCTCCAAGGTCTGAATGTCGGTGCTCCTTCTCAAATGGTAGTTGTCCCTTTGTTTATCTCCTAGACAGAACAGAATCCTGAGATAAAAGGAAAAAACACAAAATGGATTAAAATATGGAAATTAGTTCCAAAATGTATCTGGTGGAAATTGTGGTTAGCCATAAATCACTAGGTTTTTAACAATAAGTCATCGACTCCTAGGATCGTGGAGAACAAAGTGAAAACTCTGATATTGGAATCAATAAGTAAATTAGTTTCAATTTCCTCTCTATCTCCAGAGGTATCCGTGTGGCTGGGATCCTATGTGTTTGAGAGAAGGACAGTCCGCATCAAACCATCGTCTCCTCCTTCTTAGTGCTTGAGAGTTAGTGTTGCATCCTTTTCAACGTGGTGGAAGAGCTCCTTTACAACTTCTATTTTGTTTGATGGTGTGTCCAAGGGGAATCCTGGGATAAAAGGTGTTGGTGGGTTGATTATATCTCTAAACAGATTGATCGAAACCTGCTTCGGCTGGGGACTAGGAATAAGTTTGAATAATCAGGTAGAAAGCTACAATCTTCTTAAGGCGTTCCAGATAGCAAAGGAGATCAGATATAAGTCAATTCAATTTTTTGAAGATTCAGAGTTGTTGATCAAGTTGTTAAACTTGAAGACCATTTTAATAATCTTCTTTGAATAAATCCCTGCAGCGAATCCGAAATACATTGAAGGCTTTTGAAAGGGTTACTTCTTTTCATATTCTGCGAGAGCTAAATAAACATGCAGACTCTCTGGAAAATAAAGCTTGTTTGTTGTCTCAAGGAAATCTCAGCATCAATGGAGAACCTAGCACTTTTCATCTACTTCCTTAATTGAGTTTCAACAAGTCGTGATCTGCCATCGTGGGAGAAATATTTTCCAAATTTAAGATCTCTGTACTATTTTTGGTCTTCTCGAAGTATACCTTCTACTCTTTTTGTAAATGGTTGATTAGGCAATTGCTCAATCATACCCAATTTTCTCCATAAATAAAAAATAAAAAAATTACCCGTTTGAGTTAAAAAAAATTAGAAACAAAGGGGATAATGGAAAATCTTGTCTAAGCCCTCTTAAAGCATTCAAAAATACTGAAGAGGAGCCATTTGTCAGGACAACAAAGGAATTTTATTGTAGATAACCCATGTCCTAATTGCAAAAGAGCCAATTTTATATATAACCATCTCACTTTATCATATGCCTTTGCAAGGTCGATTTTCATTACCATTACAGATTTGTTCCCATTCTTTATTGAATGAATACCTTCGTGTATAGTCCCAACAACATCATAAATCTCTTTATTTAATAAAAAACAAAATTATTCCTCCAATAAGACCTTTGACAAAGTGCTCTTCATTCTATTTACAATAATATTCAAGATAATCTTGTAAATTAGGTTGCAAAGGGATATAAGCCTACAATCTTCAAATGAAGCATGCTCATTCTTTTGGGGGATGAGAGCAGAGAAGGTGGAATTAAGAGCACCCAAAACCTTACAAGAGGATCTATACTCTTCATTCCTCCCCTTTGAGTAGCTCGTGAAAACCTGGATAGAATTCAACAATCCAATCATTAGACCTATGACTTTTTGACATTCAGGGAAGAAAAAAAAAAAAAAAAAAAACGCTAAAATCTCCTTGAATGCATCCTTAGAAACCTCTACTTCAATTTTTTCATTCATCCTATCATAAAAAATAGGATAAATACTTACCACTTTCATTAATTATGTTATACTTTGCATTACCAAGGTCCCTAAAGAGAGCTTGAAATTGATTATTTCCTGCCCCTACAATATCTTTAAAAGATCTTACCTTGGAGCTATTACACACTTCAATTTCCAAGAGAGTATTTATCCTTTTCTATAATATGCATAAATACGAAAAAACTTGGTATTATTGTCACCTTCCAATGACCAAGGTGTTATGCCCTTAAGCCTCCACTTAGTCTCCTCCATAAAAAAATATAGTGTTTCCTTCTAGAGCTCTTAGAGCTATACATTCTCATACAAGAACACTTTGTTATCATTGTTTAAATACAAAATATCAACTTCTACTTCCTTCAAAGCTTTTATTTTATTTTTGAGCTCCCTAACTCATGTTGCAACCACCATTTTTACTTATTTGAAATTATTTCAAAATTGGATCTTGGTTGATGGTGGATAGGTGTTCTATTCTTTGTAGTTTCCAAGAGCAAAGGGGGTCTAGGGGGTGATCACGCCCTTGGTTGTGGGGTGTGTGGAAGGGGAGGGAGGGGGCAGCAGGCCCCCGAAAGAAAATGTTGGGTTTGAGATGGGGGGCCATGGGGGCCCAATACCCCTCCCCCTCTCCCCGCACCAAAATAAAATGTTGGGTTCAGGTTGGGGGGGAATGGAGGGCCAGTAAGCCCCACAATAAAAAAATGTTGGTATGTTTTTAGTCTAATTTTAGTTTTTTGGGCTAGTGGTTTTTTGGTCCCATTATAGACTAAGTATGAGTAAGAAATTAGGGTTGTAATATAATCCAAGATAATGGATTAGGGTATTGGATGCTATAATGTTGCATTGTAAACAAAAAGGATAATACAATGGGATATAGAGTGGAGAAACTCTCAAGTGGGTTGGTTTCCTCAGTTAAGGGTTTCTAGGGTAAATATCTATGTACTATGTGTGTGATCCCTTGTTAATTCTTGTGTCTTAGATTGTGTTTGGAATTTTTTCCTTACACATGTTTATCAAGCTCTTCATTTGGTATTAAATAAAGGTCATTGGATTCAGGGGGACACCTTTGTTGCTATGGTTTAGCTCATCTTATGAAGAGCAAGAGTATCTTGGGTCTATGATAAACCTGTGTTGGAGTGGAGGATTTATTCAGTGAAATCTTGTAAATACATATATAAAAGTTTAGAGGCTAGATCTTAAAGTTATGGAAGTTGAATATGGACCAATATCTTATTGTAGATAGAGAATAGTGGATTGTTGTGGATTTAGGTACAAAACCAACTAGTATGTTGAAAGAATGTTGGGAAAATATGGAATGAAAAGCGAGAAGCATGATTCAAATATGCTTCTCGAATTTAGTATTGTTGAACATATCTAGAGAAGGCACCACAAATAAGTTATGGGATAAGTTGGGGAATTGTATTTGTCAAAGTCCCTGGTAAACAAGTTATTTATTTGAAATAAGTTGTATTGTCTTAAGATGGAGGATGGTGACTTTGTGATAGTTCATCTAAATGTATTTAATACTCTTGTAAGTCAACTTATCCATATTGGTATAAGATGGAGGAAGTAGATAAGTGTATTATCCTATTATGTTCTTTGTGAGACTCTTGAGATAATTTGGTTGTAGCAATTGTGACCAAGGATGATTTATCTATGAAAGGTCATCCCCAAAAGAGCAAAAATAAGTTTTACGGGGGCATATCTAAGTCTAGAAGTAGATCTAATGTTCTAGGATAATTTGAAAATAAATGTTGGAATTGTGGTAAAGCTAGGTATTACAAGAAATATTGTAGCTCTAAGATTGTTGATGAAGGTAAGGGACCTATTGATGCCCCTTCCATGAAAAAATGAAAACCTTCATAAAAGAATGAAGTGATGTTTACTTGGCATCTACGGGTACACATGCAAATCATGATGTATGATTGATCGACTCAAGTGTTTCAATTTGTATGACTCCTCACAAGGAGCAATTTTGTAAATATTAAAAGTACAATGGAGGTGATGTTTCGTGTTCCATCACTAGGCAAATCTATGTATTATGTTTCATTCATTAATTATTTATCAAGGAACACATTGGCTCTATTTCCTCCATAAGAAATATGATGTTTTTTTATAAAATTAAAGAGTTTAAAGTTCTTGTAGAATACCATACACCGAAGAAGATAAATATCTCGAGGAAAAATAATGGTAGAGAGTTTTGTCGAGATGAGTTTGAGGAATTATGTAAGAAGTGTGGAATAGTAAGGCAAAAATGCTACTCCATACACACCTCAACATAATGGAATTTTGGAAAGAATGAATAAGACCTTCATGGAGATTGCAAGGGGTATGTTCAATGGTGCAATGTTATCACATAAATTCTAGGTAGAGATAGAGGATACTAGATGTTACTTGGTAAATTAATCACTTACATCAACATTGGAAGATAAAACTCCTCACGAGGCATGGACTGATAAAAAAAACCCTCTCTTAAACATCTAAATTTTTTTGGTTGTGATGCTAATATGCATGTTCCAAAGGAAAATAGGAGTAAGTTGGATAATAAGGTGAAAATTGTATATTTATTGGTTAGAAATATGGTATCAAAGGTTATAAAATTTTGAACCTAGTAACTAAGAACATTATTTATAGTTGGGATGTTGTGTTTAGGGAGGTTAAATTTCCTCCTGAACGGGAAGTTCAGCCAAATTAAGAAGAACTAGAGACAATAGAGTTTGAGGGTGAAGAATCCAACTCAATATAAGAAGATGGACCGAAGGAGGTGGAACCTTAGGTTTCATCCTTAACGAGATCAATCCATGAAATAAGGAAACCTTAAAGGTATGTCACGTTTGATTTCCATTCTAGTTTTGCTTTAACTATTACTGATGATGATGCTATAACAGTTAGGGAGGCAATAGATTTAGAGAATAGTAAACTTTGGAAGAAGGCAATGGTTGAAGAAATATATTCCTTGGATAAAATTAAGATTTGGGATCTATTTGAGCTAATGGTTAGAAGAAAACCTATTGGTAGCAAACGGGTGTCTAAGAAGAAGTTGAATGCATAATCTAAGATAAAGAAGTACAAAGTTCACATTGTAGCTAAGGGATATTCCTAGGTGGAGGGAATTGATTTTGGTGATCTTTTTTCTCTTATTGCTAAATTAACTTTTATTATATTTATTTTGCTTATTGTTGTTGCTTTTAATCATGAAGTAGAGTAGGTGGATGTGAAGACAACATCTTGCATGGTGATCTTAAAGAATAAATATACATGAAATAGCTAGAAGGATTTGCAGTGAGGGTAAAGAAGGAGTTGGTTGGAAAGCTTAAGAAGTCCTTATATGGATTGAAATAATCATCAAGATTGAGGCGTCAAAATTTTGATACTTATTATATATTGGGACTTGATTTCAAAATAAGCAATGTTGATCACTGTGTGTATTCCAAGCAAGTTGTTGACCGTTTTATTTAGGGGGTCTTTTATGTTGATGGGAAACAACAAGGAAATCATGAAGGATATCAAATCTCAATTGTTTTCTAAGTTTGATATGAAAGATCTTGGTGATGCAAATTTTATTTTAGGCATGGAAATTAAAAGAGAATGAGCCAACAAAAGATTTTGGTTGAGTTAGAGGATTATGTTGAGATAGTATTGCAAAGGTTTAAAATGGAAGAATGTAAACCAATAAATATCGTTATTCCCACATGTGTGAATTTATCTGTAAACCAGTGTCCCAAGACTCAAGAAGAGGTAGAAGACATGTCATGTGTTCCCTACACTAGTGATGTTTGAAGTATGATGTATGTTATGCTCCATACTAGATTAGACATTGCCCATGCAATAGGATTTTTGAGTAAGTATATGTCAAAAATAGGGAAGGATCATTTGACATAAGTAAATAGGGTATTTAGTTATTTATGTGGCACTTTAGATTATGCAATCTACTACTAAGAAAGACCTGAACCTCATAGGGAGATATGTATACAGGGCTTTGTTGATGCATACTAGGTTAGAGATATTTATTGCACACGATCTACAAATGGTTATTGTTTTATCTTATTTGGTGGAGCAATCAGTTGGATGAGTAAGAGGTGGGGTGTTAATGCATTGTTAACTACAAAAGTTAAATACATGGCAACCACTCATGTAAGTACGGAAACCATATGGTTTAAAAGATTGTGTTTAGGTATTGGTTTTGTTTAGAAAGCAATGATGATAAGTTGTGATATATAAAGTGCAATTTCTTGGGCAAATAACCCTGCTTATCGTTCCAAGACAAAGCATATTGATCTACAATACCATTTTGTTAGAGACATGGTTGAATGAAAGAAAGTACTATTTGAGAAGGTTAATACCTTGAAGAATGTTGCAGATTCAATAACAAAGTCTGTTAGAGCTAAAAAATTATCTTGGTGTAAAGAATCAATGAGCATGGCTGCCCCTAGTAATTGATTATATGAATTATTTCCCTTTTCTCCCTTATTTCAAAGAATACAACAAGTGGGAGGCCCCAAAAGAAAAAAATGGGTCCATTTTTCATCCATTTTGAGTTTTTTTAGCTCGTTGTAAATTAATTTTGGTTAAAGAATCAACATTGAAATTTAATCCAAGTTAATGGATTAGGGTTTTGGAGGCTATAATATTATATCTAAACATAACTAACAATACAATGAAATAAAGAGTGGATAAACTATTAGGCAGGATAATTTTCCCTACTAAGGGTTTCCATTGTAAATCTGCATGTATAGTGTGTGTGAGCCACTGTTAATTCTTGTATTTTAAATTATGTTTAGTGTTTATTTTCTTACACAAGTTTATAAAAATATTCAAACAAGTCTCCCAAATAAGCATACTATTTTTTCCAATACCTAAATTATAATTAAGTTTTTGAATTCCTCTTCATTTAACCAAGCATGATTGGATTTAAAAGGAGTAGTTGGTTTTTTATCCTCCTCCTCTATTTGAAATATATGGTGAGGAGACCCTACATACCCTACCCATGATGTTAACCTAACAACATCTTCCATAATATTTGTATTCACGAAAAACCTCTCTAATATTTTTGACATCCTAGCTCTGTCTCTTCTTGAATTTCTCCAAGTGGGGAAAACTTGCATTGGTTCAACATATACCAATATAAAATACTCAAACAAATGAGAGGAATAGTTAGCCAAAGGGTTATGCCTTGTCATCCCATCTCGAATTTCCCTCTAACATAGAGTCAAATTGAGGTATCCCCCAACTATCACATTATCTCCTATAAGAGTTTCGTGATCCTTTATGAGGTTTCAAAATGTTTTCTATCATGATAAGGCATATAAATGTTGACAATCTTGAACACCTTATCTAATTCCTTAGATTTTCCTTCTAAAACAATACCTTTAGATAAAAAAATGAGTGGAAAGGGAATCATTGTTAGAAATTCCACTTGATTAAAATACCCTTAGATAAATCCCATCATGAATGGAGAAAAAATTCAAACCCTTCAACAAAGAAGACATAATTTCAATGGATTTGGATCGTAAACGCATAGTTTCTTGAAATAACACTACATCACGTTTGTATACAAAATAAAAAGGTCGAGTGCTAACTATTTTGGGGCACCCCCAACCCCTCATACATTAAGTGAGAGAATGATCATGGAGGAACATGCCTCTGATGTTTTCTTACTCCAAGAACCCTATTAATGATCAACTACCTAACTTCATTAACTTCCCAAAGACTTTTGATTTTTCTATGGACATATGAGATTTCCTCTCAACCAGACTAGGCTTTCTTACTTCCACGACTAACCCTCACTTTATTTCCTCAATGTCTTCTATCATAATAGTATTTCGAGGATGCAAACTATAGGAGGATTGTAGAGGAGACTTCTAAAATTTAGAGTTGTATTTGACTGAATAACCTATTGTAATGTACCCCGTTACGACACTAACTCACACCCAACAATTTCCACAAACAACCTAGATACGTCTTATGGTCACATAAAACATCAAACATTCATGCAAAGAGGTAGAATAGTAGTTAAACATTATTCTCAATGAGGTAATTACTTGATGCAAGAATGTTCCTGTCAAAGGCAATTCTCAACCCTTAGACAATTTTGGAAACATTTTTACTTAACATGATTAAACGACTTCCTATAGGGAGTGTGCACTCACATAGGCATAAAGTCCACTTAAGTACTTTTCTTTCATAATGAATTTCCAATGATGATGACAACATCAACCCCATGAGATGGCTTCATATGCATTCATCAAAATATCTCATACATAAGAATGTTCATAAATTGATTATGAAAAATTTAAGTATAATGCTTAGAGTTCAACCATATACTCAACACATATAACAATTCAAAACCTTCAGGTATCATTCATTCATTCAAATTTTACAATTAATAATAACGCTTATACATAGCATTAATTACCTATTTAAATAGATGATAACTTGAGCAATTAGCTATGTCCAAGGCACGCTCCACCTAACCGTAGGACACCTTGCTCATATATCTCTTAGTAAGGTACCACCCCCACACTGAAACTATGAATTCACTAGGAGAACGCTAAATGTTATCAAGAAAAATAAGGAAAATTACATGGTACACCTCACTAGGTTATATCCTCTAACTTGGCACACACCAATACCACACTAGATAGTGTAAATTATTTTCCCAAGGTTCAGAACTTGGCACCAACCAGTTCCACATCTATAATATGATAAGTTCTCTAGGTTACTAGGTTCAAAGGAGATTGCCTCCAACCAATTCCTCACTTCAGAAAATATAGTTTCTTTCCTTAGGTTTTAGAAACTTGGCACCAACCAATTCACATCAAATAGTGCAATCCTCTTTCTTGATTTCATTCCAAAAAGCACAATAGTGCAATCCACACAGTCAACCGATGTAATAAACTCCACCAAGGAAAGTTCATACACAATTCACCATTTCACTGGCAATATAATACGGGTTCAATATGGCAGTCAACGCTTAACAATTCCAAAAACCAGCTTAAGATTTCATAACAATGTCAATTTATGGTCTTTGAACCCACACCACCAACCAGAAAATTCAGTTAATTCACCAACACAATAAACCATTAACAATTCTCCCCTAACTTGGCATGAGAGTCTCCAATTGGGCGTGAGAGTTTCCAACTGAGCATGAGAGTATCGAGCTCTTCCTACATGCATGCTTTTAACTACATGGCCACTTTTTCCGACATGGTCTTCCCCAAAAGACTCACGTCTCTTTCCATCCACTAATTCCCCATTAGCACATAACTAAGGATTAAGGTAATAAAAAAGGTATTAAGGATTAAAATATAATTAAAGTACTTTTAGGCTTAAGGTTAGGATAGGGTCATGTTATACCGCCCCACCGCCCCCCACCCCCCCTCCCCAAGGCTAACTACACCCCCCTTTCCTTCTCATTGGTGAATTCATAGGTCCCCATTCTCTTTAGCGTTTGGCTCAGCCACAACCAACTATATTTTATATTAATAATTTACAAAATACAAATTGTTCAACTTATAAGATTTTCGTCATTCATATTTACATCATTACATTGGTGGTTCAAATAGGGGTGTTACACCTCTCAAATTTACAGATTCCCACCATCTTGATATTTGAGGCTCCATAAACCCCAACAAAAGGTCATGGGAAGCCAAAGAAACATGTAGGTCCTTAGGAATAACATGGGACAAGATCTCGTTATCAGTTGAAACTTCAAGACCAAGGACTATCGAAAGAGAACACACATTTTCTATTGTTAAAGGATTTGATGTAGAAAAAAACTTACAATACCTTAACAATGTTGTACACCATCCTTGGAGAATTTTGGGACTTGTTATTTGAAGGAAAAATACATATGAGCGTAACATGTCAATGACTCAAAATCACAATTGTTGGGGCATGTTGAGAGTTAGCTCCTACTTCCTTAGATACTTTTGCATTTCTAGCAACCAATGACATTGCCATTGAATCCTTTCTAACCCAAACTTTTTGGATGAAATGATAACTATTCTTTGGGGCTTTACTATCTCTCAAAGGTTTCCAATATCATGATAGGCTGAGCAATGAAAGAGAAGTTTCTAATAATCTAGTCTTTGCTCAATATACTATCCCCCCCCATTTAATTACTAACCATGATGAGAGTCCTTCTCTTGTATCTAAATCCACTAGATCCATGACTATCTTTTTATCCAAGTTGCTCTAGTAATTCTCCTCTAAGGCGATAAATCTTCTTATCAAATTTCGATAGAAATTAACATCTCATCATTCCAACATTTAAGGGTTAGTCTTGACAATAAAACCTTAATGCGTTGAATGCACATGGGTTCCTGGAAAGGATTGAAATTAGGTTTTTGACACCTTAGCATTAATCCCGAAGGGCCCCAAAACCAATCTTAATAGAGAATAGTGTTAACATTATTTTCGCATATTATCTCAAAACAAATGCTCCTCTTACCAACAAGTGGAACCGAGGAATATATCCCAAAACCTTACCCCAATTAGGTCCCATCTAATACTTTAGAGCCCCACCCTTCATCACTGTACTTATGAAACAACTCACTAGTACCAAATTCATCAAACCCTCGACCTACCGAGATCTCACCTTCTTCATATTAGCCCTAATGCAATTCTTCTTTTGATGCTTTTTAACAGAGGCACTATTGCCTTGGATATTCAAAGTATCAAGCTATGATGAAGAAGGAACCTTAGCCTTCATAATTGAAGGGGTTGGAGACTAAACACCAAGAGTCTTCCCAATGTCCAATACCTCCCTATGAAATGGTGCTTTTTTTCTATCCTTTCTTGCTTGTTTGGATAAGAACACCTTATGAGACTCTACATCAGCCTTAAGAACAATGTGGCATGGATGCAACCCTTTGTCCGCTCTGCAAGCTCCACATGGTGTGTGGGCTCTAGAATCCCTAAACTGCAAAGATATCGGTACATCCTCATTAAAATCCTTAGCGTTGTTTCATATCTCCAGTAATTAATCCCTTATCTAAATATCGAAAAAGAACTTGAGATATCCACCTCTCCCACAATCAACTTAATCTAGATCAAATTTATAATTTTAATAATATAAAAAAATAAAAAAAAACCTCACTCCTTGTACAATACAATCACACAACCAAAACTACAGTAACCTTGGAAAATTCTCCATTATACACTCCTCCCACACTTAAAATAAAACACTAAAAATAAAAAAACTTAAAAAACATGCTCGTCCAAAACAACTCTAAACCTTATAACAAAATGGTTAGTAAATGATGTTTAAAAATTTCGCTGCTCTTATCCTAATACAACTTATATATCTCTCAATTCCCATTCATGTTTCCCTTCCTCGTTCTGAAGACCTGCTAAAAATATTGCAATTTTTTGTACTGCCTAATCTTTTATAGAAATTAGAAGGTATAGCTTGATGAATGTTTAGGCCGAAGGCCTTCTTTCTCCGAGGTCGGGTTTGAAAAAACCTGCACCTTTTTTGGTTGCCCATTGCTCAAATAAAAATGTGACACGTATGTTGGAATTGACTAACTTTATACTTATGACATGGTTTGTTGTTTTTGTATTACGTGATGTCCCAGGATCGAGGTTCGGGCACGACAACCACCATAACCTCCAGGTCCGCCTTGTGCAGAATTTGGCAGTCGAGCCTGGGAGAGCTTCTGAAGCGTGCTCCCTATGCCATCCATTCGGGCTTCCAAACAGTAAGCTTCCAACCCGAGTTCTTCACGTTGGGCTTCCAACTTGCTGTAGTCACCATGTTGCCGATGAGCTTCCAAGATGGTGTTGCGTCCGGGATTTCCAAGCTCCGGGCAACAACATGAGAAGCTTGTTCTTCAGAAGATTCGTATCCAATTCAATCATTTGTGGAATAAATGAAACAGAAATACAGAGGTGCAATACGATCAAAATGATCTCTAAAATCTCCTTCGACTAAAATGGCTTCAACTCTACTATTAAATGGCAAGGTAGGATTAGTACTAGCTCATGTTTTTCCAGCATGCAAGGTGATCAAAAAGTTAATCTCCATTGCATAGTTGAGTAGCTCACACCTCTTGCAAGTTCTTCTCACAACACAAGAAGCAAAGCTCGTTTTGCATTAGATTTGTATAGAATTCATCTTTTGTGGGATAATCATAAACAAACATACAAAAGTGCAATACGGTCATAATGACCTCTAAAATCCCCTCACCTCAATCATTAAAAAATTTCCTCTCCCCTCTTTTTATATGTTTATTTTTTATTTGGAATAAGAATTATGTGTAAAATCATCTCGTGAGATCTAGCCACACAAAAATATCTCGAAAAAATCCATCTCACCTAAAGGTGAAGATAGACTTTGTTCTCGGAGAAGAAAGTCGAAAAATATCTCGAGAAAATCCATCTAACCTAAAGGACCAAGGGTTTAATGTCGTGGTGCTATCGTTAGTTTGAGGAATTAACCACTTAGTCTTTTCACCATAATTTCATTTTTTTTCATGGCTTATGTTAAAATCTTAAAAGTTTTAAAGGAAAATCTCAATTACTAGCTTTGAGATTTTTCTTGAAAGTCTTAAAAACCCAAAACACATAAAAGGTTGAGGCTTTCTTCTAAATGGAAGGTTTTATTTAAAGATTTGAATTTAAAATTTAAAATTAGATTAACTTACTTGAAAACAATATATAAAAAGTTAATTTTAGTTTTGGAAATATTAAATATATTTTTATTATTTATTTAATTATTTATTTTAGAATATATATATATTATTATTATTTATTTTAAAAAATAACAGTAAATACAAAATATTTTAAAAATAATAATAATTATGATTAATAATTATAATAAAAAAATTAACAATATACATAATGTTTCTAATTAAAAAATAATTGGAAAAAAAAACGAATTAAATAAATAGACTTTAAAACTTAATATATAGATTTTAAAATTCAATATATATAATAATTTTGTTTTTTAATTTAAAAAATAAATTATTAAAACATAATTGTTATTATTAATTTTTACAATTAACTATAAAAACTGGTTTTTATATTTTTATCAATTTTTTAAATAAAAAAAAATTTAAATATCAATATATTTTTTAAAATTATAATTATTTAAATGTTTGAATTTAAATTATAAATTAAATTAATATATTTAACTTAAACATAATTAAGGTTTTAGAAAAATATTTAACTAAAATATAATTCACGTTTTGGAAATATTAAACATATGTTTTTAATTATTTATTTACTTAATTTTTATAGTTAATAAAAAATGTTGAAAAATAATAATAATGAAAAGAAGAACAGTATACATTCTTTTTTTAATTGAAAGTAAATTTTACTTAAACAAATAAATTTTAAAATTCAATATACATAATATTTTTCAATTGAGAGTAAAATTTATTTGAACATAAGAGTTATTATTAATTTTTACAATTTAACTATAAAACCAGATCTTATATTTTTATCAAACTTTTTGTAACATCCTCTAAGTTATTTCAATTCTTTTACAATAGAGAATACAAAGATGAATGTAAATATGCAACTATCTCCTCCCAAGCTCAAGGTCGATAAAACATTGGTAGACTTAGAAAATGGAAGGGCCCGTGTTAAACCTAAGTTAAACTAAGTGATTGTTCACTATAAATAATTATCTTAATTTAGGCATAGGACATTGAGAAATTAACTCTAGAGCTTAAGGTTTCCTTCTTTTTATTATAATCATCTTAGGTATTAAGTGAGATAGATGTTCCTACTTAAAAGTTATCTTAATAGTTAATTTTATACAAAAGGGAGAATCTTCTAATAAATATATAAGAGACAAAAAANTATATATATAATTTTTCCACATATTAAAGAAAATATCAAGTAATTTAAATAAATGCACATGGACATATTCTAGCAAGTGTATTATTATTATTATTATATGAATGTGTTATTCTATATATGCAGGTTATGTACAACAAGTATAATGTTTTTAGGAAATAATAAAGAAGCAATTGAACAACAATTAAGACCATTAAAATATTAGTTAAGGCTTTAAAGAACGATTAAGAGTGGATCCCGAAGGGAAGATATCTAGCCATTATGAGGAGGATATGGATCTTTTCAATTGATGACGGGAAGGGAGATTGTTACATCTCTGCAATCATAATGGTTTGGTGGGGTTAAGTGGACGAGTTCAAAAGCTACTTCAACAAAGAGTGATTCAGGTAAATCCATGCTTTCATTGCACATGTAAATTCATTTAATGGTCAAAACATGTACATTCCTCCTCTAAAATACAAATTACATTTTGAAGTGAATAGTAGGTAAGAATGGTCATAGATGCTCATTACAAAATAGAATAACATTTTAATATTAGGGAATTTAAAATCAAATACTCTACTTCTATGTAAACTTCAAAATCAAATCAGATAAACTTACAATTTTTAAGTAAGCCAGCCATGTATAATTTATAAAGTTTTTAGTCTTTAAAAAGTGTTGAGGATCTTGTACATTTTCAATATGAATATACAAAATCAAATATATTTACATTTTTAAAGTAATTTTACCATGTAATATTTATAAAGCATTGTCCTCTTTTATATGTTAATTTATGTTTGTTAACATTATAGCATGTAAGATACCTAACCCGTGTAACAACCACCGCTTCATGAAAGATTGGAGACGAGTGCAGATTCTGAGCACGCATAGGGCGATTTGGACGAGGAGGAGGATGCAGCCTCCCGAGGGCCAAGGCTATTCTGACAGCGTGAGCGATAGATCCAAGACAAGCTCGATCCAGAGGTTGCATGCAATCGAATTGGCTGCTTGATGAGCTGGTCGATTAGCTGCTGGAAGCTGAGGAGGCCCTCTCCCCTGAATCCATGCTTTGAAGCTGGCCCGGAGTGGGTGGGGCATTAAGATGGTGGAGGAGGCAGGCGATTCCTTGCCTACCCGCTCGGAAGCCTTCGATAGGCTAATCACCAATCATGCCAAGCGATCAGGCAAAAGAGAATTGTCGAAGTTTGTTAAGCGAATAGAAGATGTGTCGGAGGTAGCCCTTCCCCCGGAAGAAACGATGCGGGTTGCCCTGTCACTGGCAAATCAAGCTTTGATCGTGCAGTTCACAGGGTTGTGGCCCTCACCCAAAACCACTGATAGCTGGGTCCAAAGGAACTGGCATCCGCTAATATCCAAAAACGTGGCCTCCTACGCCATTGGAAGGGGATACTTCCTCTTTGACTTCGAATCCAAAGACGACAAAGACTTAATCTTCAGGAATGGGCCCTACTTCATGGGGCCGCAAGGTCTTTACCTCAATGGATGGTCGCCAGACTTCGACCCCGAAGCCAATACCCCTAAAGCTGTCCCAATCTGGGTCAGACTGCCCAACCTACCTATGCACTGCTGGAATCCCAAATCTCTACATGCTATAGGGGACACACTAGGAAAATATATCGACATGGCCAGCCCAAAGGACCAATATGCCTGCGCCTGCATATGCGTGGAGGTCGACCTCGAAGCTGGACTACCAGAAGCTATAAACCTCACAGTGGGGAACTGGTCTCACATTCAGAAATTGGATTATGAACAACTCCCCTTCAAGTGCCGAGGTTGCCACGAGTACGGGCACTTCATCCGAAATTGTCCTAAAACTCCGGAAAGCCAGCAGGAGAAGGGGGAAGGATGGCATAGGGTGAACAGATCTAGATCTAAAAGCCAAAATGGTGGGGGCCCTAAGAAAGGTGAGGGGAGTGGCCCATCCAAAAAACCCCAAGAGCCTCCAAGATCTACAGAACCAGTGGAAGCAAGGGAGGAATCCATAGAAACAGAAGACAGATCTAGCCATGAAAAGAGCAAAGAACCGGAAACAGTCATCTCAAACCAAGGGAGAGACAATGAGGAAGACACAGCAGAAACTAAAGAAGGAGAAAGTCAGGGAAAATATGATGAAGAACCGGACTCGGAAGAGGATGACGAGGAAGAAGGGGAAATTGAAATAACAACCCCAAGAATGACCAAAACAAAAGGAAGGAAATCTAGAAAAGAAGTTCGGGAGCAAGCAACATACAAGGATAAGCTGCAAGGATCCCAGCTAACCTTGGAAAAGCTGTTGAAAAACCCAAGAAACACCCGTCAACATGGGCATGCCTCGAAAGGGATGCCCACGGCTTCCAAAAATAAGTAATGAAGGCTATTTCCTGGAACTGCAGAGGGCTCGGTAGCAAAGGCAAGGAAGAAGTTATACTAGATCTAATCTCCCTTCACCAACCGGACATCTTGTTGATTCAAGAAACCAAGCTGGAGGAAATAGCATTCCTCCAAACCAGTAAAACATTTTGGAAAAAAAAGGCACTGCTGCTTTAAGCTCCAGAGGAGCATCCGGGGGTATAGGAACCCTATGGGATGACAGAAAATTTGAAGCTATGGTCATAAAAAACAACACTCATTGGATCCTCACAGTGTTGAGACAAAAAGACACCAGTTCTCTGGTAAGTATAATTAACATATATGCTCCTAATTCTTATGGCGAAAAAATAAACTACTGGAATCTTCTCTGTGAAGAACGAAATAATCTATAGGGTAATGTCATATTGGCTGGGGATCTGAATCTCATTCTCAGTCAGAATGAAAAAAGAGGGGGTTCTAGCTCAACAGACCCCATCAAAGACATAGTGGAAGACATCATCACGACTTGGGACCTCATTGATATCAAGCCATCTACAGGGAAATACACATGGACCAATAGGAGGTTTGGGCCCGGGCACATTGCGGCCAGACTTGATCGATTCTTGGTTCAGTATAATTTCCTCCTGCTAAGCTTGATTATATCATCCAAAATCCTTCCCTTTGGAGGCTCCGATCATAAGCCCATCCTTCTGGAAATGGTGCAAGAAAAAAACATGGGTCCTATACCGTTTAGATTTAACTCCATGTGGGCCAAGAGTGATGAATTCCTTCATATTGTAGCAGACTCATGGGCCCATCCAATTACCGGCTCTCCCTTCTTTGTATGGGAGGAGAAGCTGAGGAGGCTTAAGAAAACATTGAAGAGTTGGGCCAAGACGCTCCCAAATCCAAACTTTGCCAAGCTTCAAGCTGCCCACGAGCTGGAGGCGCACCAGGCCGATATGGAGGATAAAGATGTGACTATAAATGACATTCAAAAGGAGACAACTCTACAGTTGAACCTTCATGCGGCATGCAAAGAGGAGGCTGAATGGTGGCGCCTCAAATCCAGATGTAAATGGTTGAGGGACGGTGATAGAAATTCAAGTTTCTTCCACAAATTGGTTGAGGTCAGGAAAAACCAGAATAACGTATGTGAGATTTAGCTCAATGATAAGATAATCATCCAATTTGACGAAATTAAAGCCGAAGCAACCAACTACTTCAGCGAGCTGTTCACCGATCAGCCTACCCCCAGCGACGGCCAGCTTCTGAACCTTATCCCTAATTCAATAAAGAGTAGTGACAATGATCACCTGAACAAAATCATCACGCTGGAGGAGATTAAAGAAATTGTCGCTATCATGGAGGAGGACAGATCCCCAAGACCAGACGGGTATAATGTGAACTTCATATCTATCTACTGGGACATTGTTAAAAAATATTTACTTAAAATGATCAGAAAGTCTCAGAACTGTAGTAAGATCGGAGGAAGTACGAACTCAGCCTTCTTGGCCCTCATCCCAAAGGAGAAAGATGCTAAGACTTTTGACAGGTTCCGGCCAATTTCATTTTGTAACATAGGGTATAAAATCATTACTAAGCTCATGGCTACCAGATTAAAGCACATCTTGCCAGTCATTATCCCGGAGAACCAAGGCGAATTCATCAAAGGAAGGAAAATTTGGGATAATATCATTTTAGTGCAAGAAGCCATCCACTCAAGCCTGAAGAATGGAGACAAAGGAATGGCGGTTAAACTAGACCTAGCAAACGCTTTTGACAGAGTTAGCCATTCATTCCTCCTTCAAGTAATGCTGAGATTCAGTTTTGCTCCCAAATTTGTCTCTTGGGTCAAGGCCTGTATCAGCAACCCATGGATTGCCCCTCTCATTAACGGAAGAGCTGCCCCTTTTTTTCAAGCTACGAGAGGTCTGAGGCAAGGATGCCCGCTCTCACCCCTACTCTACGCCATTCAGGCCTTAGTACTCAGTTTCCAATTGGAACACGCTAGACTAGAGCAGGAGCTTCCAGGCATAAGGCTAGATAGAGGAATTAAAGATATTAATCACTCTCAGTTTGCCGATGATACCATTTTAATGGGAGGTGCCAGCCAGATCATAGCTCGACGATTCAAAGCTGAACTGAATCGTTACTGCCAGGCCTCTGGAGGCAAAATTAATCTCAGGAAGAGTCAGATCTTTGGATGGAACATTAATCCAAGGGAAATGTCAGATATATCCCGAATTCTAAATATGAACGGAGCTGTAAGTTGGGACTCATTCAAATACCTAGGGGTGCCTATTGTCAAAATAAAATCCAAGTCTACGGACTGGAATCCCATAGTGGAAAAAATAAAAAATAAAATATCAGGTTGGGGGACTGCATGGTTGAATCTAGCGGGGAAGGTTGTTTTAATTAAAGCTGCCCTGAACAGCTACTTGCTCTACCAATGCTCTCTGCTCCTAGCACCGGGCAAAATCATAAATCAAATTGAGGGATTACTGAAATCCTTTCTCTGGAATGGGGGGAACAACGGAGGAGGTAAAAAGTATGGTCTAGTAAGCTGGAAAATCGTTAAGCTGCCTAGAAATGAGGGAGGACTTCAAATCAGGGACCTCAAATGTCAAAACTTGGCCATTGGGGCCAAATTACTCTGGAATATGCTAAATTCTAAGCCAACCTGGTGTAGTCGGGCTCTTAAAATTAAATACTTCCTAGGATCAAGGCTCAGATGCCTGGAAGGAGACCACGTGAAGACAAAGGGGTCCCCCATCTTCAATCTGTGTAAAAAAAGCTGTCTTATTTTATTGAAAAGTTACACTGGATACCGGGTAATGGGAAAGACATAAAATTCTAGCAGGATTCGATCCTTGGTAAACTCCCTCCACGATTAACTCGTTTGCAGTCTTGGATGGAGGCGAGAGCTCTGTCAACGCTATGGAGTATATCAGAATGGGAGGTGAACTATCCACATCGCTGGATAACATGGGTAATGCTGGACTGTCCAGATGCGTTGGAGAATGATAAATTGAAGCTGCTCAATCACCTGGTCGGGATAGCACTGATTTCCCTCTCCCTGAAGGATAAACGTGGTTGGGGCAATCGAACTGGCATCTATACGACTGCTGAGGGGTACAATGTGTATGCAGCATCTTACAATGTGCCAGCGAATCCTGCAATATGGAATCACAATTGGAACAACAGAACGCTGCCCAAGATTGATGTGTTCACTTGGACATTGATTCACCAAAGATTGCTGACCTGAGAGAATCTGGAGAAAAGGGGAATAGCAGGTCCATTCAGATGCCCTCTCTGTGCTGTAAACTCAGAATCTATTTCTCATCTCTTTTTTAACTGCCCATATACCACCTCAATCTGGAAGGAAGTAATGTTGAATGAAGAAGATGGGTTTCAATGGAATGGAAGTAATCAGGAATTCTTCATCAATTGGGAAAAAATGTACAAGGGCGAGCTAGGTAAAAAGAATGGTGTGAGAGCCTACTGGCTAAAACTATCTAAAATTGTTTGCTGGTGCATCTGGATAGAAAGAAATCAGAGAATTTTTCAGAATAGGAGTCAACCAGCGTGGAAGGTAAATGTCAAAATCAATGCTCTTCTTGGTGAGGTGGTAAGAAGCACCACGATTCCGTACAACAAAGCCGAGTTGACAGAAAAAGAAAAAAAAATGGATGCAAAGTCTCAATATTCAGGAAAATAACAGCATAGCCATTAAAAATCTGGAGGATTGGGAAATCCAAATGGATAAATCCCAATTTGAGAACTGGTTAAGAGAAAGAAAGATATTCAAACTGTTCTTTGATGGAGCCTCAAAAGGGAATACGGGGAAAGCGGGAGGAGGAGGAGTTGTCATAAACCCCAGAGGGAAAGTGGAAATCGAATACTCCTGGAACATCGGACACGATTCTAATAATATGGTAGAAGCATATGGGCTCTGGCAAGGCCTTAAGCAGGTGCAAAAGGTAGGAGCGAAGGAAGCTGTGGTTATCGGAGACTCAAGGCTAATTATCCAAGCAATGAGCGGAGGAAGAAGGGGCAAAAATGAGCGGATGGAAAGACTGTTAAAAAGAATCAGATATATGATCAAAAGGTTTAGGAAGATCGAATTCTTTCATGTCCTCAGGGAGCTTAATATGAGGGCGGACAAAGCAGCTAATAAATTCATAGATATAGGGTGCTATGAACTCAAGGTTAATTCAAAGATAAGCTTGGAAATTCCTCCATAATCTGCCTTCTGTCTAAGAATGGGGAGTTACTCTTGATCAACGTCTTTAAGCTGAATCACTCATATTAATATAACCGTTTTTGTTATAAAAATTTTTTTTATTTATAAAGCATTGTAATGTATCAAAAGTGTTGGATTTTAATGTTTATGTTTTTTCAAAGCTAAAAGACAACTTTATATTATAAAAAGTTGTGTCATACATAATTACAATTTTCAAAAAAGAGTTCATCTATAAACTAAAACATTCCAAGAAAACTAAAGACCCAAATTTTTTAAAAAATAAACTACCCTCGAAAGTCACAATTAGTGACCATCGTATCAAACGTTGTTACACTGTGAAGTGTGAACATGTTGAAATTTAACATTTATTTTTGTTTCTCTAACTTTTCAATATAAATATACAAGAACATTTCTATTCATTTCGTTGGGTTTTGTTTATTTCTCTATGCTCTTACAAACTAAGATAACATTGTGTATAAATATTATTGTAAATATAAAATTACAATATTTATGACTTTAAGTATGATAATCATCTATATTCAAACATCAAGAAACATTGTAAAAATACTTCTAAGTTGGTTTGTAGTTTAGTTAGATATTGTTTTTCAACCAAGAAGTGTTTTCAGTTAGTTTGTCCATTGTGCACTTGTTCTAGAATGAGATATTACTCTTTAATTCAATTTATTTATATATTAAAAAAAAATAGACTTTTTATTACATCTTTTGGGGCAATTGCTATTTTAATTTCTTTTCCAATTTTTGTATGGTTTAAGGATATTAATTTTTTTTTCCAAAGAAAAAATTCGTAAATATTTTATTCACATTCAATAGATGGCCCTCAAGGTCCATTATACAAAAACCAACTAAGAAGTTGTCATTACAATCAGTTACTTGCCTCAGGAAGAGCACAATAACCATAATCATGTCAGATTAATGATATTAATTAGCCAAAAGGCCTTCTTTCTCCAAGGTCAGATTTGAAAAACCTGTACCATTTATGGTCATCCATTGATCAAATAACAACTTGATACTTATATTTTTATGCCATTGAATGTTTTCTGGACTGTCTGGGCGCTCTCAAAAATCTCGTTGGTAGGTACAGGGTTATATTTTTGTATGGAGCTCAACCATTTTTGCATATTTTTCAACAGAGCAAGCGGAATTAAATTCCTCCACGGGCATATCACATATGCCACTTGTTACACTAAATCACAGGCATGAGTGACAAACGGTTGACATGCAAACTTTAATAATCCCTTGGGAAGGCGACTATTAAAATGAGTTGGTTCTTATGGTAGTTCGTCTCTGAGAAGAGTCTTCTAATTTTTATTAGATGATGATAATATAGATTGATGGATCGTTTTTTTTAATTTAATTTATAGTGGGATTAGGCAGTGTTGTTGATTTTAACAATGTTAATTATTTTATGTTAAGAGATAACTTAATTTGTTTTTTTGGTTTATATTATTTAGATGTGCTTACACTTTTTTTTGTTAAAGAATCGCATATCGTATAATGAGATTAGAGATATATCTAGCACATTTTTTAACTTTATTAGATGTATAACTTTATTCGGTTTTACTTAATGGTGATTTATTAATGAGTCATGTAGTGAAGTAGACGAGTATAGATCCATCTTAACTATGGCTTTACCAAGCGCCGAGAGGGATTAAGTTCTCTTGAGGTGCAAACGCTTTTTAATTTACAAAAATATTTAATAAGTATTCCTACCTTGGAGGGAAATGGCCAAATAGTTTTCCAAAAATTGCTTTACTTGTTTTTCTTTAAAACTAATAATGAATATTAAGAATAGTTAATGAGTAAAATAATCCATATAAAATTTTAAAATCTTGATTTCGAGAATAAATTGGAATTTGAAAAACATTTTACCATCAAATGAAGATTTTAAACATTTATCCAAATGTTTTTTGTGAAATGACTTGTTTTCCTCTATAACTAAAAACATTGTTACACAGGGACTTGCCCCCAGGGTCGGGGGTGCGCCCCCCTCTCTCCTTGCGCCCCGGGGGCTTGGGGGCTCCCGGGGAAACATTTCCCAGTGTCCCCAAAATCAGGAAACTCTTGGAAACGCACAAGGGGGCGCGTCCCCTGTTCTGCAACGCGCTTCGGTGAAGGGGGGCTCCCAGACGCCCCCCCGCCCCCTCCTGAAACTGGGGGGCTCCTAGACGCCCCCCCCCCCCCCCCCCCTGAAACTGGGGGGGTCCTAGACGCCCCCCCCCCCCCCCCCGCCCCCTCGGCCCCCCCGAATTTCGCTAAAATTTGGGGGTGGTCTCCACATGTCCCCAATGTGCGTTTCCCCACTCCCGCGTCTCGGAAACTTGGGGGAACATTGACTAAAAATGAACATTTACATGTTTGGGTTAACCTTGACTTGGGAATGAGCAAGGATGTAAGTGGTTTAAGGAACATGGTTTTAGTTGCCAGTGGTTTCTTGCTAGTTGTATTAAAGAACCTTATAAATATGCTTGTAGTATTCCATTAAAATGTGTTAAAGTGAGACATGATCTTGGCAGCCTTGGCGGACCAATAATAAATATATTAAATCTAGTGTTGTTATTGTAATCGCTATTATTTTGTAATTTATTTTCTATCACATATTTTATTCCACCAAATTTTAAATTGAAACTTTATATATAATTACATAAATGTGTTTTACAATTTAGCTAATTTAAAATTAATTTTTATATGTTCTTGGTTTTATAATTTTTCTTTTTACTAGTCTAGTCAAATTTTTTTACAATGAAGAATACAAATGTAAATGTAAATGTGCAACTATCCCGTGAGAAGCTTGTAGACTTAGGAAATGGAAGGACTTGACTCAAGGATATCAATAACGGATGTCATCTTGGTTTTAAACCTAAGTTAAACTAAGTGATTGTTCACTATAAATAATTATTTTAATTTAGCATGGGACGTTGAGAAATTAACTCTAGAGCTCCTAAAGGAAAGAAGCTAGGGTTTCCTTCTTCTTAATATAATCATCTTGGGTATTAAGTGAGAGAGATATTCCTACTTAAAGGTTATTGTAATAGTTAATTTTATACAAAAGTGGGGAATCTCCTAATAAATATATAAGAGACAAAAAAAACAAAAAGAGATAAATATTGTTTTTTTAATGCTAAAAATAGTTTAACTTTATATAAATATTGTCTCTAAACATATTTGAAGAGAAAGTGTTAGATAAAATATTAAATTCTTCTTTATGAATAATATATATATATATATATATAATTCTTCCACAAGTAATTTAAATAAATGTACATGGATATTCTAGAAAGTGTAATACTATTATTATTATATTTTACCTTTTTTTTTTCAGAAAGAAAAAAGCCTGTCCTTGATATTCATTATAGAATCAGCCATCCCAAAATATGGGTTACAGTCATGTAAGTAGTAAAAAGAGTTACATTCTGCTGAACTCCAAGAACGAGTCACAACTCAATTGAGCTGTAGAGGGGGAGGTCAAAGTACAAATCCAACAAATACAAAGTTCCCATCAAAGACAAATGGCAAAATGTGTCCCTCTAAACCATATCTACTGTGGACAAAAGAGCACAGAGCTGCAATCTAAAGGTGCCCGCTCCGAATCTATCAAAAAAGGTGCGAGTAAAAGAAGGAGAACAAACTCCAGCACCGAGCTCAAAAGAGCTTGAAAGTGTCATGAGAGGCCAAAAGGCCTTCAAAAATTTCCGAGTAACTACAGATTCCAGGAGCCAAAGAAAGAGCAAATTTAGAAAGGCTGTCTACGAGTTGATTGTGTTCACGGTAGATATGGCTGAAAGACAGTTCTAGAAAGCAAGTGCAGAGCTTTCTTGTTTCCCTACACCAGTGATTGAGATCAGGTGGAGAAAGGGCAGCAGTACCCTTTGCCCAATTTACAATGACAGAAGAGTCACCAAATATGTTAAGTGTGGGAATCCCCATCATCTGGGCAGTATGCAGAAGAGCCCAAAGCCCTACCAATTCTGCTTTAGTATTGGTGCAATTTCCCGCCCCCAGAGCAAACTCGAAGGAATGTGACTCGTTCAAGAACAAGCAGAAACCAACTCCTCCAATATTGCTTGCAGATGCCCCATCAAAAAATCCACAGGGATAGACAAGAACAGGGCCAGGGCCCAAGGCTCTTGGCTTTTTTGTCTTTATTATGGGAGGACAATACATCTAAGAGGAATATGCAATTTGATGGATTAAGCTTAAGATAGACATCTTTTTCCCTTCAAATATATAGATGTTCCTTGCTTTCCAGATAGCCCACATGGTATGAAAGGGAAGATAGCAGCATGCCGAGTGTTTAGAAAAGTTGACAGTCCAATTTTCCAGAAAAAAACAGAGATTATCAGACTAGAAGGAAAGTGTGAAATGGTACTGATCGCTCATGTGAGAAATAACATTCTTCCAAACAGAGCAAGAACAAAATAAATGTTGGACACTATCTTCATCCGTGCAACAGAGTGCACATATGCCAGGCCCGATCCAACCTCTCTTCTGGAGATTGTCCCACGTTAGTAACTTGTTCTTCAAAGCCAGCCAAATAAAACAACTAATTTTCCTGGGCAGAGTGCTAAACCAGATGAGGGCAAGTAGTCTGTTACCAGCTGGGGGAGATGAAGATTGAACAATACTGTCATATACCAAGTTTGCAGATATAGAACCATCAAATTTGTTGTGTGTCCATACCAGAGAATCAGACTGTGTATTGAGACGAATCCTTCCATATTCCAGACCCCTCGTGAAAGTATCCCATGCAATCTTCCATTCCCCATCAATGCAAAGATCCTCGACCGTATACCAATAATGGTGTAAACCCGGTAGGATATTACGAGCTTGAGAGAGTGTGGTAATATCCAGGTCCTCTAAGAAGTCTCAGAACCCTGTAGGCAGAGAGTGCGAGTTTTGTGCTCCGATGATAGGATCTATGCCTACAAGGACATCTTGTCCATTACCCACCTGCCAGGCTAAGCTTCTTCCTAGCCAAGGAAGGGTTAGCAAGAACCCCTTCCAGATAACTGAAACACCTCAAAAATTGAAGTTTTTACCTCTGAGCCAAGCCACCACCGAAAGACTCTTCAAGTACTTGCTGATTAAAACATGATGCCATAATCCATCATTCTGAAGAACCATCCAAAAGTTTTTTAATCTTAAAGCAATGCTAAACCAATGTAGATTCTTTATACCCCAGCCCCCATTCTCTTTCGGCTAGGAGAGGTGCTTCCAATTGGACAGATGATACCTGTGTTTGTTGCCTGTAAAGCCCCATAAAAAGGCAAATGTTAAACTTCTGAGCTTATTTAAAACAGAGACTGGAATGGGTGCAAGGCCCAACCAATAGACCGGGATACTAGACAACACTGCTTGTACGAGGATCAAACGACCACCAAGAGAGAGAAACTTATGAGACCAGTGAAAGATTCTGTTTTCAAATTTCTGTATCAGCCAATTCTAGTCACTGACCTTATACCCCAAAGGCTTAAGATAAAAGCCAAGATACTTAAAACCATAGACGATAGGCTCCATTTTATAAGGTAGAAACCGAGCAATGTCAGTGAGGATATCATCATCCACATTGTTGAAGAGAAAACAAGATTTGTCCACAGTAATGTTCATCCCAGATGCCTTACAGAAAGTACTTAAAATAACTTCGAAAGCGATCCACTCAGGCAAGGTACCAGTGCCCAGCATGATCACATCATCCACAAAGAGGAGATGTGTAAGGGCAAGAGTAGAAGATATTTACTTACCTTTGATGAGTCCATGTTCCCTTGCATATGTGATCAAGAGACTGAGCCCTTATGAATGTGTTATTCCATATAGGAAAGTTATGTAACAAATAGAATGTTTTTAGGAAATAATAAAGAAGTGATTGAACAACCGTTAAGACCATTAAAAAATTAGTTAAAGGCTTTAAAGAATGATTAAGAGTTGATCTTGAAGGGAGGATATTTCGGGATTATGAGGAGGAGATGGATCTTTAAAACTCATATATTACTTAATCTTTTTTCTCTGAATGAGAAAAAAATCTATTACCAAGTAGCATAAATAACAACTTCATTTGCTCATCACATAACTTACCATAAAGTGTGAAGTGTGAACATGTTGAAATTTAACATTTATTTTTGTTTATCAACTTTTCAATATAAATATACAAGAACATTTATCTATTCATTTCTCTATTTTCTTACAAACTAAGAGAACTTTGTCTACAAATATTGTTGTAAATATAAATTTACAAAATTTATAACTTTAAGTATGATAATCATCTATATCCAAACATTAAGAAACATTGTAAAATCACTTATATGTTAGTGTGTAGTTTAGTTAGATATTGCTTTTCAACCCATAAGTATTTGTCTTAGGTTAGTTTGTCCATTGTGAACTTATTCTAGGATGAGAAATAGCTCTTCAATTCATTTTATGTATCTATTCAATTTTTCTTTGGCCTTTTATTGCAACTGTTGGAGCAATTGCTAGTAGATACAACTATTCTAAAATCTGCTCTCTCATTTATGATCTCTTCAATGGAGCTTTCTCACGTCCCAATCATTGAAGAATATATAAAGCTTGAGTGGATGAACAATTTTTTAAAAGTTGATTGTTGACCCTACATGTTACATGTTAGATTGCCATTAATTGCTCATACTATAAGTCATCTTTACATAATATGATGTAAAGGGATTGAATATTGTCAAAGTGCCGACACCTTAGGTCTATTTAGTTTAATTTCATTTTTTCTTCCATAACTACAATTTTAACAGCGAGACGTGTCAATAACTCATCCAGACAATGGAGCATGTGTAAATCTTCCCTCCTCCGCAAGGATTCACAGCACGAAGTCAAAAATGTGTGAAATCATAATTTTATGATAAAATACTGAAGGCATGGACAACTAACATATGATGTGGGCCAAATTCGTGTAGCTTGCTGTTCGTTGCTTGTGATGAGTGGGTGTTGGCGATCCGTGAATTCGACTCCTACTGATCCAGTGTTTATAGATTTCTGAATTATCGGTGCACAGGATGACTAACCGGTTCGAGTGCACTACACAGTGATATTTTGCTACGAGTTTAAAGGCTCGTATAACAGGCTATAATTTAGGTCGAAAATCATAGTCAGAGAGATGGGTTTTGTGAGTACTGTAGTGGGTTGCTTCGGCTTCGGAGTGGGTGTTACAATTGGTGTTGTTATTGGGTATTTCCTTTTCATTTACTTCCAGCCTACTGATGTGAAGGTGAGTGCCTTATTTCCTTCTTTCTCATCACTGTTTTGTGGTTATTTTAGAGCAATTGTACATCTTTAATCTTCCATGTACTTCGATCTACATTGGATGAGTGAAGTTTATGAACTCTGATTACCCTTGTTAGACTTTGGGGCCGGAGGACTGGAGTTGCAAAACCAACGATAGTATTTGAATTATGTCTGATTTCAGCCTTAAAAAATGCAGACCTAAACTATGATCTCGTCAACTCCTATTAAATTATAATTCAAATTTCAAACGGAATTTTCAGTTAGATGATGCTTTTATTAATTTCGGATCCAATCTGTAGGGTATAGAACCCCATTTCATGAATTTAAGAACCACATCTACGCCTTTCACAAGAATTTCTCACAGTTGCGACATTTTCATCTGTAATATTATTATGCTCACTTAGTAGGATGGAGATAGATTAAGATCTAAATAGTCACTGAGACACACATGTTGGACAGGTCCTTCTTACGTTATTAGGATTTGCATTGTGTTTTAGAATTGTTTGGTATAATTTTATATCGTCTCATTCTGTCCGTACTCTCCTCCTATTAACAACTTGACTAAGTCAACCTTGTTTTGCATTAGTGACTTTCGTATAAGTAGGACATGGGAAGGAAGATCAATGTGATTTTACTGTTCACCTCCCTTTCAAGCCAATTTGTTGGATCTTTTCATGGGAGGGTAATTTCAAGAGTGCGCTAAGTCATCTGGATCATGATAATTGCAAAATTGTAAGTGATTAGTGTGGACCTCTCAAACCACAGGGAGAACATGGTTGCCTAACAAGTACGAAGTTATGATTAAGCACTAGGCTTTACTGGCACAAAATAAAAAAAGAAAAAATATGGTTATTGACCATGTTAATTTTGCAAACCTGATTTATTTCCAAAATGTTTCCTTGGAAATTTAAAGAAACATATATGGTTTTCAGTTAGTTCTCATGCCTTGTCATCTCTTCAACTATTCTTGTTGACAATTTACAGTTGTGGTTTGGGTGTTTCTTTTATTTTTTGAAAACCTCTTCCCAATGATCCTATGTTTGAGATAACTATCGCCCTTACATATTGGACTCTCTATCTTGGAACTTTTATGCTTTTTTTCTAAATATATGAGATCATAATTTGGTATTGAACTTATAAGCTGCCTTCCTCACCATACAGTTATAGAGGTAAATGCATGAGCAGCCATAAATTAAACTATTTTGTTCCTAAAAGACTCGGTATGTTATGAAAATAAGAGCCATCTCTATTATTTTTCTATTTATTTTGGAAGTTGCTTTGAGAAATACACCTAGAGGTTGAGTGTTGCACCACGTAGCACAGTCTTCCTTAGAATTAGGTGCTAGCTAGCTCTGAGGGGTACCGCGCTGCCAAAACTGTTAATTTCAGAGCAACATTGAGAGCCATTCTATGAGAGAATGGAGGCACTTGGTCAATTACCAGGAGTTGTTCAACTTAATTCAGTCTGGGACTGAAGCTCAGCCTGGGGCTGAGAGCTATTCTTTAAGAATGTAGGCACTTGGTCAGTTACCAAGATGTTTGCAGCTGCGAGACCCATTCTCAGGGAGGATGGTACCCTAGTCAGTTAACTAGGTCAGAGTAAGACCCTAGAAGGTACCCTAGAGCCCCCTGTAGTCTCTTGGGGTTCTTGGTCTGGGACCAAGCAGGTAGATGCCATGGCAAAGTCCCTAAAATGTGGTTAAGGCACCTATATGTCTATAGGGTATTCTGGTCTGGGACCAGATAGTTTCTTGGACACGATGTCCAAGCAGATTTTGCAGGAAGAGACAGAGACTTCCTGGTTTGGGACTAGGCAGATTCTTGGTCTAGGACCAAGCAGTTCCTGTAGGAGCACCACTGTCAGTTAACCAGGTGAATCTTGGTCAAGTTCACCAAGATGATGTCCTCTCTCCTAATCGGTTATTGCTAGGTTGTTTCTCAAGGGACTGGCCACCCCTTGATGATGTCCCTAGCACCTAACCCTTAGGATCAGTATTGAGGACCAAAGGATCGTACCATCTGGTTTGGATCTTCCCCTTATACAGTGATGATACAATATATATGAAACAATGTACCTTGAGAGATAGAAAAGATTAAAGTCCTTGGTCTTGTTGGTCCTATAGGTAAATGTTTGTCCACCCTTATGGTTCACCTTGATCTTGTGGGTTTGTGGATTGTTTTATTGTGACCCCCTTGGTTGACTATTGTTCCTTTATCTTACTTGGTCCTAGCACTCTTATTGTGTGTGTACCTTTGTTATGATGACTCTTAGCTTATGGGTTTTATCCTAAGTCACATTTACTTTATGGTTGGACCATTTGTTGTTTATGGTTTTTATTTTACCTTTGGACCACTTTATTTTTGTTTTTACTTTATGACACCCTTAGGACCTTTGGTATACTATTTTAAGTCATTTTATTTTATAAAATCTTTGGACCACCTTTTATTAGACCTTTGGACCATTGTTTATGATTTTATTTTTGGACCATTTTATTTATGATTGTTATTGGACCTCTGTTACCCTATCTTAAGGAGTATCAAGATTATAAATTAAAGGTTTAATTTAAACTTGAGATCCGTATCTAATTCCTTGTCTGACTTCTCTGCGTGCTCAGCGTGTCTGGGTTCCTTCAGCGTGACCCGTGACTGTTTTCTCCCTCTGCCTCTGTATCTCCACGTGACGGGTTCCTCAGCATGATTGCTTCCTCCGCGTGACTCTCCGTGTGACTGCATCCTTCTGCTCCATGTACCTCTGTCTCTGCAGCGTGATCATGTGCTGTTTCTCAGCGTGACATTGCCCTAGCATGACCATCTCTCCACCTGCAGCGTGACTCCACCTTCGCGTGGACTGGGTTTCCAGCAACTTGTTTGTGGTCTCCACTTCTGTGTGGACTGCGTTTCAAATAGAGTGACTGTGTGTCACCTAGCTATTGTGTGGACTGACTTCTCCCCTTCTGCGTGGACTGTGTTTCCAATAGCGTGACTGTGTGTCACCTAGCTATTGTGTGGACCGTGACTTTCTCCCCTTCTGCGTGACTGTATACTACTGTTCCATGTGGCTGTATCTTCCTTTGCAGCATGACTGTCACTGGCAGCGTGATCGTGTCTCTCCTCCGCCAGCTTGACCATGTGCCTCTTCTATGCTTAACTTGACTGTGTGTCTATGCACAACGTAACTGTTTTCTTACCCAGGGTGACTGTGTGTGTCCTTTGTCAGTATGACTGCACTGGGTATGACTGTGTTACTAAAGCCCGAGTAATTTGACCGACGTTTCTCTTCCTGTTGACTAAGGATCTAAGGTCTGTATACTTATGCTTTAATCGTCTCTCTCAAGGTATGTCATTTGTTTACCCAGTTGACTTGTACCTTCGGCGACAAGATCAAACCTACAAGTATCTGAGTATAAGGCTGATTCAAATAATGGTTATGATTCTTTACTGCTGAATTCTCCTGTACATTATTTTATCATTTGAGATTTATTATTTCACTGTACATGGCATTTGAGATTTATTATTTTACTGTACATGGCAATTGATGAATCATCTCGAGGACCAACTTTAACGCAATGATCAATGGAGTGTTAAAGTTGAAACTTGAAAGAGATAAAAATTATGTGTGATTAATGATTGGAGCAGTACTATTCTGAATCTTGTTTTATATTTCTGTCCATGCAGTAAAGTATATTATTTATGTTTTAAAGAAAATCTGAACTAACCCTAAAACTTTAACAAAAACCACTTTGGATTTGCACTTGGCCTCATCTCTTTTGAGAGTCTGAGACATGCTATTCAGGCGAGGCGGACTGCAACTAGAATGGAGCCATGGTGAATGGATTAATACATCTGTTGACTGTACCAGTGAGCCAATGCCCCATTGGTGGAAGCCATCTCTATTTTCTTTTCCAAATTCTATAATTAAAAGCACTGCTTTTCAACTGATTAAGGTCGAGCTGTAATTTTGTCAATCTTCACACATAATATGGATAGAGGAATTATTCATGGGTTTTCACATTTAGACAAAAGACATATTAACTTAGAGAAGCCTTATTTTACTATAATGTGGAAGTTAGTTTTAAAAAGTTAAGTCATTGGAACGTGTATCTTTGACTACTGGATTCCTGTTTTGTAACTTGTAAGGCATTTGGAGGTAGTCTACCTTGAGAAAAGAAAAGCTTTGCATAGGTTTGGACTACCGTGTGTTTAAGAATTTTAACCTGTGGTTTTTGCTTGGCATTTGTTGTTTATGAGAACTTACTTGCATAGCAAGTCATAGACCTGCACACCCTGCCATTCAAGTCTCAAGGCAAACAGAGGGTTTTCTCTCGAGGAGTTGTTTATGTTCTAATGGAAGTAGGAACAATCTGTTTTTAGTTTTTCAACTTTATCATTAAAATATTCAAGGGCCTTACGGTAAGGATGAGTTCTGAACTAATGAACCCTAGATAGACGAGAGACCACATTCTAGATTTGGACAGTTCTCATCTTAGAAACTTAGGAAAGTCGTCATATAATTCATATGCAGAAATCGATATTCAAAAGAAATCATTGGAATAAGGGTTCTTTGGCTAGCTTATATAGGATTCACTCCTTTTCTACAGGGTATTTGAAGGTCAGTTATCTTGAATGTAGCAAAACCATTGGTTGAATTGGAGTATTTGTATCTATTGTTTGTTGAAGCATTATTTTAGACAATCTACTTGCATTACTGTGCAGAATGCTTGTGGTCTATAAGATCATTTCTGTGGGGAGCATTGACCTTATTGTAAGAACAATAGGGATATCGGATCATTGGTTGCGTGCATGAATTTCAATGGCTATGGTTCTGTTGCTGATCTCATAACCTGCTAGAATTGTGATATTCATTCTTCAACCGTTTTGATGGTTGACTGAATAGAGGCTAGAATTGTTACTGATCTCATACAGCAGCTCTAAAGTTTTTGTGGTTTTGGGGTAGAACAGAGATAATTGGGTTACACAACTTTTTGCCGTGTCCCAGAGCTATCTTCCTGCTAAAGTATAAAGTTAGTGGGTTTTATTTTAAACCTTGATTTGCATTTAGAGTTTTTCATAAATTGGAAATCATCCATTTTTACAAAGACATTTTCTACACTACTGATGAATTGTTAGGCAACATTTAGGTGTGGGTTAAATTCTCATCCTAAACATGTGTTTAGTGTATGTTGACCCACCAGAAATTAACTGTGAGATCCATTCTTTTCTTTAAAGGGCAATATGAGCCTTGAGGAATGACATTGAACATTTCACAGATTGGTTAAGTTGCTCTGCTACTTTTAAGTCAAGATCATTGTACTGATTTAACTGTTAGACATGTATGTTAACGATTTAATACTAGGTAAGGATGACAGTAAAAGACATGTTTATGAAAAGTTAGATGTAACAGATATATCTATGTCTGGGAGAACTAATTCTGTCTTTTGTTGCTGAAGACACAAATGCTTTTATTGAGAGGTTGGTCTTTGTTTTCCATTCAAGCAATTTCTGGATTACTCAGTGTATGCCATTAAGTTGGAGCATATAATCGTAAAAAACATCATGAAAAAAAATATGAAAGTCTTATTGGAAAATACCATCCCCTAAAAAGAAAAGACAAAGAGCTGACTGCTAGTGCCATAACATGAAAATTGGACCTGGTACTCTGCTGCCGTCCAAAGGAGATGTTTTTGATGAGTTTGGGTCTTGCAAAATTAAGGATAGGTGGTGGTGAAGAAGGTTTAAGCAACAATCTATGATATTAAACATAGTTTAAGCCTCTCCAATCATGCTGTATGCAGTTGTATCAGCAGTGTGCTGCGATAATATGTTTTCCAAAAAACAGATCAGTTCTATTTCATTACAGTTTTTATGTTGAACTATCTGGTTTAATTGGCAAAATTCTGTTTGCGTGTTTCTGAGTAGTGCTAGAATGAATTCTGTGAAGCCCATACTGTGTTTTGTCAGTTTCATACTCTGTGCAAGTAGGTGATCAATTAGGTTGGGCTTAGGCTTCCTTTCTGTTACAGCTAATCAACATTGAGGTTAGTATTAGCTATTAATTTCATATTCTTTTTAAAATTTGTTTTAAGAGTATTTCAGTTGGTACATTTTAGTGAAATTTGTTAGCTCTCCTAATCAAGAAACAAGCATTGGGATGCAAGTTCCCGTGTTGATGTGTTGACATCCTCCTCTTTGTGATTGCTAACATCACTTGGCCATGCCTATATGCTTTGTAGGCATAGTCACTTGACTCGTTGGGTTTGAGCTGGACTTGTGGGCCTGACTCACTGGCCCGCTGGAGCTGTTACAATGTGCCAGTGAGTCAAATTTGCCACGGTGCATCTGACCCAAACTTGTACCAGGCAAGTACTTGCGGGTCATCGATAGGTTAACAAGTTTAATTCAGTGATCCATTAAGCCCCATTTGCTGATTTTAAGATCTCTATAATAAACAAAATTTGTGTATATTTTAGTACTAGCAAAGTTTTTATCAAAGCAAGTTGAACTCTTGACTCTTTTTGCCTTGCTGAGTGTTTTGCTTAGCCAAGTTGGATAACTATGTTTGTAGGTCACCTTGCCCTGTAACAGTTTATTTGTTTCATTTCTTCATTGCAAGCCTAATAAATGAAATTGTGGTATATCTGTTGTCGGGGTTTATAAAGCATGTCGACATTTACACTTATAATTGTGTGATTTGGGTGCGTGTGCATGTGTACGTGCAATAATTTCACGTTGACGATGACTGTGAGGCAAGAGAGGTTAATAATGTTCTACATACACAATACAGCTTTGCTAACCAAAATGCAAGTCCCCAAGTTCTTGTGTCAACAATGAACACCCTCTTCTCCATTACTGGTATCACTCAACAATGCTTGTGTGCTTGCCTTGTGGGTTTTGTAATTGATGGATCACTGTATAGTCATTGATGATTCTAACCCAAGTGCATATTGTTACAACTTCTACTACTTGTGTGTCTATTGTGTGTGTGTACATGTAATTTGTGGAAATTCCAAACCCTAGGTGACCACTGTCCTTATGTTCTCAATCAAACATGTATGTTATTTTATTGCAGACATAGCAGCAACCACACAATAGTAGGAAAGTAAATAGTGGAGGTGTAAAAGATCAATTACACAAACAGGGCATTTCTCCTTCAAATCATCTTATTTTTAACTTAATCAAAACTTACAAGGCAACCTCCACAGCTGCTAATGACCAGCAGCTGCATGGTAAACAAGTTCACCTCAAACCTGAGGTGTACGGCCTTTAGAAGAAATCTCAGCCTGCACACAAATATAGAAAGCTTGCTGCTGTATGGACTGCTGTTGTCTGCCTTCTAACTGATGTGCTATGTTCTCTTCGGTTGCTGCCCCTGTTTGACAAAAAAATGTCTAAGCACTCTATCTTGACCTGCCTTTATATGGCACGTTTACATTGAACCTCTGCAGAAGTTCTTGTTTGAGCTACATACTTCAACACTCCCTCTTAGCAAGGAAGGAATTCTGCACCAATCCAAGTTTGTCTTCTAATGCTTCAAACTTCCCTTTTGCTAAGGTCTTGGTTGGAATATCAACAACTTGTTGACTTGTGGGTAGATACTGGAGCTTTACCGCTCCCTTTTGAATCCTGTCTCGAATGAAGTGATATTTGATCTCTATGTGTTTAGACTTGTCATGAATCACTGGATTCTCAAAGTGTTTGATACAACTCTGATTATCATAGTAAATCACTGTGGGATCCAACTCTTGTTCAAATAATCATGCAAGTAACTTGCAAAGCTGAATGCCCTCACAACTAGCAATAATGACTACCACATGCTCTACCTCTGTTGAGCTAAGTGCCATAGAAATCTGCTTGTTGTTGAACCAACATATAATCATTGATCCCAAGTTAAATCAACACCCTAAGGTGCTCTTTCTGTCTGATGCATTGCTTGCCCAATTTGAGTATGTATTCCCTCCATATCTAATATATCTTAGACCATACTCCAATGTGCCTGCAAGTATTTGAGCACATGTTTTGCTTCTACCCAATGCTCTTGCCTCGACTCCACGATGAACTGACTTAGGGTGTTTGCTACAAAACATATATTTTGCCTAGTGTTGACTAGATACATCAAGAAACCTATCAGCTGCTTGTACAACCTGGGAATTACTATCTTTGAATCTGAAGTTGTTACCCTCTTTAGATAAGCGATCATAGGTGTGGCCGTAGGTTCATAGTCCTCCATTCCAAACTTATTCAGAATCTCAACTGCATACTTGCCTTGCCAAAGGAAAATATCCACTGGTCTCTGTCAAACCTTCAATCCCAAGAAGTATTGCATCATGCCAATGTCCTTCATTTCGAATACATTTGCCATATTTTCTTTGCACCTTGCAATGAGCTTCTTTGAACTTGTAAGAAACTAGTCATCTAGATATAGCACCAAAACAAGTAGATCAACCCCAACAAATATATAATATATGTTAGGATCTGCTTCATTTTTGGTAAAGCCTATTACAACTTGATTTAGCACTTGGGTGGAAAAGTTCCAATCCACTAGTGTTATCAAGGAGCAACCTTAGTAGAATGCACCACTGTCACCTTAGTGCAAACTTGCTTCACTTTTGACTAGCTCTCAGGGGGGGCTTCTGATATGATCGAAGGGGTGGAATATATGGGGTTAAATGTATATAATATGAGCCCAAGGGGGGCATAAATGAGGCTAAGTGTATCTGTAAAGAAGTAAATGTATATGTAATAGTGGTCAACCTCACAAAGGGGCATCATGTTCAATGAGTGAATATGTATATATAGAGGTAATGTAGTCACTGTTATGAAACATGTGAAATAATTATATGAATATCTTGGGATATTTGGAGAAGGATCTCCTATTCTTTAAGGATTTATTGTGTAGCTTGTCTTTCCTATCTATATTAGAGTTGTGCTCCACGTTTACATTGTTGTACATGGTGTGTACTCTTGTCTCTTATGCTATCTTAAGGATTTGATTCATAACATTTGGTATCGAAGCTGGGATGCTTTTAAAACGAGTCATTTTGGCATTTTCTTTATGACTTATTTTCGGGGATGTTTTAGACAACAAAACTTGGAGGAGACTCAAAGGATATAGGGAACTATCGTGGTAGGAATTTTGGGTCTTGAGTCATAGATTTAGAGTTATACCTTGATGGAAGTTAGGGTTTTTCACTAGTTGAAAAACTAGTCTCAAACGGGTGTTTTCGGTAAAACTGTTATATCTGAAGCTTGAGAGATCCAAATTGAGTGAGACTTGTTGCCAAAGATGGACCATAGTGTTTGTGGTAGGAATGTCAGAATCAGAGGTGGAAAATTGGACACATGGTTGGCCGTACAATTTTTCTTGCTTGAAAGGGACAAAAACAATAAGTTGTGAAAAAATTACCATAACTCTCTCTTGGAACATCAGAATTGGGTGAAACTTATGGCATTGTAGAGAAGGCATATTAGGCTACTAGAGGACAAAATTTCAGACTTAGAGGGATTGAAATTACATAGTTACCTCAGGGGTCGACCAAAACAACATTTTCTATATTAGGTTTTTAAAAGGTATGCTAATTTGAAATTTGCATAATTTGATTGGAAGGTTTGATTTAGGTGATTCAAAAGCCATTGTAATGAGGAAACATATGATAATATGTTGGAAAAACCACACTCTTCATTTTTGATATTATGTTCAATATATTGAGGATTGAAAGTTGAGTGTTTTATTTGGACCTCAATTAAGAATCAATGGAAAAACCTATATTTAGAGGAGATGAAGATGAAGTTGATCTTAGGGAAGTGTTAAGGATTCCGAAAGAAGCAAAAGAGGAACTCAAGAAGAAGGGTGAGGAGTTGTCCAAGATAAAGTCCTTCATGAAGAACTCAGTAAAGAGCGTCTCATCTGGTTTATTCTAAATATAAGCTCTTTTGTTGTGATTTGTTCAACCAGCTCTTTCTTTACTGTGTTTATTGCCTGAATGTGCATTCATGTCATTTTCAGATTTATTAAAAAGCCGATAGCTGCCATCCTATTGGTTATTTAGTGATATTTGATTTATAAATACCATCCTCAGCAGGATTTAGCCATTTATATGCATGTGTTATGTGTGTAAGTCTGCCAGCCTGGTGAGTTCTCCATCCTTGCACCTTTTTGTCAAAACTACTGAACAAGTTGTAACTAAAGGCCTTGTAAACGAGTGAGCTTCATGCATGTCTTGAGAGTGAGAGGTTATATAGGTTATCCGGCGTGATCCATATCAGAAAACCCAAAAAAATAGTTTAAGTTACCAGGCATCCTCGAGCTACAACCTAGAGGAGTTTCCTGGAGTGATAACAAAGTGGCACCGTTGTCGGGGAGAGGAGATTGAAGCTCAGCTTCCCTGGAAGACGACATAGATCCAGGCTTTGATGATAGACAAAGCTTGGACATTATTACAGTTGTAATCATCTATCTGGCAACTCCATTGATATAAGGTGGCTTCAAGAAGACCAAGTACTAGAGCAAACCCAAAGGGGTCACTAGCAACACCCGTTTCAGATCCAGAAGAAATCTTGAGGAAAGCTAGGGCTTTACTAAGACAGACCAACAGTGCTGCACAAAACGCTACATCAGGTATTTCAAAAAATCTTTCTGCTGTTATTTCTTCTGCCGAAACTCTTAATTCCCAGAAATTTTTAGATACATCAGAAAAATCTAGGGCTTGGGCATCTTCAAGCACTGCTGCTTGTGAAGATCCAATCCCTAGTGACTCCACTGGGATAAGTATACCACCGCCTGCTCAACAAATATTTTTATCAGTGCTGCCTTCCACATCCCTGTCCATACCCGTTTCTAATATGGTTACCCCTCAATTGACCAAGATGGAAAGGATCCTGGTAGCTAGGTATGCACCCCTAATTTTGCCAAATCCTCTCGCAGCCATGCCTACCAGGGATTACCTCAAGTATATGCCTAAGTTTACCGGGGAAGGGGATTTCATTGCTGAAGAACATCTAGAGGCTTTTTATAGCTATGCTGAAAATATAAATATAGAACACGAAGATGTATGGACTAGAGTTTTTGTGCAAAGCCTAGACGGCCAGGCTAGGAAGTGGTTTAAAGAACTGCTCGCTGGGTCAGTGGCAGGCATAGAGGCCCTAGATGACATTTTCCTAAAACATTGGAGAGAGAGGAGAGACCACCTCTACTATATCACAGAATTCAGCAACCTGAAAAGAGAAAATGGTGAGTCTGTCTCCAACTTTACCAAGAGATTCAACAACATGTACAACAAGATCCCCACTGAGATTAAGCCCACCAGTACCTCAGCTATGATAACTTATGCGAATGCCTTTGACTCTGACTTCTGCCTACTTCTTAGAGAAAGGAGGTCTGCCTCCTTATCACTCATGCAGGATGCTTCCCTGGAGGTAGAGTCAAACATTCTGGCATCTCAGAAGGTCAAAGGGAAGGTGTTGCCGCCTAATATACACTTTAAGACACAGGAAAGTCTCCAACCCGCTGTGTGTGTCCTTGGGGGCAAGTTAGAGCTGGGGACCACTGTCACCACAGTCCACAACTCCTCCGTTTAGGCTAGATCCCAACAGAGCCAAGGGGGGTAGTCCCTACGGAATACTAAGTTCCAGATTTATTAATTAATTACAAATTAATTAAAGGGATCTTTTTATTAAGATTATGAGGCTAAGCCTTTGGAATATCTAAGGAATGACAAGCAGCATGCAAGTGCACAGAATTCCTTTAATGACAAGCAGACCTTGAGATAAATAAAGACCAGTGCCTATTACAAATGGAGTCTAAAGGTGGATTACAACTTTACAAACTTATAAATGAATTTGAGATTTAAGTTAAGATTAAACTACAGCTTAGGTGTTGTACAACAAAATGAATGAGCAAATAAATAATGAATCAAGATATCTTAGCAATGTACAGTTTATCTAAATTTATCAACCAATGAACAAGATTTACAAGTTAAATAAAGCAGAAGAAAACTCTAAATGGAATTTATTAACCCACAGTAAATAAAGGAAAGAAAGACTTTAAGTTTGATCTACTTGAAGCACTTTAAACAAATGTTAAGCATTCACCACATGAGCAATTACAGAACAGAAAGTAAAAGAAACTGAAAGTGAAGTGCTGGAGTGCTTGCAGTAAAATAAAATGAAAATGCTTGTAGTGTTGTATTGTAGTAGAACCTTGAACAGCAAGGCCAAAATAAACAGTAGTAAAATGAACCAATGTTTGTAGGACGTTTTGCAGTGTCTATTGGTAAATTTTAATAAATTTTATTAGAGTTGGAATCTTTGATTATGTTTTAGAACCGGTGGTGTGTCTACCTCGATCTAGTTCTTCTCAAACCGAAGATGGAATGTTGTTGCGCTCAACAGGTGGGAGCAAGCCCACCCCTAGCTCACAGGTCAATCCCCAATGGCCCGATGCTCACAAGGAGGACGTCAAAGCGCCTAGAGACT
>LPNX010982399.1:99017-111802 GCA_001517045.1 Pseudotsuga menziesii | reverse complement strand
ATATATATATATATTCTAACCGAGAGAACCTCTCCAAGCAACCAACCGACTGTCGTCGATTTACCACCTAGATACCAAACTCTTGACCCAGGGCTAGGCTAAATCTTGAGCAGGGATTCCATCGAGAGTACGGCCACCACCGTAGTCGCACAGGAATTTTCTGGGGTGCAACATTGTTCTACTGACACCTCCCCCACAGGAATCGAAACCGGCCTTCAGTTAGGTCAACCATTAGACCTCGCCACTGGCTCATGCCCTCAACCCCTAAAGGTGGGGGTTCGTGCCTGAAACATTGATCCTACAATGCAATGCATACCTGCATGTCCTTCACCAATCTACACTCCTATTTGAGTAAGACATGCATTCGAGAATCAAACACGGGTCGCACTGCCATTACAAGAGTGCCTTTACCAATCGACTACTTACCTCACCTTATCAATGTTCTTCTAATATGTAATAGATGGAGGTAATTAAACCATAGCAATTCTATTTGATTCTATAGAGCGAGAATTGTAGCTAAACTAGGGTTTCAAATCAATTTATCAAAGTTCAAATATCTCAATTAATGGGGGAGATCAAATAATAATTATTATATTTGATTCAACATACCTATATAAATAGTTTATCATGTATTTCCATTTTAAATCTTGCATGGCTTCTTGAACCCATATAAATATATAACATATAGTTTGTGTGGTAGTCCTTTTTTTAATTTGGTTTTTATATTCATATTTTAGTTTTTTTCATGCTGATTATATATGAGGTTTTCAACTTAAAGTTTGGCATGGAGAAAGAAATGTCCCCCTTTCTCTTTTACGGAAAACGTCTTCCCTTATCTAGGCAAATTTTTATCATTCTCTAACATTTTCGCATTTAAATGCACTTAACTTAAATATTTTTGAATTGGATGTACATCCATCCATTTCATTGACACTAAAATGGATGCTACAAATTATGATTGTTTGATGCTCTATTCTAGCTCCTATCATGCTTCTAATTCATGGTATTGAGGTTTGTGGGTTCTTTGTTACCTTTGTAAAAAAATAGTGAACAAAAGCCAAAAGTCATGTAGCAACGCCAAAAAACTATCAAGCAATAAATATATAGAAAAGCCAAGCATTGGCCTATAACATTTGTCAAGATAAAAATGTTAGGCCTATAAGCACATTACAATTAGAAAATCCAAGCATTGGCCTATAACATTTGTCAAGATAAAAATGTTAGGCCTATAAGCACATTACAATTAGAAGCACATCACAATAGTAGTTGATGTTCATCATGTAACATGTAATACTAGAAGACAACCAATTAATCATATCACTCCTTCATGAACAACATTCTTTGAATAGATTAGATGTCTTTTTCAAGTTTCACATATGGAGTGTCTTCATGTTTTGGGGATGCAAACACAAATATCGATCTACCAAAAGATACCTTGAAAAATTAGAAAGCATACTCCTAGAAAGTCTTTTATGCTACTACCATTTCCCATGCAAACAATAGAAGACAACCAATTAATCATATCACTCCTTCATGAACAACATTCTTTGAATACATTAGATGTCTTGTTCAAGTTTCACATATGGAGTGTCTTCATGTTTTGGGGATGCAAACGCAAATATCAATCTACCAAAAGATACCTTGAAAAATTAGAAAGCATACTCCTAGAAAGTCTTTGATGCTACTACCATTTCCCATGCAAACAATGCAACTAACATGTGATGCTACTGCCATTTCCCATGCCACTACCCTCCACTTTAACACAAAAAATATATGCTCACATATAAAGATCGATGTCTCTATTCTCATATATTACTATATGCTCAAAAACCTTCATTTGTAGGGAAGTTGTAATTTCAAGGTAAGGAAGAACCCACAACATTCAACTATGACTATTAAGTGTCCCTTAAAAAAATTTATCCTTTTGTTGTGGGACTAAATTTAAAATCTAAATAATGTTTACATTATTCCTAAGAGAGTTTTGATTCATGTTTTATGCTATATTTGGAATGGAAAAAGCAGTGATAAAAGTGAGGTTCAATTATCATTTTACATGTTTTTTTTAAGGTAGCAGTTAAAACAATAACCATTGTATTTAAACATTAAAAATATGGTAAAGACAATTAAACATTAAAAATATAATCTTCTATTACCACCTACACAATTTTGGATTTCATTTGTTTTTGGTCTAAAGCAATGGTTCAGGAAAAAGACCAATCACCTTAAATACCGAATTTGCAAAACATGTTATATTTGAAGCTGAATAATATTTCACAAAGACCAAAATCTCCATGCTTCAAAACATTATTTCACAAAGACCAAAAAACCACAAGGGATACTGAATAACCAAAAAAAAATGTAGTGAACTTATTTTCTCAATCCATTCATCATATTAAATCCCCATGACAAAAAACTACATTTCCACATCAAATGTTTTGGAAATGTATGTCCCTGCTCTATAGAAGATCAGGGTTTAACAAGTCCTTTGAAAGAATCCAGAAAACAAGCAAATAGTGTATAAGAAGATGTTCTTTGATTTTTCAGCTACATAATGTTCCTTTAGATAAAAAAAATTAACTAAGATGGAACCCCCTCTAAGAGAACCCTCCTAGATATAGCCATCCACCTACATACAATGATTTACCATTGCTTGCCAATGATGAGAGAGTAAATTTTTGCCACCAAAAATCTACCTATTAAGTTTCTACAATGACCGATTTTTCTTTGCTACAATCATGTTTGGAGTGAACAATAAAAATACTGTGGCCAAAATACAAAATAAAACTGTACAAATAAAAATATATGAATCTATGTCGTCATAGAATTAAATGCAAGCAAAATAGAAATTATAAATCAAATAACTATGTGATAAGTCAAGGTATACTCTAGAAGATACAAATGAACCTGTATAATTATAAGTTATTTACATGATAAATCCAAGTTGATATCCCTCCAATTAAGAAAGTAAATATCATTAATTCAAGAGTGCAAAAGTTACATAAGTAACATTATTTGCATATTCAAAAGACTTTTGCATCTTAAAATAAAAACAAAACACACCTTATTTCGAGTCGCTGTTCCATCCCTCAAAATTATGCATTTTGTTGCAAATAAAATTTACTGCTTACACTGACTCCAATCAAAGCAAATTAAGATGCACACCATACAAATAAAATTTCCTACTTATACTGACTCCAATCAAAGCAGAGGAAGATACACACCATATGTCACAATTTCTTTGAAACTTAAACACACCATATGTCACAATCTCTTTGAAACTTAAACGCTAGATTTCTCGGGCTTCAGATATACAGCCAGCCAGCCAGCACTGTACATGAACCGTTCATATCTCCTACAAAAATGAATACTGCACATAGATCCTGAGTTCCTTCTGATGAAAAAGACCAGACTCCAATCGCAACCAGAAAATATTCTATGCAAACTTATTTCTAAGACAATTTACATTCCTGAAATCCTCTGGAAATAAATCTAATTCTCAAAACCTTTACCCTGCTAAATTTATAAGCATATTAGGGCAAAATGAAACTGTTTTCTTCCCTGCATCAAAACAAATAGTTAAGAAAAGAAAAAAGAAGCAACAGCAAGAATAATAGAGCCTCCTCATCCATAACTTCACACACAGGCATGACTAACCTAAATTGCATCAAAACAAATAGTTAAGAAAAGAAAAAAAAAGCAACAGCAAGAATAATAGAGCCTCCTTATCCATAACTTCACACAGGCATGACTAACCTAAATTGCATTCGCATTATTTTTCCTTGTCCCCAGAATTCATATATGTTTTCCTCATCGTTTTGCTTGGCCTTAAACTGCTTCTACTTTATATTGTTCCTTGGGGCACACTGCTCCTTTCGGCATCTAATGATCTGATAGCCTAAATCCCTCTAAGGCCATCAAAGAGGATCCTTAACAATTGTATATAAGCAATATACAAACCCCTAGTTAAGCACCTGTCGTATAAATGCAAAATCATTTAAACACATACCTCTCGGCCCTGCTCTTTCATACATAAGATAGTATTTTATATATATCTAAAACAGAGTTAAATTAGTAGTCGTACTACTTTTACTTCTCCCTCCAGCTTTGGCAGTCTCCACCGATTCTTCTCAACATTTCATTCTTGAGCACTTAACGCTGTGCCTTATCTCCTAGCACCTTGACTCATAAGACCTCAAATCCGTCGATTTAGTCTCATCTCAATCCAACAGAAAATGCTTACCATAGCTCTTGATCTCCATATAAGACCAATACACCATGACCAGGACCCTATCGCAATGCCAAAAAAATGATTTGGTGTACCTTCAGCTGGTCTGCGATGTAATCTTAGCACGTTGATCAGAACAACGACGGATCTCCACCATCTGAGCTCTTATTTGCTTCATCAATCCTCTCAACGCGGTCGATTCGCCTCCACAACGCACAGCAGCCGTTAATTTGCTGTGTATTGACCATTGCTCGACCTCTGCGTAATCAAAGCTCAATTTCCTTGCAATTCTTGGGATATACCTATAAATTGCCTTAATCGCCTTGGATTTCGATAGATGTAAACAACATAACATATATTAAGCAAGAATTCTTTAAGCATCTCGATAATTATCTACCCTGATCGTATTCAACATTGAGATTATGTATATAATGCCAGTTTCTATTGCATAGTAAAGAATTCTTGGCCAATTTACCATTGCATACACCGTATTCTCATATATAAACAGAAAATTATTCCTCATTCATGAAGGATCTTTCCGTTGAACTTGAATGCAAAGATTAGACCATTACAGCCAGAGATTTTCAATCTTTGTATATGCCCTAGTATTTTAAATCCGAACTCCTCTCTGATCTAATCTCCAATCCTTAGTTACAATCAAACTCTGTGAGCTTTTCCAAATCTCCTCGAGCTACCCTAAGTATGAGCTATCTAAAACAGCTCTCGTGAGCTAACCAAAGACAGCTCTGCGAGCCAACTAACAGCCGCCTCCTCAAACTAACTAACTTAGACTGTATTTATTTCAACTATAGTTATGTTATCAAATGCTACAATAAAATAAAAGAAGAGTCCTTAATAAACTCAACTGACCCTATTAGTCATCATTGACTCATCAACTAGCTCAACTGACTCCAACAAACCCTATCTAATCATTTACAAGTGGAAAGGACCGCCTTTAACAAAATAAAGCAAATTTACATAGGTTCAAGACCTTAGGTCTTGAAATTTTGAAATTCATTTCACCATGATGAAGTCATGGATGACTTGATCTTCGTGAGTCTATGTTCCTGCATCATGATCACTCTTTGCTAAATCAGGTGAGTTCTCCTTGAATTCTAATGCTCGGAACATAGAAAATATATTGGTTAACAACGCATGTGTGTGAGAACATAATTTGAAAATGAACTAATAAATGAAAGAGAAAAAAATGAATCCTACCAGATTTGAATTGATCAGATTCATCTTCTTTTCGGCTCCAGTATTCATCAAGGTCAGCATTCATGATCACTCTTTGCCAAATCATGTGAGTTCTTACTTGAATTCTAATGCTCGGAACATAGAAAATATATTGGTTAACAACGTATGTGTGTGAGAGCATAATTTGAAAATGAACTCATAAATGAAAGAGAAAAAAATGAATCCTACTAGATTTAATTTGATCAGATTCATCTTCTTTTCGGCTCCAGTATTCATCAAGGTCAGCATCCAAGAACTAGCTCACAGAATTTTTGTTCTTCATCCGCCAAAAATCACAGAAATGTAATTCGGGGCAGCTATACCATGCTTCACATTATGTAAGTCGGGGCAGCTATGCCATGCAGCCACCACAAATTCGTGTAAATCAATTGCTTTCAAGCCACTTAAAAATAAGATGTAAGAAACCATTAGGGAAGCATATTCGTTCCACTTCCTTGGCTTAAATTTTCATAATTAAGAAGTAATTGTTTTGGAGTTTAAACCAGCAACCAACAACAAGCTGCCATGCGATATTATTCTCAGTGGGGTTGATAGCATATTATTAATTCAACACAGCGTTAAATGAAAAGCTCAATATATTAAAACAATTTCCATTAAGAGACTTGAAAAGAAGTCGTGCAGTACAATAAATATCATCATGGCAGAAGAGCAAACCTAGTCATTTCATGTCACAAAGAAGTCCAGAAGTTCAGGTGACCACTTCTACGAATTCGCAGCAGCTGCTTCAATCCTTCTTGTTCTCTAATTCCTGGTAGCAGGCAATTTCAGGTTTGATCTTCTCTTTATCCATTCTCGAGAAGTGAAACTGTGGGAAAAGCACTGAATTCAAGGATGGAAAAGCAAAGGGAAAAGTAGTGAGTGCAAAGGATGGAAGAGCAAAGAAAAAAGCAGTTAGAAAAGACAGAAAAGCAATGAGAAAAGAGACAGAAAATCAATATAGAAAAGCAGTGAGAAAAGACGGAAAAGCAAAGAAAAAAGCAGTGAGTTCAGAGACGGAAAAGCAAATAGAAAAGCAATGAGTTCAGAGACGGAAACGCAAAGACGGAAAAGCAAAGAGAGAAGCAAAGACTGAAAAGCAGTGATTTGAGAAATGGAAAAGCAAAGAGAAAAGAGACGGAAAAGCAGTGAGTTCGGCGACGGAAAAGTGAAGTCTGTTCGTTCAGGGAGGGAAAGAAAGTTGCCTCATCTACAACGGGTTGGTGCAAAAGAGAGCGGAAGTGGGTTAGTCATATGCAACCCATCCCACCGCGTATTTCTCTCCGTTGAAACCTGTTGTTAAAGGGAGCGGAAGTGGGGAAGTTGGTCTGCTTGAGGGAATCACCTATATCTATCTCAATCTCTTAATCCTCTATTTACTGGTTGTCTTATCCTCTATTAAAAGCTTTTCCTGTATGTATGTGTGTCTGAGTATGTCCGTGTATGAGTCATGAGTTGAGGGAAGGAGGGTGGAGTGCCCTTCACTGGAGGCGGAACGGTTTCCAAAATTTACTCGGCTCTTCTCTAAAAGGACCTCTGCTCTCGATGAGGTTGAGCTACCTTCTTTATACCTATACTATGGATGAGGTTGAGCTGCCTTCTTCATAGTGGAGATCCATCCGTGGTTTCTCTCAATAAGGGTATGTATCGCTGATTTCTTCTTTTAATTCATCTGCTAACCCTGTTATCTCAAACCCTATGATCAAGATAGGGCTTTATGCCGTCTCTGCGAACTCTGTGATTTCAAATCCTCTGCGAACACTGTGATCTTGATAGAGGCATAAAAGCCTCTGTGAACTCTGTCATCTCGAACCCTCTGTGAACCCTGTGATTTCAAACCCTGTGTGAACTCTCTGTGAAATTTGTGATCTCGAACCCTCTGCGAACCCTGTGATTTCGATCCATTGTGAACAATGTTCACAGTGGTGGTATATAGAGATTACAGTGTTCACAGTGGTGGATTTAGAATTTTTTTGGTTTAGATTTAGAGATTTGTTTAAAAAACTATTATTTTGAAGAAATATTATAAAACATTTCCTTGTATTTTTTTTTATGGTGATTACTACCATGATTTCTCTAATGTATATAGATTTAGACTCAAAGAATATTTGATTAATTTTCCAACTCCATTGAAATTTAATTGAAAATGGTATATATTGAATTGAGTATTGATTTATGAAAGTACTAAATAAGAAGTTGAAGACAAGAAATTTGTGTGCAACATCTCCAATGAAAATGGCTTAAATTTGTAGAATTGATGATACTGAAATTCATCATATTTTTTCTCTATACAAATTCAATTGTAAAAACCTAAATCAATTATATTTAAATTAAACAATACCCAAAAATATAAAATGCCAAAACTTTAAAAAAAAAATTAACCAGCAGAATAAGAATTAAATTCCAACACTGCTTCCATTAATTGATTTTTTCCACACTAGAGAAAATTATTCCATTGTAGAATAATTGACCTTTTCCACACTATTGAAAATTGATTCCGTTAGGAAGAAGATCAATAGATTTCCCACAAATTACCGAAAATGATTCTGTTAGAGAAGATATTTGTTTCTGCTGTGTATTTGTGTATCATTGATGAAACAGACTCGCCTGCTTCAATCAATATAAATGCAATACCGTTGAACCGTTGATTAGAGTAGAACAACTTTTCAGGCTTCATCCTCTTTCTGCTTACATTACGGTATGGCTGGAAAATCAGTTTGTGCACCTCCTCCTGCTGCTACCTGCAAACGGCTGCTTATGCTTTTTCCTTTGCTATTGCTGTATGTATTTCTTAGTTTAATGGAATGCATGCATGCCTCAAATTCTGCGCAGGCGCTGTATGGGTTTAGAGCAGGGTTTGCCGGGAGCAGTGAATCTATATGCACAAGCTCTGCTCTAAATCCATTGAGCGCATGCACGGAATTTGACGCATGCATGCATTCCATTAAACTGAGAAATACATGCAGCAATAACAAAGGAATAAGCATAAGCTGGCGTTTGCAGGAAATGGAGAAACTGATCATGAGATAGATGAAGGGAAAACATGTTCTACTCAACGGTATTGTACTTATATTGATTGGAGCAAGAATCTTCTCTAACGTAATCCTTTTCCGTAATTTGTGGAACCCTATGAATCTTATCGCTCACGGAATCAATTATTGATTTTTTTTTAAATTGTTCAAGATAGTAAAGATTCTCGTTATTTGATGTTTTGCAATTTTTTAATAAAGGTTGACTTAATTTATTTATTTTAAAGAAAGCGTAAATTTTGATTAAAACATTTATTAAAAATATGTTTATGTTTTTAATTTAGCTCAATTATTAAAAACATTTATATTTTTATAAATAAATGTAAATATATATTAATATTTTTAAAGAAAGATTAAATTTTGATTAAAAAATTTATTAAAAATATGTTTATGTTTTTAATTCAGGTCAATTATTGAAGATACTAGAAATTACTATGTCATTTTTATTTTAAAAAAAATTATGATTTATTAAATTTTAATGAAAAATCATTATTTTTTATTCAGTCTATTTTTAATTATTTAAAATTTAAAAATTTGGAAAGGTATTATTTATTTTTTGCATTTTTTTTAATGAAGACTTTACTTATTCAATTTAAATAAATTTTTTTATTTAATTATTTTTTTTTATTAAAAAATTCAAGGTTATTATTTTTAGTTAAATTTATTTTTAATTGCTTAAGATTATAAACATTTGAAAAGACACCACTTGATTTTTTACAATTTTTTAATGAAAGATTTACTTAATTGTATTTATCAACAAAAACGCATTTCTTTTATACTATCCTTTATCTTTGAAAGGTTACATGAATATATACCCTTTCACTTGTTGATGTTTTAAATTTTAATGAAAGTTTATTAGGTTTTTATTATTTATTTTAAAATTGTTTAAGATCATAAAGATTTGCAAAGGAATTATATGTTTTTTTGTTTTTTTAATGAAATGTTTTCTTAGTTTATATTTATTAACTAAAGTGCAATTTTGTATATCACTCTTCATTTTTTAAAGGTTTAATGAATATATGCCCTTTAGGTTGTTTATTTATTAAATTTTAATAAAATTTAATTTTCATTTATTTAATTATTTTTCAATTATTGAAGATTTTAAAGATTTTGTATATCACCATTTACTTTTTAAAGGTTTAATAAATATATACCCTTTCAATTGTTTATTTATAAAATTTTAATAAAATTTTATTTTTTCCATTTAGTTAGTTTTCAATTATTAAAGATTTTAACTATTTGGAAGGATTCTATTCAAATTTTGTATTTGAGTGTAATGTTTCATTAAAAATGTGTTTTTGAGTAAATAACTTAATTAATAGAGATATAGAATTACTTAAATGTTAACAAGTTCATTTTCATAAAAATAATTTTTTGTTTCTTTATTAAATTTTAATGAAAATTTATTGTTTTTCCATTTACCCTAATTTTAATTGTTTAAGATTGTAAAGATTTGAAAAGACACTATTTGATTTTTGCATTTTTTAATTAATTTTTTACTTAACTTATAATTGTCAATTAAAGTGTAATTTTGTGTATCACGGTTGATCTTTGAAAGGTTATATATATATATAATTTCAATTGAAATTAAAACTAATTTGATCCTGAAATATAAAGAATATAAATAGAGCTAGCATTTTCCATAAGGTCGTTAGACTAGAACTAATAAAGTAATAGCTACTCAAATATGATACTCAAGATTGAACTTTCCATGTAATGACAATGTTATGAATTTTCAATATAATTCGCTATTACAATACATTTGTATGGTGTAATTTTGAACATTATCATGGAATCTATTTTTTAAAAGAAAACTTAAGGCCAAATGATGTTGAATATGGTGCATTTGGGGCATCATATTTTACACTAGATTGTAAAATATGAGGGAATCAAGAAAGTTGAACCTATTACCTCCCCTACTGTATGGAGAAAGATGGCATGCATACAGACCTCTTGTGTGGTAGCTAACCCTTGAGTCTATCACTTCTAAATATCTATACGTATAAGGAAAAGAACTAAAGTTGACATCAAAAATTGATTCACATGTTACTTTTAGAGTGTGAATGATGTTGAACGTGGTGCATGTGGGGGCATCATGTTTTACACTACATTTGTAAGAAGAGAGATCTCATGTGTGGCAGCTAACCCTTAAGGATATTATGATAAAATATCTATATATATAAAGAAATTAAATAAAGTTGGGATCAATGAGCCAAGGAAATTAATACATCACAAAGCTATACCTTCATTCACAATGAGGGATCTTCTTGGATCTTTGATCCCAACTCCTCATCGCCTCGATTACCAAAGGTTGAGCTCTCTCTCAATCATGATCACAGAAGGAAGGAAGAGGGTCTCTCTACAAATGGGAAACATTTATTTATTTCTCTCTCTAGATATAATGAGAGCAATATGGATCCACTAAGGAATCCACTAGCATAATGTTACTCTCCAACATCTCCCCTCCTTTTCTCCATTGGAGGACCTTCATTATATAGGTGGATGGTGAAGCTAAAGGGGATGCATGTGGCCACCTAGATCTTAGCAATGTTAGCTCATAACATGTAGGATCCAACACAATGAAGCTAATCTCCTCACAACTCACCAATGGTTCTAGAAAGTGCATTTTTTCAATGGACAAAATAATGAAGTTTCTCAATAAGTTATTACATTATTATTATTATTATTGAATAATAATAATTCATGAGAAAATAAAAGTTTCTCAACAACTTAAAGTTGATAGAGGTTCCTAGTGATCTCATGGGGGTTGTAAATATTTGTATAACATATGCCCCCTAAAGTGTGAGGTCAGAAGAGGAACTAATCGAAGAAACACTTTACAATAATGTAATGCTGCAAGAAGAGGTAGGATGAATGTAATGTAGGATATAGGAGTCAAGTCAATGTAGAGAACCCTACAGTCAATCATTCGGTCAAATCTATATACACATCATCCCCGAGGTAGGCATACCTATGTTCAAAAAATTCATAGAGCATCACCGCCAAACAATACATTGTGAATCCATAGGACCAATTATGAGATTATGGCTTCAAGGGAGTATAGCATAGATCCATGTCATGAAAAACAACATAGCCACCAACCACTATAGTGTGGATCTATGTGAACAAATGAGAACATAGCCAGCGACTAATCAATTATGGATCTATATGATCCAATGAGATCATAGCCACCAAACAATACAATATAGATCCATGACATGATGAAACAAGAAGACAAATAGCACATTGGTAGTGTTTTAGTAGTCCTCCAAGTACTCAAGTGATATAATCCATTTCAGGTTGGGATGGGTAACCATAAGTAGCGATGAACATGTCCTAACCCACGTACTTTGTCTCAACCATTGATGGCACAATTCACATGAAATGTGAATAAAGGTGCTGATGTCAAGCATGGTAAAATCGTCTAATTACTGGTCACTGATGTCTACCATTAACAAATGCGAGGGGAACCACCAATGCCGATAATGCCCCCAAAGGTACCTAGTACAATCCAACAAGTGTGAATGGATGAGTTGATGTTGAACACTTGTGGAATCACTCAAACAAGAGTTAATGATATAAACCCACTATTGAACACAAGCAAACCTACCACTAAGGACTGCAAGCTCCAAGGTACTATGGGTTTCTAGACTCACTTCCTAAATGAGGAGTTGGAATCGATAGGAAGGAATGATTAAAAGGAGGGACTTAATGTACCCTGCATCATACGAAACAAAATGAAATCTAAGAGATTGTTTAAATGGATCAAGTCACCAAATACAAGTGACGTAGGGATCGCCAAGGTGGATGGGTAATAAGATCAACTAAAATTTATATGGTTGAAATATGTTTAACTTCAATTAAACATATGGCACGACACGAAACATGAATTGGAACATTTGACACAAGAGCACTTGCATAGAGTAACAATACATGAGGGAACTGAAACCCTCTCCATAATGTCTGGAAGAGTAACCAGCTGGAGGAGAAAGACTACTCAGAAGGATCTTAGTCAAGTTAATACCAAACTACAAAATACATACTCATGCAGGTGCCACGTTTAAGGTAGACACAAATTATTGCTGCCATTAATACATATGATGTCACATACCCCAATTTTGTAAAATAATGTTAATTGTTTAATTTGATTTCCTAAGACATTATATTAAATTTAATGTTAAGTAGGAATTGATGACTCAGTAGAGTCAAAAGAAGTGGAATGTAATTATGAATATTTTATTATTAATAAAAAAAAAGTGGAGACAACAACATGGGAGAGCTGTTAATAAGAGGTTATT
>LPNX010982399.1:52037-90808 GCA_001517045.1 Pseudotsuga menziesii | reverse complement strand
GATTTATTTTTCAAAATTTATATTCATTACATTAGAAGATTAATATTTAATCAATACAATATTTGTTGAAAACAAATTATATATATATATTATGTTAATTTATTTTTCAAAATGTATATTAATTACATTAAAAGATTAATATTTAATCAATACATAATAATAATTTTGTTAGGAGGTTTGAAATTGAAATTTTTTTTATAACTTACTAACTACTAAAATACATTAACAAAAAGATTAATTACGAAGAGGGGGGTGAATTTGTGTGTGTAGTTTTAATCACTTTTTCAACTTTAACAATCAACAACTTATTCAATATTATGCATTATTACATTACCATTATATTATGCATTTTTATCATCATCATATCATCATCATCACATAGAAAGCATAGCAACACAGTGCAAAATATTTTTCCGTGGAAACCCAAGTCCTGGGGGGAAAACCACATAAGCCTTTTTAAATGGTTTTCTAGAAATAACTGGAAGGAGGCAACAACCCCCGTATTATAAAGACTTCAATTTTCCAGCTTCAACTGGAAGGAGGCTATGACCACCTGATTTACAGGCTTCAAACTGAAGGAAGCTACCACTCCCTAGTTTTTCGGCTTCAACCGGAAGGAGGCTACGAACTCCTTTCCTTTCCCCGTCCTACCACCCTGAAGAAAAAGATTGCCATACCTGTGGACCTGTAACATATCAAACCCTGTACTCTTTGCATATAACATCTACACTCTGATCATTGCCAAATCATCCCTATATATGTCACTGTCACACACTAATTACGTACATCCTTGTACACATCATCATAAACAATCACTAACCAAACAATACTTTTCTGCTTGCATCATCATAGGTGTGCATCAACGCCATCAAGTATGAACCATCACCATCCAGTATGTACTATCATCATCAAGTATGCACAATCATCATCGAGTATGTATGATCATCATCAAGTATGCACCATCATCATCGAGTACGTACAATCATCATCAACTATGTAGGATGTATGTTTCAGTACACATCATAGTGCATAGAAAAGCGTCATCACACCATGGTATTAATGTACATCATAAAATGTAGGAGAGCATCATAGCATCATATCATAGTATGTGTCAGGGAGTGCATCATCATATATATCATGCATCAATATACCACATTACACTTGTATATTACTGTATATTCAGACATGTGTACACTTATTTAATTCCACATCACTTTTAGATATGAACCTACTATTGTATATAACCAAATATTCTTCTTAACACTTATAGTTCACGCACTACTGTATCTCACTTTATACTGTACAATATTTCTACACATGTACACTTCAATGTACATAAACTTGTCTTGTCAGCTATACACACACCTTGTCTACTTGTCTACACACCTTGTCTATTGTATACACACTTACACACACCTTGTCTACTTTGCATACACAATGATGCATGCAACTAGTATACTATTGTACACACATTTTATATGTTGTACGTCACATGCTCAATCATTACTATACATACCTTATACATTCGTCATGTCTATTGTACACACACATACCTTGGCTCGGACACATCACAAATCTCAGACTTTGCAAGCAAATAGTAGTTGTAAACTGAAGACTTCAACCTCAAATTTGGGTTGTGTGAGTGTAAAAAAGAGAGAGGTCTGAAATAGATGGAAAAACTCAGGACTGTAAGATAAGGTACGAAGGTGGCTAAAGGACAGACTTGTTCACCCTTCCAGAAATCGAACTGTAAGAGGCCAACAACATCAGTCAAAACCAAGCTTGTTGGACTGTTTTGTTAAACTCATAACATATATGTCTCTGTGGAAGAAACTCAGTCTGTTGCCACTGTTTTAGGTTTGAAATAAACACCAAACAGTTGTTGAATACCCCAAGATAAAACTTGGATACTTTTACCCAAGAAAAATGACCATGGAAAAATTGGATCTCTGCTGCCTACGAATTTTTCCTTAGAACTGCGAATTATACCTTGATTTATTTTCTCATTTGTTGTGTATTGAAATGACAAGGTTGGTGTATAAGTATGCTATTTGGGTGTGATAGGGAGGATAGGGCCAACCTGTTTGAGAAGTTAAAAATTATTTAAAAAATTTAAATTGTTTTGGGGCCAACTTCTAAGAGGGGAAAATAATTTTATTTGAAATATTAAAAACCTATTTTAGTAATGAAGATTTTAATGGGGTCGATTTGTAGGTGAAGGAAGATACCTTTCATTCTTTAAAAAAAATATAAAAGACATGGTATTAGTTCATTATTTAATGGGGTTGTCTTTTAAAAGGGAGGTCTAGTGTGGTAAGTGTTTAATTCTTTTTAATACTTAGTGGATTCAACGTTGGAGGATAGAGGGGTCTAAATTATTATATTTAATTGTTAAAACATTCAATCATTTAAACATTAATTAATATTTCAATTCTTTTATGTGTGGTACACTTTGTTTTATGTAGGGTTGTCCTTTAATTATCAAATAAGGGCTTTTCTTTTGTCTAGGGTTTTATGTTAGGGTCACCATAAGGGATTCAAGGATAATGTGAAGGTCCAGAGAGAATTAAGGGTGTTGTTAGTGTTTAGATGGCTTGGGGACCGGAGGTAAGGATTTTAGGGACTTTATTTAAGTTACCACAACTTCATAAACAAGACCATCAAGGTGTGGGGGTGCCTAGGATTCTCTTAGGGTATTATGACCTCTAACAAATGCAAATGACCACTGAAAGGGTCATTTGGACTCTTGCAACTTCTTCAACCCACCAAGGACACATTATAGGGAAATAGGGCATGGTTATGGTACTGGGGAACCAATGAAACAATTATGGAACCATAGAACCAACTTAAGGGTACTTAAATACTCTATAGGGTGTTCAGGAATTTTTCCATTGTCCCAAGGGCTCCAAGGGCTTTAGACTTGGGCTTAGAAAAAGTAAAAAAGGTATCTTTTGACATTAACAACTACTAAACCCTCAGGGGCTCCTCAAGGGGCCCCAAGATGCACTTGTTGGAATCAATGACCTTGCGATTTTGGCATCAATGACAACTTAATCAACAATCTCCCCGTTTGTCATTAATGATAACACTATAACTCTTCTTTAGAACAAGTTCCATTTATTCACAACTTCTCTCCCCCTTTGGAATTAATGGGAAAGGGAACATCCTTTGATCATACTGCTCCCCCTCAGGGCATGCTGCCCTTGTCATCAACTTCTCTTCCTTTCCAACTTTTCTTCATGTTTGCATTAACGACATTTAGATCTTCTTTTGGAAATGTTGCTTCTCTTACCACCGATGCTACTTTGACGGACTTGTATTCTACCACACAAATACTATTGGAACCAACTACTGTACGATACTCAAATCTAATAATCAGGTGTACATATATACTTTTACACATTCTTTGTACACTTCATATTACTGGTCAATAGTCTTCAAAATGGCATTGGGTTTTTCCCAAGATTTCCATCATTTTTGTCTTGATCTACTGACTTTATTTTCCATACTTTAGTAGGTTGGTGGTTATTCACTTCATTTGATTGATCTTGCTTTCTTCTCCAAATTTTAACTGGTACCTGCATCCAACAATGTTTTGCGAAATGTCCATAATGATAGCAATTGTAAAACTGAAAGAAAAATGTACTTTGATATCTTTCTGGAGTGATTATGTCATGAGCTCTGCAGTGAATGGCTTTGTGACCATAGTTTTTACACTTGTAGCTGTGACCATGGAACCTTATAGGATATCTCTAAGCAATAACTTCTCTTGATTCTTGCTGATCATGGGATCTTCTGCGAATACATGTATTACTGTAAGCCTTTTCTTCTTTTTCCATAGAGCTTTTACTTTCTTCAATTTTATTCTCGACCTTTGACTTTATCTTTAACTGAGTAGTTGTTTTGTCCAGATCTTCCTTTAGAGATAGGATCTTCAATTCTTTCCTTTGACAAATTTCTATCTTTTCTTGGAGTTGTCTTGTTAGATGTGCTTCTATTTTCTTGACTTCTTGTACTTGTTTTTTCAGATCAAGGATGGTGTCTTCTATCTGTCCTTTTAAATTTTGATCATCCTCATGGGATTTTTGCAGTTGACCTTTTAGTACATGATTCTCCTTTTTAAGTTCTGAGAGGTACTTTTTAAATTCAAAGTTTGTTAGACATACCTTCCGTAATTCTACCTTCAAGGATTTGATTTCAAGTTCTTGTTTTCTTCTTAACTTCTCTTCCAATATTTCTTTAGTCTTGTAAGTACTTATCTCACTGTCTTTATCTAGTAACTTGCAGATCAATTCTTTTTCCTTCTCTTCTAGCAGTCTTCTGAGCTTGACAATTTCTTCTGATTGCTTTTCAATTTATGTAGCTGAATTCTCAAGTTTGTATTTCAAAGAGTTGGATATGGATTCTTTTATTCTGGTAGCTTCTTTGACTTGGAGTTTCATATTAATTAAGGCTTATGTGGCCTTCTCAGATTCTTCTTGATTCCTCTTCTTAGATTTGTCCAATTGCTCCTGCAATATCTGGTTTTGTTCACAAAGATTTTTCACTTCTTGCGAACCATTATAAATTTCATTCTCTATCACTTATCAGAGAGAAAGTATTTTCATAACAATACGAAGTATTGCATTCTATGAATTCAAAATGGCTCTTATCTTTTATACTTGATAAACATATCTCTTTAAAACCATTACAAACAGAGTGTTCATGGGACTTACCTTCATACTTATGTGGATCTTGTACTAACATTTTAATGGGAATATCTTCTACTTCTTGTTCTTCATCTGAGTTTAGCTAATGTATCTTGAATGAAAATTATTCAACTGATTTGCACTTTCCTATTTTTTTCTTTTGGAGATCTGTTAGATCTTCAAGCATTAATTCCATAACCTCTACTTCTTGTTCTTTATTGGAGTAGAGTTGTTCTAATATAAGCCATAGTTCCTTATTTGAGCTGCACTTCCCTATATTCTTCTTTTCGATATGTGTTAGGCCCTCAAGGATGACTTCCATAGCCATAGAGTTATTTTTATTTGCTTCCTTATGAGTTTTTGTTTTCAATTTCTTTGGAGGAGTATATCTAGTAAGAATCGATTGCTATACATCAATTCCTTCTACCTTACGATAAACCTGCATTCTTCTTTTCCAGATGTAGTAATTTGTTCCACTAAACAATGGTACTCCATTCACTAAGAACCCCATGGTGTGTCAAGGATCTACTTCAAGCTGGTAAGGCTTTCTTGTGAAGACCCTCTCTGATACCAATTGTTGGACACACCAAGAACACAAAGAGGGGGAGGGGGGTTAATATGTGTGTACAATTTTAATTACCTTTTCAACTTTAACAATCAGCAACTTATTCAATATTATGCATTATCACATTATCATTATATCATCATCAGCATTGTTATCATTGCCATACCATCATCATCACATAGAAAGCATAGCAACACAGTACACAAGTTTTTTACATGGAAATTCAAGTCCTAAGGGGGAAACCATGGAAGCCCTCTTAAATATTTTTCCAGAATTAACTGGAAGGAGGCAACAATCCCCTTATTATAAAGACTTCAATTTTCCAGCTTCAACTAGAAGGAGGCTATGACCACTTGATTTACAGGCTTCAACTTGAAGGAAGCTACCACTCCCTAGTTTTCTTGCTTTAACCGGAAGGAGGCTACGACCTCCTTTCCTTGCCTCGTCCTGCCACCCTGAAGAACATTATTGTCGAACTTGTGGACATGTCACATATAAAAGCCTATACTCTCTGTTGATAACATCTGCACTTTGATCACTGCCAAATCACCCCTGTATATGTCACTGCCACACACTGCTTATGTACATCCTTGTACACATCATCATACACATTCACTGACCAAACAATTCTTTTCTACTTGCATCATCATAGGTGTGCATCAACGCCATCAAGTATGAACCATCATCATTTAGTATGTACCATCATAATCAAGTATGCACAATCATCATCGAGTATGTATAATCATCATCAAGTATGCACAATCATCATCGAGTACGTACAATCATCATCAACTATATAGGGTGTATGTTTCAAGTACACATCATAGTGCATAGAAAAGCGTCATGACACCATGGTATCAATGTACATCATAGAATGTAGGAGAGTATCATAGAATCATATCATAGTATGTCTCAAGGAGTGCATCATCATATATATCATGCATCAATATGCCACATTACACTTGTATATTATTGTATATTCAGACACTTGTACACTTATTTACTTCCACATCACTTTTAGATATGCACCTACTATTGTACATAACAAAATATTTTTCTTAACACTTACAATTCACACACTATTGTATCCCACTTTATACTGTACAATATTTGTACACATGTACACTTCAATATGCATACACTTGTCTTGTCTACTTTTCTACACACCTTGTCTACTTTTCTACACACCTTGTCTAATGTATACACACTTACACACACCTTGTCTACTTTGTACACACTTGTCCACTACTATTCACACATCATTGTTCATACACACTAATGCATTCAACTAGTATACTATTGTACACACACTTTATATGTTGTACGCCACATACTCAATCATTACTGTACATACCTTACACATTCGTCATGTCTGTTGTACACACACATACCTTGGCTCAGACACATCACAAATCTCAAACTTTGCAAGAAAATAGTGGCAGTAAAATGAAGAATACTTCAACCTCAAATTTGGGTTGTATGAGTGTCAAAAAGAGAGAGGTCTCAAATAGATGGAAAAACTCAAGACTGTAAGATAAGGTAAGAAGGAAGCTAAAGGATAGACTTGTTCGCCCTTCCAAAAATTGAACTGTAAGAGGCAAGCAACATCAATCAAAACCATTCTTGTTGGATTGTTTTGTTAAACTTAGAACATATATGTCTATGTGGAAGGAACTCAGCCTGCTGCCATTGTTTTAGGTCTGAAATAAACACAAAAAAATTGTTGAATACCCCAAGATAAAACTTGGATACTTTTACCTAAGAAAAATGACCGTGGAAAAATTGGGTCTCTGCTTCTTGCGAATTTTTCCTCAGACCTGCGAATTATACCTCAATATATTTTCTCATTCGTTGTGTATTGAAATGACAAGGTTGGTGTATACATATTATATTTGGGAGTGATAGGGAGGATAGGGCCGACCTATTTGAGAAGTTAAAAACTATTTAAAAATTATTAAATTATTTTGGGGACGACTTCTAGGAGGGGAAAGTAATTTTATTTAAAATATTAAAAACTTGTTTTAGTAATTAAGGTTTTAATGGGGTCAATTTGTAGGTGTAGGAAGATACCTTTCAGTCTATTAAAAAAAGATAAAATACATGGTATTAGTTCATTATTTAATGGGGTTGTCTTTTAAAAAGGAGGTGTAGTGTGGTAAGAGTTTAATTGTTTTTAATACTTATTGGATTCATCGTTGGAGGATAGAGGAGTTTAAATTATTATATTTAATTGTTAAAACATTTAATCATTTAATCATTAATTAATATTTCAATTCTTTTATGTGTGGCACACTTTGTTTTATGTAGGGTTGTCTTTTAATTATCAAATAAGGGCTTTTCTTTTGTCTAGGGTTTTATGTTAGAGTCACCATGAGGGCTTGGCTAATGTGAACGTCGAGAGAGCATTAAGGGTGTTATTAGTGTTTAGATGGCTTGGGGACCAGAGGTAAGGATTTTAGGGACTTTAGTTAAGTTACCACAACTTCATAAACAAGACCATCAAGGTGTGTGGGTGCCAGTTTTAGGGCATGGTTGTGGTACTAGGGAACCAAGGAAACAACTGTGGAACCATATAACCAACTTAGGGGTACTTAAACACTCTAGAGGGCGTTCAGGGCTCCAAGGGATTCATAATTGGGCTTGGACAAAGTAAAAAAGGTCTCCTTTGACATTGAAAACTACTAAACCCTCAAGGGCTCCTCAAGGGGCACCAAGACGCACTAGTTGGAATCAATGACCTTGCGTTGTTGGCATCAATGACAACTTAATGAACAATCTCCTCCTTTTTCATTGATGACAACACCATAACTCTTCTTCAGAACATGTTCCCCTTATTCACAACTTCTCTCCCCCTTTGGAATCAATGGCAAAGGGAACATCCTTTGATCACACTACTCCCCCTCAGGGCATGCTCCCCATGTCATCAACTTCTCTTCCTTTCCAACTTTTCTTCATAGTTTCATCAATGGCAGCTAGATATTCTTTTGGAAATATTGCTTCTCTTACCATTGATGCTACTTTGATGGACTTGTATTCTTCCACATGAATACTGCTGGAACCAACTACTATACAATACTCAAATCTGATAATCAGGTACATATTTCCTTTTACACATTCTTTGTACACGTCATATTACTGGTCGATAGTCTTCAAAATGGCATTAGGTTTTTCCCAATATTTCCATCATTTTTGTCTTGATCTACTGACTTTATTTTCCATAATTTAGTAGGCGGATGGTTGTTCACTTCATTCGATTGATCTTGCTTTCTTCTCCAAATTTTAACTGGTCCTTACATCCAACAATGTTTTGTGAAATGTCCATAATGATAGCAATTGTAACACTGAACAGAAAATGTACTTTGATTTCTTTCTGGAGTGATTTTGTCATGAGCTCTGCAATGAATGCGTTTGTGACCATAGTTGTTACACTTGTAGCAGTGACCATGGAACCTTATAGGATATCTCTGAGAATTAACTTCTCTTGATTCTTGTTGATCACGGGATCTTCTGAGAATACATGTATTACTGTAAGCCTTTTCTTCTTTTTCCATAGAGATTTTAATTTCTTCAATTTTATTCTTGATCTTCGAATTTGTCTTTAACTGAGTAGTTGTTTTGTCCAGATCTTCCTTCAGAGAGAGGATCTCCAATTCTTTCTTTTGACAAATTTCTATCTTTTCTTCGTTTTGTATTGTTAGATGTGATTTTATTTTCTTGACTTCTTCTACCTATTTGTTTAGATCAAGGATAGTGTCTTCTATCTGTCCTTTTGAATTTTGATAATCCTCATGGGATTTTTGCAATTGACCTTTTAGTACATGATTATCCTTTTTGCGTTCTGAGAGGTCCTTTTTAAATTCAAAGTTTGTCAGACATACCTTCCGTAATTCTTCCTTCAAGGATTTGATTTCAAGTTCTTGTTTTCTTCTTAACTTCTCTTCAAATATTTCTTTAGTCTTGTAGGTACTTATCTCATCGTCTTTGTCTTGTAACTTGCAGATCAATTCGTTTTCCTTCTCTTCTAGTAGTCTTTTGAGCTTGGCAATTTCTTCTGATTGCTTTTCAATTTCTGTAGCTGACTTCTCAAGTTTGTATTTCAAAGAGTTGGATATGGATTCTTTATTTTGGTAGCTTCTTCGACTTGGAGTTTCAAATTAATTAAGGTCTGTGTGGCTTTCTCAGATTCTTCTTGATTCCTCTTCTTAGATTTGTCCAATTGCTCCTGCAATACCTAGTTTTGTTCACAAAGATTTTTCACTTCTTGCGAACCATTAGTAATTTCATTGTCTATCATAGTCTATGTTAGATTTCTATCACTTATTAGATAGCAAGGATTTTCATCATAATCTGAAGCATTGCATTCTATGAATTCAAAATGGCTCTTACCTTCTATACATGACAAACATATCTCTTTAAAACCATTACAATCAGAGTGTTCAGGGGACTTACCTTCATACTTACCTGTATCTTGTATTGACCTTTTAATGAGAATATCTTCTACTTCTTGTTCTTCATCTGAGTTTAGCTGATGTATATTGAACAATAATTCTTCAACTGACTTGCACTTTCCTATTTTCTCCTTTTGGAGATCTGTTATATATTCAAGCATTAATTCCATAACCTCTACTTCTTGTTCTTTATTGGAGTAGAGTTGTTCTAATCTATGCCATAGTTCCTTAGCTGAGCTACACTTCCCTATCTTCTTCTTTTGGATATATGTTAGGCCTTCAGGGATGGCTTCCATAGCCATAGAGTTAATTTTGTTTATTTCCTTCTGAGCTATTGTTTTCACTTTCTTTGGAGGAGTATATCCAGTAAGAACCGATTACCATACATCAATTCCTTCTACCTCAAGATAAACCTGCATTCTTCTTTTCGAGATGTAGTAGTTCGTTCCACTAAACAGTGGTACTCCATTCACTGAGAACCCCATGTTGTGTCAAGGATCTACTTCAAGCTGCTAAGGATTTCTTGTGAAGACCTACTCCGATACCAATTGTTGGACACACCAGGCACAGAGAGAGGGGGGGTGAATCTGTGTGTGCATGTTTAATTACTTTTTCAACTTTAACAATCGACAATTTATTCAATATTATGCATTATCACATTATCATTATATCATAATCATAATTGTTATCATCACCATATCATCATCATCACATAGAAAGCATAGTAACACAATACAAAATATTTTTACGTCGAAACCCAAGTCCTGGGGGTAAAACCACAAAATCCTTTTTAAATAGTTTTCCAGAAATAAATGGAAGGAGGAAACAAACCCCTTATTATAAAGACTTCAATTTTCCATCTTCAATTGGAAGGAGGCTACGACCACCTGATTTATAAGCTTCAACCTGAAGGAACCTACCACTTCCTAGTTTTTCGGATTCAACTAGAAGGAGGCTACGACTTGCTTTCCTTGCCCCGTCCTGCCGCCCTGAAGAAAAAGATTGCCGAACCTGTGGACCTGTCACATATAAAACCCTAGACTCTCTGTTGATAATATCTGCACTCTGATCACTGCCAAATCATCCATGTATATGTCACTGCCACACACTGCTTACGTACATCCTTTTACACATTGTCATACACAATCACTTACCAAACAATACTTTTCTGCTTGCATCATCATAGGTGTGCATCAATGCCATCAAACATGAACCATCATCATCCGGTATGTACTATCATCATCAATATGCACAATCATCATCGAGTATGTACAATCATCATCAAGCATGCACAATCATCATCGAGTATGTACAATCATCATCAACTATGTAGGGTGTATGTTTCAAGTACACATCACAGTGCATAGAAAAGCGTCATCACACCATGGTATCAATGTACATCATAGAATGTAGGAGAGCATCATAGCATCATATCATAGTATGTGTCAAGGAGTGTGTCATCATATATATCATGCATTATTACTTGGTAAAATCCCTCGCTTCTTAGTAAATTCTCCATAGTATATTTTTAGGTGAAATAATTTTTGTGTGTAAGTAGGATCTTAATTGAACTTACTATATTACAATATCGAAGTAATACGACTTTGAAACTACAACATTGTCACTCATATAGAAAGGGCTTGAAAAAATAGGCAGTTAATAAAAAGCAATGAAAATAATTTTTGCATAACAATTATGCTTGTTTGAATAAGGACATAAAAAGTCAAAATGTCAACCATGGTGCCATGTGGAAGGTGGAATTTGGCCCACATGGAAAAGGGTGCATGACATGGTGGTTTATTTGTAAATGTAATGTATTTTTCCCTCCTATAAGTTTCTCCTATAAACTCACTTTAACAAATAAGTTAGGTTACTTTTATAACTTGAGTGACTTACTTTTATAACATATGTTAGGTTCACTTTACAATAACATTACTTTACAACTTTAGTGATTCACTTTAATAACTTAAGTGAAATGCACTTTTACAAAAGTAACTTAAAAGAGAAAGACTTACAAAAAGTAAGTCAAAAGGGAAAGACTTGAACTCAATATGTTTATTTCCAAAAAGTAAATTCCAACCAATTGAGCTACAAAAAAAATATATCAAATGTTAAAAAGTAGAAATAGGCCCCTTTTCCTCAATCTCATGGCCTCCTTGAAGTGTGTGCTTACCTTATCCTTGTTTTTTCTTGCAAACAATCACATGCACCATCACACACAAAAACAATCAAACAATATTTAAAAAAGTCTTTAGACACTTACCTACTCGAGGTTAGATTCCAGTTAATCTACCCAAAAAATAAAACTTTCCATTTAAAGGTGCAAGTGAAAGAGTATACATAGATTCGATAAGGCACAGGGAAGTGAAAATACACAAGTAAAAAATAAATCTTGGGAATGTAAACAAAACATTGAAATAGCACATTGACAGAACATGAAAAGAGGTCAAAAACTTAAAAACAAATACCTCTAGATTTGAGATAAATGTTTATATCTTGGGTAAACATTACATTTTCCTCTAAACAAAAAGGGTTTTCAACTACAAATGATGCTCCAAACATAATGGAGTCATTCAATCCACCAAAAAATTCTCATGAGTTGTAGATATGTCCATAAAATCAATAGATTGTAGAAGCAACTTGTCTTTATTAGATGTAATAACACTCAAACAAGATCTTCATAGAAAAAAGAGGGTAGAATTTAAAATATTTTTGATACCATTCAATAAAAAAAGATGCAGTATATCCACACAAATGAAACACCTCAAGGAAAATACCTACACACAGAGATAAAAAAAATAAGTACATTGATTTTTTGCATGGTTAAAACCTGCAAAGAAGGAACAATGTATGACCACAACCAACACAACCACTTGAAGCAATATATTAATGTGAAAGAAAAAAAATACATTAAAATTTTTGAATATAGATCATTGGAAAATGATTCTTAATGTTGTTTAAATATAGATCATGGACCAATTGAGTGTTATGCTTCAAATCAATTTTTCCTAAGACAAAGGATATGTTTGAACTATTGCATCAGTCACGTGTAGGGATGATTGTGATCATCAAATTAGTAGATCAAGTGTCATAAGATTGGGCATATGTTTGAAACACATTAAAAACATGCTATGGGAAACACATTAAAAACACACTTTAACCAATATTACATTAGACCAATTTTACATTAACTAACTCCTAGCATCTAACTATCCTAAAACTAGTTAACCCTTCAAAATACTTATCCGCCATATATCAATGTTGGTTGATACAAAATTACAAAAGACTTTCTCTAGTACCTGGCATGCAATAGCCAAAGGAACCTAATAAGAAGAGTAGTACACATGTAAAGAAGCTAAGAACTTACTAAAAATTTGGAATTTTTAAGGTAAAGTCATGGGCTTTGTGATCCATTTTCAATCTTTGTTTGCATTTATTAAATGGAAACGTCCCAAAGTTCCTTTAGGGAGTCTTGAGGAGAAAAAGAGATCTATGGAACGTAAATATTTGGCCAATTTGTATCCAAACCATCCTTGCTTTGCCGTTTAATAAATAGGAAAAATATTTTGGACTCACTGTAGCATTGAGTTTTTGTCGATTGAAACTAGTAATTTGAGACTTGAACAAAGGTTTTCAATAATACATATTATTTTTCATTGAGATTTGGTTTGAGGATTGTAAGAAAGGATTCATCAACATGATTCCCATTAAACATCTATTCCAAGACTAGTTAAGGAAGTGGGAGTCCTTTGACAAGGCCCTTGATCCATTATATTATTTACTAAGATATAGCACAAGGATTCAACTATCATGACAAGGAGTTGGATCAAAGACGAATCCTTGTGGATTTGATCTATAAGATTCAATTTCATTGGATTTACATAATATGTTGGTGGAAAAATACATCAAAGCATCAACAATGGAATTTCTAGTTGCCTTTAGGAAGAAATTGACAAAGCCAGTGCCTTGAGCATCACTAAGATGAAATGCCACTCCACTGTGTCATAAAATTTCATGAAAAGGTGAAAAATTGGGATGGATTTAAATATTCCTCGTCATATAAGGACCCCTGAACATTTAACTAAGGGGATGAAGAGCACACCCTTATTTCCTCCTCCCTAACCCCTCTTTCCCCTCGAAAAAAGGAAGCCTAGAAAGGGGGCACAATATATTTCTTAGGGGTTGAATTTGTGGTCTTTCTAAGGCTTAGGGATAATGCAATAACTATATTTGTTTGATAGGCCTTCTAACTTGTCATTACTTTATTGCTATATTATTTTTATTTAGTTGCACCCACACATCCTCATTATTGACCTTAGAGGCATTTTGAGATTGAGTTTGTGGAATAAAATTAGCTATAACAATGGGAGTGCCAGGTTAAAACATAAGGGGGGAGTCCCAAATTTTATGGTAAGTAATTTAACACATAAACCTAGTATTCAAGAGTTTGATATACACAGCATAGGTTGTCTAATAATTTTGTCTCCAAATGCTCCTGCATCATAAACCGTGTTTGTTATGTGCTATGATAGCTGTGATAGAATTTATCCATTGCTAGATGCTTTGTTTCAGTTATTAGCCTTTGTTATATTTCTGATAAAGGTGTTCTAAGATATTCATCCATAGATAGGTGCCTCTTGTTTCACTAAGCGTTCACTCATTTCTCCTATCACCACTTGAAGATATTTGCCTATAATCATATCTTTTGAGTGATTTTTTTGAATGAAAGTTGGAAGGAGTTTTTCTATCGGGCCAACTTATTTCCTTTGTTCCTTCTTGAAGCAAATTTCCCATTGCTCGATTTCCCTTTCTTCATTTGTGTAGCCTTTGTGATTTGTTTCAACATAGGTTGATCATAATCTTCTATCTTGATGTATTTGAATTATTCATCTATTTTTTACATCTAGAATTTCAACTATATTCTTTAACCTTATACTATAACATATGCATGATTTACTTATAATAGAATACATTATAAAAATGATTTCATCATATCTTGAATCAAATTTTCCAATATTTTCATCGTTTCTTTTTATATAGCACCTGCTTCCAAAAATATGGAAATGTTTGACAGTGGATGATATTCATTTCCAGAGTTCATATGGAGTCATGTTGCTTCCTATTTTGATTTGTGCTATGTTTAAAATGTGAATAATAGTACAGACAACCTACATGCTAAATATTTCAGAAAGCTTTGTTCATTAAGCATGGTTTGGCCATTTCTTGCACAATTCTATTTTTCCTTTCAATTACTTTGTTCTATTGAGGTGTTCTAGCTACTGAGAATTGCCTCTTGATTCCATGTTGTTTGCAACAATCCTCAAACTCATTTCATGTGTATTCTCCTCTATTGTCTGATCTTAGGCATTTAATTTTTTTATATGTTCCATTTTCAACAAATTCCTTGAGAACTTTAAATCATTCAAATGGTTCTGATTTTTTATTAAGGAAGAAAACCCATGTCATTCGAGTGAAATCATCTATCAAGAGCACGAAATAGTGTTCACCTTTTAACCCTTTAGGTATGGCAGGTCCACATAGATATGTATGGACCAGATCCAGTGGTCTTGATGTAATGTACTCCTTAATTGTCTTAAAACTTACTCTTGTATGTTTTCCATTTTGACATTGTTTGTAGACTTATTGTAGAGGATTTGTAATTCTTGGGATGTCTCTCACAACCTTTACTTTGCTAATATTGACAAGATTGTTGAATTTTATATGTCCCATTCGCCTATGCTAAAGCCATATTTCATCGACTTTCCCTAGGGAACATTTTTCTTCTTTTCATCTAGTATATAAACATTGTTTGAAGTTTTGGTTGCGGTTGCCACTAAGATTCATGTGTCTCTAACTTTTATTTTGCATCTATTTGAATCAAAGGTGAGTGTATGTCCTTGGCTGCACATTTGACTCACACTGAGAATATTAGATTTCATATTCCAGACTAAGAAGACATTGTCTGCTTTACTTCTTTGGTTTCGAAGAGTGAACATGCCCTTACCTATAATCTTGGTTGATCCATTGTCTCCAAAGTATACATTTCCTCCTCTTTCTTCTTTGAAATTTAAGAAATTCCATTGATCTCATGTCATATGTTTGGAAAAACCACTGTCAATATACCATTAACCTTTCTTATTTGGTGCATGTAGTGCCATCCTGCACCCTTAATGACTTGGTTGATTGAGATTTTTCTGCCATACTTCTCTTGAATTATGACCACTTCCATTTGGCCTAAATGATGAAGATATATTTTCGCAATATTTGGTCATGTGTATGTTTTTGCCGCATTATTGACATTCACATTTTGTGTTTAAGGGACTGAAGGGATTCAAATATTCTTTTGAGGATTTATATTTTATTTTAACATCATTCCTTCTATAGGGGAATCTATTATCTTCGGGATGGATCTTTAATCGAGCTCTACAATTTACTGCTTTGTGACTAAAGTTTCAACAACAAAATTAGTTTCCTATGAAAAGTGTATGGTACCTTGCAGGTCGAGAAATTCCTAGTTACACGAGGTTGACGTTCTGAGGAGAGGACACCTTTCTTTTATAACTTTGTTCTTTTTTCGACATGAAATTATTGACTCCATTCGCATAGCTTCTATAGTATGTTCCCATCTTTTCAGCTAATCTTTTGTAGTCTTCTAAATTCCTTGTATGTTTATTGGATTTTTGCCAAAGGTTCAACTGATCATTTTCCTTGTGTAGTTCTTCTTTGAGATGAGTGACTTCTTCTTCCAGTTTTCCATGCTTTTCTTCCTAATGTGTTAGTTTTTCCATTATTTACAATTTGAGCTTTCTTATTTCTTCAACTTGTTCTCTATGTTTTGAAAGTTGCTCCTTTAGAGCCTTGTTTCTCTTCCTAGATTTATCTAATTCTTCCAAAGCACTGATTAGTTCTCCTCCAAAATCTACTTCAACTAGTTCTTTGTCTTCTAGTGCATCCTTCATGGTTCTAGGAAGCATTTCAAGTTTCATCATTTCTGTGTTGGATCCTTCTTCCATATGTTAGTATAAAATTGAAGACACTCGCTTTAATACCAAATGTTGGATTTATCTTATTAATGAGAGGGGGAGTGAATCATAATAGCGCAGATATGTAAATTATTTTATTTTCATAGATTTTTTACTAATTAAAACTTTTCAACAACAATAGTAACAAATACACCAATGCACAAATATATGAGAATAATTATATATATATAAGAATGATTACATCAGTGGGAGAATGAAATTTCCAAACATGAGCACCCACTCATTTAAGGTGTTGACCTTATCCTCAAGAACAATATGCTGGTTGTCGGCGCCAACCTACAACGAATTCAATCTGCGCGAGCACTGAATCACAAACTTTAGGCATGTCCTGAACATATATATGTCTTACTATGCAAACTACAACTTGTGGCAATTAAGATCCAACCTATGGATAATTGTGATCTTTGGTTGTGGAAGCATGAAATTTTTAATTATATTCTCCATCATCGATGGAAGAATGCTCCAACCCCCTAATTATATTTACCAACTGCAAATAGAAGAAGGCTCTGACCCCCAAGGTTTTATCTGGTCCAACATAAAGGATGATACAACACCCTACTTATATTTTCCAGCACCAACTGGAAGGAGGCTATGACACCCTATTCCTTGCCCCATCTAACATCCATGATATGAAATAAGAATGTATTGAATAACTACTATATACAAATACCTTATCTATGATAAGAGTCTTCACACTCCGCAACTATTGTAACTTTATTATATATGTTTAAACATTATGTTGCCAAAAATATGATGTGAAATAATCATTGCGATCTACATCTGAATACTAAACAAAATTCCTAACTAAATCACTTATGTCATTATGTGGTCCATGTCTTTCACTTAGTAAGAACATCGCACATCCTGAATATAGGTATCATCTTTATCTAGTGTAGTTCTTTCTATTCAACATTTGTTGTTTTGAGCACTTTGACTCCACTACATAAAAACTCTTTCTGCAATGAACGAGCCATTGATACCACTTGGTGAAGTTCCTTATCCTTGGATAACGTCCCACTTGTTTGTGTTTTCATCAAGTTAAGATCTGTATTAGCATGCCAGTTATTGAAATTCATCTTTGTGGTGTATGTACCACATATGCCAACGTCCTTATGGGAGTTTTGTTCATAACTCACATTTCTCTTCACAAGTATTCATACCACATACCATTTTCTTTGTGGGACTATTACACACCAGTTTATGTTTCTTGTTCTTCATTAATAAGACTCACACAAATGGTATTTGCACATATCTTCCATTTTTATTGTTCTTCTTTGTGAATTATTATTTGCACACTTGTGACCAATGTCATGGTGGGATCTTTGGTCACACAATACTTCCACATTCTTCTGTTTGTATTTCTTCAAGTTGGATTTGTGTGAGGGAGTCTTCAACTTCTTTTGGCATTTGTCATCAATTACAACTTATTTAATAATATCCTTTTGACATCAATGGACAGTCCATGTTCAATACCTTTGACACAGACAATTACTACCTTTGAAATCAATGACAATTTATGTTCAATAGTTGTACTAATCCCCCTACACTGAAAGAAGATTTCATATCTACTTAATGGACCCCCATGAATAGCACATTGCAAGGGAAAGAACAAGGTGGATGTAATTCACTGTGTAAACATGAGCAAAGGCTTCATTGTAGTAATCACCTTCTATGTGTGACAGTTCATTGGAAACTAACCAAACCTTGTGTTTGTTAAGAATACCATCTACAACATACTTAATCCCATAAAACCATTTTCGTTTGACAAGCCTTTTTTCCTTTTGATATCATTCACCATCAAGGAATATAATCCTTCATTAATACATCCCATGTTGGATGTACAACAACTTCTTTAAATGTTTATAGATTTGGATTTTGTGGAACTTAAGAAAAAAGATAAGAGGTTCTCTAGAACTATGAACATGTTCAACATTTATCAAAAGGGTCATAAACTAGATCACTAATGAATTCCCTTATTGTATAGACCCATTAAGAAATTTTTGGATGTGGTGCAGGTTTGCGTTTCATAGAATCATTTGGAAGATGATGTTGAGAAGTTGGAGTTTGTTTTCATTATCTAAATAAAAAGAACGATCCATAATAGAAGGAAAAACATGAGAAGAATAAGAACTTGGTATAGGAGTAAAAGGAGATGGTGCATGCACTAGGAATGGCTCACAAATCGAAAAATGGAACAAATATTGAGTCAAGCATGTAAGACAATATACCTTCATCAAACTGAACATATATTATAATAATGAATTATATTATAGAAGGTACATGAAATTGATAACCTTTTACATCCCCTAAATATCCAATAAAAATGCACTTCTAATTTTTAGGTTGTAAGTATTTCCTTTTCTCATCTAGAATGTGTGCCCATGCTTCACTACCAAACACACAAAAGTGGATTACATATGGTATTATGTTACTCAACACTTCAATGGGTGTTATATTTTGAAAGCCTTTGTAGGAGTTTGTTCAACTATGCATTTTGCACTGTAATTAATATATTTTTTCAAAAAATGAGGACTTGGTTCCTTACATCATATAATTTTCCATTTCCTTTAATGTATGACTCCTCTCAACAACACTATTTTGTGTATGTAACAATTTGTTTCATTTGCATACCCTATTCAATCTTGTAAGAGTTAAACTTTGTGTTAACGTAATGACCCCCATTATCTATTCTTAGAGTCTGAAGTTGACATCTATATTATGTTTCTACAAGGGCCTTAAAGGTCAAAAACATGACAAAACCTTCACTCCTAAGTTTTAATAAGTAAAACCAAGTGTGTCTGGAGAAGTTAGTAATGAAGGTTAAGAACTAATTAAACCCAAACAAAGAAGAAGAAGGAAGTAGAAAACACAAATCATTGTGCATAATTTTAAGGGAGTTAAGGTGTGTCAAGAGACACATTTATCAAAATTATCTTGATGATTTTTTTTTATAACAAAAACTAATCAAACATTGTCCCTATAAGAAAGAAGAGGAACACTTTTAACCATATTATGATTACATAGTTTTTGTTGTGAGTTGTAGTTTAGGTGATCAAACTACTCATGCCAAAGTTTCAGCATATAATTTCTATGAGCAATAAAAACTAAAGGAAGAGAATATGACCCAAATTTGTCAAACTTATACAACCTGGAAATGTCCTTGCATTTCTTTGTTGATACAAAATGCTAAGGATCCTTTAAGTCCATAATTACAACTTGGTGAGGTGAAAATTCTACGATATTTGCTTCACTAAAGTGAGTGATTTGATACACTCATAGAAGGTTTCAAGAAAAACTTGGAACAAATAATACGTCATTAAATATCTATCATCTAGCTAAATTGTTCTCTATCCTACAACATTTGTGGATTTATCATAACCAACAAATATTTTTTTGGTGTTACATTCATTGACAGTAGAAAATATGGTTTTATCCTTAGCCATATAATAAAATTCTCTAGAATCAATTATCCAATCATTTGAAGAAGAAATAGATGTTACATTAAAAGAATAACCAGAGGGAGAAAAAGAATGTCCACCAGAAGAATTTATTTCAAAAAAAAGTTAGAAGAAGAAATATCTAAATAGATATTGTTATTCTTCCTTGTTGTTTGTAAGGTTTCCATATTCTTAGAACATTTAGACTCCCTATGGCTATCTCACCCATACAATTACAATGCTTTTTCAGTGTTCTTGCATTTTGACTTGACTCCTTTATCACCATTTGGAGTAGGAATTGGTTGAGAGGAATGGGGACCCTTGTTTTGTTTGTTGTTGTGAGGATGCTTCTTCTTCAAATGGTTGGCGCCTTGCTATTGTTGAGATGCTAAGGGTTTATTATATTTACATGCAGTGTGGATTAATCCAAGGTGCAAGATCTTATCTTTCTGTCTATTTTAGAGAACCACAACATGCTTCAAGTTAGGGCATTTTGTAATTATTACCTTGAGTAATTAAGGCATTTTTGGTAGATTAAAGGGTGGATCCTCTAATTTTAGAGAGAATAAAAAAAATCTTTATCATCTTGTTTCTTGACCATATATCAATGTTGGTCAATACAAAATTACAAAAAACTTTCTCCAGTACCTTGCATGCAATAGCCAAAGGAACCTAATAAGAAGAGTAGTACACTTGTATAGAAGCCAAGAACTTACTAAAAATTTGGAATTTTCTAGCTAAAGTCATGAGCTTTGTGGTCCATTTTCAATCTTTGATTGCATTTATTAAATGGAAACATCCCAAAGTTCCTTTAGGGAGCCTTGAAGAGAAAAAGGGATCTATGGAACTTAAATATTTGGCCAATTTGTATCCAAACCATCCTTGGTTTACCAAACATATAGGAAAAACATTTTAGATTCATTTGTAGCATTGATTTTTTGTCGATTTAAACTAGTAGTTTGGGACATGAACAAAGGTTTTCAATAATACATATTATTTGTCATTGAGATTTGGTTCGAGGATTGTAAGAAAGGAGCCATCCACATAGTTCTCATTAAACATATATGGCAAGACTAGTTAAGGAAGAGGGAATCCTTTGACAACGCCCTTAATCCATTATATTATTTACTAGGATATAGCACAAGGATTCAATTATCATGACAAGGATTTGGAGCAAAGGGGAATCCTTGGGGATTTGATCTATAAGGTTTGATTTCATCAGATTTACATAATATGTTGATGGAAAAAATAGACCAAATCATCAACAATAGAATTTTCAATTTCCTTTAGGAATAAATTGACAAATCCAGTGCCTTGAGCATCACTAAGATGAAAGGCCACTCCACTATGCCATAATTTTTCATGAAAAGGTGAAATTTTGGGATGGATTTAAATATTCCTCATCATATAAGGCCACTTGAACATTTAACTAAGGGGATGAATAGCACACCCTTATTGCCTCCTCCCTAACCCCCTCTTCCCCCTCGAGAAAAGGAAGTGTAGAAAGAGGCAACAATATATTTATTAGGGGTTGAATTTGTGGTCTTTCTAGGGATTGGGGTTAATGAAATAACTATCTCGGTTTGATAGGCCTTCTAACTTGTCACTACTTTATTGCTATATTATTTTGATTTAGTTACACCCATCCATCCTCATTATTGACCTTAGAGGCATTTTGAGATTGAGTTTGTAGAATAAAATTAGCTATAACAATGGGACTATCGGGTTGAAACATAAGGGGGGAGTCCCAAATTTTATGGTGAGTAATTTAACACATAAACCTAGTGTTCAAGAGTTTGATATACACATCATAGGTTGTGTAATAATTTGTCTCTAACCTAAATGAAAATAAATTTATAAAAGTCATTTGACAAGTTCACTTTTAGATAGACTATCCTCTAGGAACACGGTTAAAAATATGGGAAGGCTCATTATCTACGTATGTAATCTGGTGATCTAAAAATCATAAAATTACATAGGGAAACATATAGTAAGCAAATAGTTTGGCTTAGAAATCTAAAACCCGATGACAACACAACTAAAGTGTTTCAATAGAACTAAGAGAAATGAGACACAATAAGGATGTAGTGAACATTAGCAGATAAATAACAAAATCCGTAATTGCATATTAAGAAATGATTCCACACAAGAATATAGATAAAACCATTAAGGTAGGGTAGCACCATCAATTCCCGTATTGAAAAAAATAATTCAACAAGTCATGCTTGTTACAATAAATACTCAACATATCCAATACAAAGATACTTGTGTGTATATACTTTCTCATGAGTATTCCTAGGGTTTTATACCAGCTACCCCTCTTATTATGTTTATTACCTCTAATTACTTAGTCGGCCTATTTATTACCCACCAAATACCACGTATATTTTATTCCATATTTATGGCCAAATTACATTATTTATCTCCCCTACATACATCCATGGGTACTTTATTATCCTCTCTAGGTATATTACAAATAATACAATGCGATTCTTCTTGAAAATAAAGTAAGGAAAAAATACGGAAGCAAAAGTTGATAAGTTGTCAAAGTTGGTGGTTTCCTATGATTTTGGTACTTTACACTATCAAGAAATGAGGAGAAATATTTACGGAAGATTCGGTCTCTTTAGATTTACTCTGTCTTTCATGCTGTTTTTTTAATGGTTGTATACCTCTCATCTATTTTGAACAGGAACAAAGCACCTGTTCTCTTGCAATTTGTTTGTGTAGTCAAGTAAGTATGCAATTTTTAAACTGCACACAGAATCCTAAACTTTGGAGATATTTGGAGTCTTTTTTAGGTGATGTCGATCTTTTGTAACGATCAGTACAAATGAAGGTGGGTGATCATTTTGGTCTATAAGATGGTATGTTTTCTTTGTAATGATTCTTCTTTGATTCATAATGAATATCAAGAAGGGATTTTTTCGTGGAAAAAAAAAAGTAAGGAAAAAAACCTTTCCTATGCTTCAAATCCCCAACCAATCCCTTCCATGTGGTTCCCAAACTTCTTTAACCCACATCGTAATGATGGCCTCATGAGGAATCTGATTGATAAAATATTTATCAATAGAAATATATATATATTGTTAGGCTGTAGATCATTACCTTGTGAAATACTCTTATTACATTCTAGGGACCTTTGGCATAACCATTGTGCTCAAAATCAATGGGATTATCACTACTGTGAATAATAAATTAATGCATCATATGAGTCCATTCTAGGTAACCTTTCCTTGAGGTAGTTTTGTATCTTACACAACCTCATCTCATGTTTCAACCGGATTAAAGTCCCTGGAAAGTAGGAAATGGAACTCTGATAGCATATTGACCAACCAATTCCATAAAGAGGACCCCTCCTCTATAATGTTAGGTGAATATATGTTAGTAAGTCCCAAGATCCATGAATGTTCAACATAATTTAAATAAGACTCTATGATGGATTTGTGCCTCAACACAACAAAATAAAGACTAGGTGAAACTAGTATAGAAACACCCCTATTGTCATCCATATGACTAGACATAAAAACAACATCTCACCATATAATAATCAAGGTTGTTCTAATTAAAAGAACAAATATTAACTTCTTATAAACACAAAATTATATATCATGTATCAAATTTCTAATCTTCTAGGTGAGATATATTCTACAAGGGTTCATAAGCTCTCTAATCATTCCACAAGGCTAATTGAAATGTCAGTGAGTAGCATTGTATTCCATATTGTATTTAACATGACCATTACCAAGCCTGGTTAGTGCCCCTTAGGGTTTTAGCAACACCATGCTTTTAAGGACATAGACCTTTATCCATTCCTCTAAGTTTTGGAACTTGGACGTTTTCATACATACCCCAACATATGAGGTTTCCTAGGTATTCAACAAGGTGGGAAGAAAGCACACCCTTTAACCACACATCCTTGTCCCATGCTCCCGAGGAGATGTGGGGTAAGGTGAGGAAGCTTGGAAAGGGAAAATAATTTCCTTCCATGTGGTTGAGGTATTAATATTGTTAGATGCTAACATTGATGCAACAACAACTTTGTTAGCTAGGCATTCTAATTTGTCATTGCCTTATTTCTCTTAAATTTTTTTTGAACCACTTGCTCCCATCCTTCCTCATTGTTTATCTAAGAGGCATTTAAGGTTCATTTTGAGAATAAAAACTAGTTAGGACAATTGGAGTATCTAATTATCGACTTGAAAAATAACAGGGAAGTCATAAATTTATGGTCAAGACATTAACATGTCAATCTAGTGTTTTAGAGTTTGATATACTTCATAGGTTGTTCAATCCACTTTGTCTTCAATTTGAATGAAGACGCATTTCTTAAGATCTTCTAATAAATTCACTTCTAGAATGCTCTTGTCTAGGGAACAAGGTGAAAAAATGGGGTGCCTCGTGATAGAAAAACAAACCAATCAATGTAGAAATGTGATTTATAAATCCCTCTCTATATTTCATAGGTTGTTCAATCACTTTGTCTTCTACTTGAATGAAATCAAATTTCTTAAGGTCTTTTGACAAATTCACTTTACTCTATTTTAGGGCATGGGGTTACAAATGGGTTGTGTCATGATGAATAAACCTCCCAATCAAGCTAGGGATGTGAACTAAAAATACCAAAATTGCATGGTAGACCACAAACTTTGACCCTCACAAGGCAACATAACTAGGCAATGTATTTAACTTAGCATAATTTGTAACACTTGGGGACAACATAAGTAAGGTGTGTCAATAGACCTAGGGTCCAAGAGACAATAAATACACAATGTGACTCTTCTTGAAAAATAAAATAGGAAAAAACTATTTCTTAGGCTTCACATGTTTAAACAATGCCACCCATGTAGTTCCCAAACTTCCTCAACCCACATATCAATTGAATTTAATCAAGAAAATACCTAAGTGTGTGCCTTTTTATCTTATCATATACTCCAATATACTCTAATAGAAATTGAATTTAATCAAGAAAATACCTGAGTGTGTTCCTTTTTATCTTATCATATACTCCAATATACTCTAATAGAAATATCCACGCAGATTTTGTTACTAGGATAGATCATTACCTTGTTAAAAACCTTCAACTCAAATTTCCAGGAGGCCTTTGGCATAACCATTGTTCTCACAATCAATGGACTTAGCATTGTGATGGATAACTACTTTCGATGGATAAATTATTTAGCTGAGAAATTATCAACCCGTGAGAACAACACAACTAAGGTGTTTCAATATAACTACAGGCCATGAGCCACAATAACCTACACAATGCGACTCTATGGTATAGAATATTCTAGATACATCATAGTCATGTTTATTTTATAGACATTTTGGAATAGACTACATTTTAGATTTTAATGATGATCTAAAAGATTTCTATATCTACTAAAACTAAAGAAATGTGACTTCTTGAAAATAGGACAAAAACCATTTTTAGACTTTGTATGTTCAAACAATGCCACTCATGTTAGCTACCAAACTTTGCTAGCCCACATATTAAGAGGATTCCAATTGAGAAAATTACCAAGTGTAAGTTTTTTAATCTTATCACAAACCCCAATATGCTCATCAGTGGAGATATCCTCAATGATTTCATGACTACGTTAGATAATTACCCTGTGAAACACCTTCAATACAAACTTTTAAGGGGCCTTTGGAAAAACCATTATGTTCACTATCATTGGACTAAGCATTGCAATGTATAAGAGCTTTTAATGGAGTTAATTACCCATCCTTAGAGTTAGTCGATGCCATTAATAGGAACTCAAAGTCCTTGTGACACACATTAAGTTTCACTCAAGGAAACCACAAGACAATTAACCCATCAACACTAAAATTAATGTCATTAATGATGAGCTAAAGATGTTTGCAAAACCAAACCACACAAACCCTAATAGGATTTCCTAGCTATCCACATAATTGCTCATACAACACACTCTTGGTTGTTAAATTTATTGTGTTTAATTTTCTATCGTTTGTTTCATTTAATTTATTTTAGCACAAATGGTTACCTCTTCCTTTTATTAATTGAGTTATTGGGGTTTACATAAAGAGGAAATATTTTTACTATCAAAATCAAATTCATGAGAGCTAATTTTATTCTAGTTAGTGTTTTTACATGAAAATCATAATGAATTACAAACTCTAAGTGACTAATTACACACCTCCTTTACCACTCTTTCATGTAGTAGTGATAACTTGTAAGAAATATATGCCTAGGAAGAATCACATTTCCTTTTGAGACGTATACTATATAAACATGTATATTTAAAACAAAATTTAACTTTATATTTAATTTACTATTAAATTAGAATATGGAGATAATAGAAGCTTATAAACGAAGTTCTAGGGATATTATCATGTTAAAATTTTGTTGTACAATACAACTATATTGTAATGTTATATTATGCGTCTTGAAAAATGCAAGAATTAAACTTCACTAGTTTACAAGTTTTCTATATCACTAGATAATACGATTAGAGGGATTTCATATTACATATGTTTCTATAAATGAATTATTAAAGGTGAGAATATAAGTTGACAATTGTTGATTTAGTTCAAATGCTGAACCGAAAGTCAATATCTACTTAATTATTCTTGTAGACCATTCCAACGTATTGAAGATGCAAGTTAACATGTTATCAAATACTATAATTAAATTCAATATCTATGTTATTATTCCTATAAATCATTTAAAGTTATTGGATGCACAACATGTGTTCAAATACTGAAATGAAAGAATATGTAAATAATTACTCATGTAGATCATTCTAAACTATTGTCCTGGTTTTTGCTATTCAACAGGGACAAAATATTAAATATGGTGTATATTATGATTCAACCTAGAGACATACATTAACGTCAAGGTATTGATAATGGGTTCTAATAATGAAAGTTTGCATAACATATTTTCTACAATGGAGCTTTACTACGTAGAAAATAAGAGAATGGTTTTAATATTAATTATTAGCCATAGTGAGTTGAAGACAACCCTCGATTTTAAGTCAACTTATCAATGTTCTTCTAATATCTAATAGATGGTAGAAATTAAACCATAGTAATTCTATTTGATTCTATAAAAATAGAACTGTAGCTAAATTGCTAGAATTGTAGCTAAACTAGGATTTCAAATCAATTTATCAAAGTTCAAATATCTCAATTGATGGGGGAGACCAAATAATTATTATTATATTTGCATACCTGTATAATTGGTTTATCATGTATTTCCATTTTAAATCTTGCATGGCTTCTTGAACCCATATAAGTTTTGAGGGTCTAAATATATAATATATAGTTTGTGTGGTAGTCCTTTGGTTTATTTGGTTTTTATATTCAACATTTAGTTTTTTTATGCTGATTGTATATGAGGTTTGCAAATTACAGAAGTTTGGCATGGAGAAAGAAATGTCTCCCTTTCTCTTTTACGGTGAGAGCCTTTCCTTATCTCAACAAATTCTCATCATTCTCTACCATTTTCGCATTTAAATGCACTTAAATATTTTTGAATTGGATGTGCATCCATCTATTTCATTGACATTAAAATGAATACTACAAATTATGATTGTTTGATGCTATATTCTAGTTCCTATCATGCTTCTAATTTATTCTATTGAGGTTTGTGGGTTCCTCTTTACCTTTGTAAAAAATAGTGAACAAAATCCAAAGGTACTGTAGCAACGCCAAAAAACTATCAAGCAATAAATATATAAACAAGAGAAAAGCCAAACAATGGCCTATGACATTTGTCAAGAGAAAATCCAAGCAATGGCCTATAACATTTGTCAAGATATAAATGTTCGGCCTAGAAGCACGTCCAAGGACAAAATATGAAATATGGTGTATATTATGATTCAACCTAGAGACATACATTAATGTCAAGGTATTGAGAATGGGTTCTAATAATGAAATTTTGCATAACATATTTTCTACAATGGAGCTTTACTATGTAGAAAATAAGACAATGGTTTTAATATTAATTATTAGCCATAGTGAGTTGAAGACAACCCTAGGTTTTAAGTCAACTTATCAATGTTCTTCTAATATCTAATAGATGGTGGAAATTAAACCATAGTAATTCTAGTTTATTCTATAAAAATAGAACTGTAGCTAAACTGCTAGAATTGTAGCTAAACTAGGCTTTCAAATCAATTTATCAAAGTTCAAATATCTCAATTGATGGGGTAGACCAAATAATTATTATTATATTTGCATACCTGTACAATTGGTTTATCATGTATTTCCATTTTAAATCTTGCATGGCTTCTTGAACCCATATAAGTTTTGAGGGTCTAAATATATAATATATAGTTTGTGTGGTAGTCCTTTGGTTTATTTGGTTTTTATATTCAACATTTAGTTTCTTTTATGCTGATTGTATATGAGGTTTGCAAATTACATAAGTTTGGCATGGAGAAAGAAATGTCTCCCTTTCTCTTTTACGGAGAGAGCCTTCCCTTATCTCAACAAATTCTCATCATTCTCTACCATTTTCGCATTTAAATGCACTTAACTTAAATATTTTTGAATTGGATGTGCATCCATCTATTTCATTGACATTAAAATGGATACTACAAATTATGAATACATTGGATGTCTTTTTCATGTTTCACAGGTGGAGTGTCTTTATGTTTTGGGGGTGCAAGCAAAAATGTCAATCTACCAAGAGATACCTTGAAAAATTAGAAACCATATTCCTAGAATGTCTTTGAGCCTTTCATGAACCTCCAAATCTAACCACTTTGTTATAGATATTGAATCTAATAATTGATTTATTATAAATATAAAATATACAATAAGCAAGATCATGGATGCAAACAAATAAAAACAAATTGAAAATTTCAACAATAGAACTACTCATTTTAAAACTGAGTCAATTGCTAATGCATTTCTAAATAAAACCCCAGATTAATTGTATTCCAATGGCCAAACATATGTATCTACAAAAATTCCTCTATCCATCCATTTTTCCACCTACAAACCAAATGCAACAAATATTGCAAAGAAATGAAAGTGATTTGGTAGTGAGTACAACTCATCAATTTATAGGCACTCTCCAGTTCCACTCCAAAAAAATGGATGTACAAAATATTTTGTGTCAACGTCCACGTATTCATGTAGAAGCATTCAATTTGAACAAAGGAAGTTGACTATTTGTCGAAAGGGAGATGAGGCACATGAAGAAGAGACACGAATAAGTGGCTCTTACTGCAAACAAAATTACTAGTGATTTGTTGTTAAGGGAGTGGGTCTTTCTGAAAACAAACCAAATAACACGTGATGCCACTACCACTACCACTTCCACTCCCTCCGCTTCAACACAAACAAAAATCATATGCTTCAGATCAAATGCCAAATTCTTGATCCTGGTTTGTTACTATACGTACAGAAGCCTCCAAAATTTGTAGGCAAGTTTTAATTTCATGGTAGTCACAATATTCATACTTCTTACTAAATAAAGCACGTGGTTGCAGACACAAACCAAGTTGAGAATTGAAATGACATGCCTTTTGACACAACATTAGACAGAGAGTTCAATCCCTAGATGTCTGTATCATTTAGGGAATGGGTCACTCTGCCAATGGACCAAATACCATGTGATGTCATTGCTATCCACTATATATTCAAATATGGACATCATCTAAATCATCTATTACTTATGCACGAAACCTTAAAATTCTATTAGAAATCTATTTCATGGTATTTGTATAATCTTCATAATTTCTACTACACAAAGGACATGACATGGTTGTAAATGGAAAGGACATGACATGATTATAGGAGGAAACTGGACTAATCACTGCAATCACATGACTTCTAATAAGGCATAAAACTGAATACTCATAAATGAATGTTGGGTTTTTTTAAGTGTCACCTTGCAAAACAACGCAACTAACATGTGATGCTACTGTCATTTCCTATGCCACTACCCTCCACTTTAACACAAAAAAATATATGCTCACATATGGACATCAATGTTTCTATTCTTCTATTCTCATCTATTACTGTCTGCTCAAAAACCTTCTCTCATCTATTTTTGTATGCTCAAAAACCTTCACAAAATTTGAAAACCAGTTTTGTTGTGAGACTAATTTTGAAATCTTTAAATAATGTTTACATTGTTCCTAAGCAAGTTTTGATTCATGTTTTATGCTATATTTGGAATGGAAAAAAGTTTTGTTGTGAGACTAATTTTGAAATCTTTAAATAATGTTTACATTGTTCCTAAGCAAGTTTTGATTCATGTTTTATGCTATATTTGGAATGGAAGAAAAGGCAGTGATAAAAGTAAGGTTTTATCATTTTAAAAGTTATCATTTTACATGTTTTTTAAGGCAACAATTATCTTAAGGTTTTATCATTTTAAAAGTTATCATTTTACATGTTTTTTAAGGTAACAATTATCTTTGCCCCTCTTGATATGGTAAAAAGAATAACCATTGAATTGTTTGCAAAGATTAAAAAACAATTAAACATTGAAAATATAATTCTCTATTACAACCTATAGAATTTTGGATTTCATTTTTTTTCCTTACTTTTATCATTTTAAAAGTAATTTTGGATTTCATTTTTTTTCTTTACTTTAATCATTTTAAAAGTTATCATTTTACATGTTTTTTAAGGCAACAATTATCTTTGCCCTTCTTGATATGGTAAAAAGAATAACCATTGAATTGTTTTGTTTGCAAAGATTAAAAAACAATTAAACATTGAAAATATAATTCTCTATTACAAACTATAGAATTTTGGATTTCATTTTTTTGGGTCTAAATTACTTCAGTGCTTTAGGACAAAGACCAATCACTTTAAATACAAAATTTCCAAAACATGTCATATTTGAAACTGAACAATATTTCACAAAATCCATAGCTCAAAATCTCCACAAGGGATAATGATTCATGTTTTATGCTATATTTGAAATGGAAGAAAAGGTACTGATAAAAGTAAGGTTTTATCATTTTAAAAGTTATCATTTTACATGTTTTTTAAGGCAACAATTATCTTTGCCCTTCTTGATATGGTAAAAAGAATAACCATTGAATTGTCTGCAAAGATTAAAAAACAATTAAACATTGAAGATATAATTCTCTATTACAACCTATAGAATTTTGGATTTCATTTTTTTTGTCTAAAGCACTGCAGTGCTTTAGGACAAAGACCAATCACCTTAAATACAAAATTTGCATGCAGTGCTTTAGGACAAAGACCAATCACCTTAAATACAAAATTTGCAAAATATGTTATATTTGAAATTGAACAATATTTCACAAAATCCATAGCTCAAAATCCACAAGGGATAATGATTCATGTTTTATGCTATATTTGGAATGGAAGAAAAGGCACTTGATAAAAGTAAGGTTTTATCATTTTACATGTTTTTTAAGGCAACAATTATCTTTGCCCCTCTTGATATGGTAAAAAGAATAACCATTGAATTGTTTGCAAAGATTAAAAAACAATTAAACATTGAAAATATAATTCTCTATTACAACCTAAAGAATTTTGGATTTCATTTTTTTTGGTCTAAATTACTGCAGTGCTTTAGGACAAAGACCAATCACCTTAAATACAAAATTTGCAAAACATGTTATATTTGAAATACAAAATTTGCAAAACATGTTATATTTGAAATACAAAATTTGCAAAACATGTTATATTTGAAACTGAACAATATTTCACAAAATTCATAGCTCAAAATCTCCAAAGGGATAATGATTCATGTTTTATGCCATATTTGGAATGGAAGAAAAGGCACTGATAAAAGTAAGGTTTTATCATTTTAAAAGTTATCATTTTACATGTTTTTTAAGGCAACAATTATCTTTGCCCCTCTTGATATGGTAAAAAGAATAACCATTGAATGTTTGCAAAGATTAAAAAACAATTAAACATTGAAAATATAATTCTCTATTACAACCTATAGAATTTTGGATTTCATTTTTTTGGTCTAAAGCACTGTGCTTGCTTTAGGACAAAGACCAATCACCTTATATACAAAATTTGCAAAACATGTTATATTTGAAACTGAACAATATTTCACAAAATCCATAGCTCAAAATCTCCACAAGGGATAATGAATGACCCAAAAAATACTATCCAGTGAACTTATTTTCTCAATCCATTCATCATATTAAATCCCCTACATTTCCACATAAAATGTTTTGGAAACGTATGTCCCTGCTCTGTAGAAAGTCAGACTTTAACAAGTCCTTTGAAAAGGAGTTATTCAAAACAGTCCCCTACATTTCCACATCAAATGTTTTGGAAACGTATGTCCCTGCTCTATAGAAGGTCAGGCTTTAACAAGTCCTTCATTTTTCAGCTACATAATGTTCCCTTAGATAAAATTTTAAAGAACCCTCCTAGATATAGCCATGCACCTGCACTGCTACCCATTTAGTATGTCCCTGCTCTATAGAAGGTCAGGCTTTAACAAGTCCTTCATTTTTCAGCTACATAATGTTCCCTTAGATAAAATTTTAAAGAACCCTCCTAGATATAGCCATGCACCTACACTGCTACCCATTTAGTAATCAAATCATGTTTCGAGTGAACTACTATGACTCGAAAATACAAAAAAAATTACTGTGAAAAATGAAAACATATGAATCTATGTCATCATAGAATTAAATGCAAACAAAATCGAAATTGTAAATAAAATAACTATGTGATAACTCAAGTTATACTCCTCTATAAGACAGAAGAACGTACATAATTATAAGTTATCTACACGATAAAATAAGTTATCTACACAATAAAGTTGATATCCCTCCAATTAAGAAAGTAAAATATTACGTAAGTAACATTATTTGCATATTCAACAGACTTTTGCATCTTAAAATAAAACAAAACACACCTCACCTTATTTCGAGTCACTATTCCATCCCTCAAAATTATGCATTTTGTTGCCAACAAAGTTTAATAAAGTTTACTGCTACTCTAATCAAAGCAGAGTAAGATGCACACCATATGTCACAATCTCTTTTCTTATACTGAATCTAAGTCAGAGGAATCTAGGGTTTAAGTTTCAAGAGACTGTGACATATGGTGTGTATCTTATGATTAGAGTCAGTATAAGCAAAGAGATTGTGACATATGGTGTGCATCTTACTCTGCTTTGATTGGAGTCAGTGTAAGCCGTAAACTTTATTGGCAACAAAATGCATAATTTTGAGGGATGGAAGAGTAAGATACACACCATATGTCATGATCTCTTGAAACTTAAACCCTAGATTCCTCGTACTTCAGATATACAGCCAGTACTTCAGATATACAGCCAGCCAGCCCACACTGTACATGAACTGTTCATGTCTCCTACACAAATTAACACTGCACATAGATCCTGAATTCCTTCTGTTGACAAAGACCAGACTCCAATCGCTGGATAGTTGCAACCAGAAAAAATTCTATGTAGACTTCTTTCTAAGACCAACAATACATTCATGAAATACTCTAGAAATAAATATAGTTCTCAATACCTCTACCCTGCTAAATTTGCTAAATTTAAAAGCATATTAGTGCAAAATGAAACTGTTTTCTTCCCTGCATGAAAACAAAAAGTTCAGAATAAAAAAATTCACAAAAGCAAGCAATTACACAGAAAGAATAATATAGCCTCCTCATCCAAAGCTTCACACACAGTCATGACTAACCTAAATTGCATTCGTATTATTTTTCTTGGCCTTAAACTGCTTTCAGATCTGTATTCCTCATCGTTTTGCTTGGCCTTAAACTGCTTCCACTTTATATTGTTCTTTTAGGCACGTTACTCCTTTCGGCATCTAATGATCACTCTTTTCTGAATCAGGTGAGTTCTCCTTGAGTTATAATGCTCAAAACAGATTTAATTTGATCAGATCAAATTTGAAAATGAACTCACAAATGAAAGAGGACTATACCAGATTTAATTTGATCAGATTCATCCTCTTTTCGGCTCCAGTATTCATCAAGGTCAGCATCCAAGGACTAGCTCTCAGACATTTTGTCCTTCATCCGCAAAAAATCACAGAAATGTAAGTTGGGGCAGCTATACCATGCTTCATAGTTATGTCAGCTGGGGTAGCTATACCATGCAGCCACCACAAATTTGTGTAAATAAATTGCTTTCGTTCCACTTCCTGAATAAAACAGTATATATAAAGGGACCAATCCTCTAGGGATAAAATTGGTTTTTAGCAAGGGAACTGCAAAGGAAGGAGAGTTATGTACATATTTACAGTTGCGTTAGCTAGGAACGAATACCAGGTTTCGAAGAGGTAGCTCGCTGTAGGTTCCATCCCTACTAAGTATATGCCCCCCCTGAGGTCTTACTTGACTATTACCGCTTGACCGGGCCTGTTTTTTATGCTGCTCATGATAGGATAATTTCTTATGGTTATTAGGATATATTACCTTCTTTTGGGCCATGTACGCATTAAGAAGGAATAAAATGACTTGGCAGAATGGAGACATATTTTGAACTTGTACTACATAGGTAGTAGAATCCCGGACTTTGGCTTTTAGAATATAAATGCCATTTCATTCTAGTTGGAAACTCTGAATGATACTATAAAAAGGAGAAACTCAACGTGATTAACCAAGAACTTTGGGAAAAGAAGCCGCGAGCCATTCCTGACACTTCTTTCTTTACGGACATGACGAACATTCACGATTTGATAGCCGGTCAAAATGCGGATTTCACTGGTATCTTGCCTGGCTATGATCAGGAAGATAAATCCAAGTTGTTGGTTGAATCAGCACGACGAGATTTTGGCTTAAATTTTCAGATTTAAGGAGTAGTTGTTTTGGAGTTTAAACTAGCAACCCGCAACAAGCTGCCATGCGATATTCCTTTCACTGGGGTTGATAGCATCTTATTAATTCACTACAGCGTTAAATGAAAAGCCCAAATATTTTACAACAGTTTCCATTATGAACCTTGAAAAGAAGCCGTGCAGTACAATAAATTTCATCATGGCAGAAGAGAAAATCTAGTCATTTCATGTCACAAAGAAGTCCAGAAGTTTGGGTGATCACGTCTGTAAATTCGCCACAGAGGCTTCAATCCTTCTTGTTCTCTAATTCCTGGTAGCAGGCAATTTCAGGTTTGATCTTCTATTTATCCATTCTCGAGAAGTGAAACGGTCTAATTTCACTCATGTCTGTCAACTGTTTGTTCAGGGTGGGAAAAGCAGTGAGTTCAAGGATGTAAAAACAAATAGGAAAGTAGGAAGATCAGTGACGGAAAACACAAAACACACCTTATTTCGAGTCACTATTCCATCCCTCAAAATTATGCATTTTGCTGCAAATAAGTTGCAAATAAAGTTTACTGCTTACACCGACTCCAATCCAAGCAAAGTAAGATGCACACCATATGTCACAATCTCTTTGCTTAGACTGACTCAAATCAAAGCAGAGGAAGATACACACGATATGTCACAATCTCTTTGAAACTTAAACGTTAGATTCCTCGGGCTTCAGATATATAGCCAGCCAGCCCACACTGTACATGAACTCTTGATATCTCCCACAAAAATTAATATTGCACATAGATCCTGAATTTCTTCTGATGACAAAGACCAGACTCCAATAGCTGGAGAGTTGCAACCAGAAATATATTCTATGCAGACTTCTTTCTAAGACCAACAATACATTCATGAAAACCTTTGGAAATAAATCTAGTTCTCAAAACCTCTACCCTGCTAAATTTATAAGCATATTAGGGCAAAATGAAACTGTTTTCTTCCCTGCATAAAAACAAATAGTTCAGAAAAAAAAATAGCAAAAGCAAGCAATTACACAGCAAGAATAATAGATCCTCCTCATCCATAACTTCACACACATGCATGACTAACCTAAATTGCATTCGTATTATTTTGCCTTGTCCCCAGAATTCAGATCTGTTTTCCTCATCGTTTTGCTTAGCCTTAAACTGCTTCCACTTTATATTGTTCCTTGGGGCACACTACTCCTTTCGGCATCTAATGATCACTCTTTTCCAAATCAGGTGAGTTCTCCTCGAGTTATAATGCTCAGAATAGAGAAAATGCAACGTATGTGTGTGAGAGCATAATTTGAAAATGAACTCATAAATGAAAGAGAAAAAAATGAATCCTACCAGATTTAATTTGATCATATTCATCTTCTTTTCAGCTCCAGAATTCATCAAGGTCAGCATCCAAGGACTAGCTCGTAGACTTTTTGTCCTTCATCTGCCAAAAATCATAGAAATGTAAGCAGGGGCAGCTATACCATGCTTCACATTATGTAATCCGGGGCAGCTATGCCATGCAGCCACCACAAATTCGTGTAAATCAATTGCTTTCAAGCCACTTAAAAATAAGATATAAGAAACTATTAGGGAAGCATATTCGTTCCACTTCCTTGCCTTAAATTTTCAGAATTAAGAAGTAATTGTTTTGGAGTTTAAACCAGCAACCAACAACAAGCTGCTATGCGATATTCTTCTCTCTGGGGTTGATAGTATCTTATTAATTCACTACAGCGTTAAATGAAAAGCTCAATATATTAAAACAACTTTAAATGAAAAGCTCAATATATTAAAACAATTTCCAACAATTTCCATTAGGAGACTTGAAAAGAAGCAGTGCAGTACAATAAATTTCATCATGGCAGAAGAGAAAACCTAGTCATTTCATGTCACAAAGAAGTCCAAAAGTTCAAGTGACCACGTCTACGAATTGGCAGCAGAGGCTTCAATCCTTCTTGTTCTCTAATCTGCAGCAGAGGCAATTCAGGTTTGATCTAAGTAGAAAAGCAAAGAAAAAAACAGTGAGAAAGGACGAAAAAGCAGTGAGAAAAGAGACAGAAAAGCAATATAGAAGTAAAGAGAAAAGCAGTGAGTTCAGAGAGGGAAAAGCAAAGAGAAAAGCGGTGATTTGAGAAATGGAAAAGCAAGTTGACCCATCTACAAAGGGTTAATGCAAAAGAGAGCGCCTACTCCTCTCTACCTATTCCTCTCCATTGAAGCCTATTGTTAAAGGGAGCAGAAGGGGGGAAGTCATATGCAACCCATCCCACCGCCTATTTCTCTCCGTTGAAACTTGTTGTTAAAGAGAGCGGAAGTGGGGAAGTTCCTCTGCTTGAGGGAATAACCTATATATATCTCGATCTCTTAATCCTCTATTCACTGGCCGTCTTATCCTCTATTAAAATCTTTTCCTGTATGTATGTGTGTCTGAGAATGTCTGTGTATGAGTCATGAGTTGAGGGAAGGAGGGTGGCGTGCACTTCACTGGAAGCTAAACAGTTTCCAAAATTTACTCGGCTCTGCACTAAAAGGATCTCTGCTCTGGATGAGGTTTCCAAAATTTACTCGGCTCTGCTCTAAAAGGACCTCTACTCTGGATGAGGTTGAGCTACCTTCTTTATACCTATACTATGGATGAGGTTGAGCTACCTTCTTCACAGTGGAGATCCATCCGTGGTTTCTTTCAATAACGGTATGTATCGCTGATTTCTTCTTTTAATTCATCTGCTAACCCTGTTATCTTAAACCCTATGATCTCTATAGGGCTTTATGCCACCTCTGCAAACTCTGTGATCTCGAATCCTCTGTGAACACTGTGATCTTGATAGGGTCATAAAAGCCTCTGTGAACTCTGTCATCTCGAACCCTCTGTGAACCCTGTGATTTCAAACCCTGTGCGAACCCTCTGTGAACCCTGTGATTTCAAACCCTGTGCGAACCCTCAGTGAACTCTGTGATCTCGAACCCTCTGCGAACCCTGTGATTTCTATAGGGCTTTATGCCACCTCTGTGAACCCTGTGATTTCGATAGGGATTTATGCCGCCAATGTGAACCCTGTAATCTATGAACCCTGTGATTTCAAACCCTGTGCGAACCCTCTGTGAACTCTGTGATCTCGAACCCTCTGCGAACCCTGTGATTTCGATAGGGCTTAATGCCACCTTTGTGAACCCTGTGATTTCGATAGGGATTTATGCTAAGATTTATGCCGCCTCTGCGAACCCTGTGAACATATGTTCATGAATTTTTCTCTGCCAAGTCTTTGAACTTATGCCTTCGTGCCTTCGTTTGGACTTGCCACGTGCCAGGTGTGGAGTAGTATGGCATCTACCGTCCGCATGCTATATGGCCAACAAAATTTGTTTATTTTTAATTGTTTTTTTCTGGTTATTAGTTCTCTTTAAAAAACACAATATAATTTGAGCTTATAATCCTACGGTTGTTCTTTGCAAATGTATCAGCTCACGCAATTTTTTTTATGCAAGTAAAAATAATATTTGTTGAAAACAAATTAATGGTAAAATATTTATAGGTTTTATTAATAATATATATATATACTTAATATTTTGAAGTTTAATATTTTGAAGCTTTTATTATTATGTTAATTTATTTTTCATAATCTATATAATCTATATTCATTACATTTAAAGATTAATATTTAATTAATACATTATAATAATTTTGTTAGTAGGTTTGAAATTGAATTTTTTCTTATAAAGTACTTACTACTAAAATGCATTAATACTACTCAAATTTGTAAATATAACCAAAAAAAAAGATAAAGTATTATATTTTGGGTCTTCTTAAATTGTGGTGGTCTATTAGTTTAAAGGCCTAATGGAG
>LPNX010982399.1:35991-50499 GCA_001517045.1 Pseudotsuga menziesii | reverse complement strand
TGATTACAAAAGGTCTCATGTGGCTTATATATAAATGGAAGGACACATAACAACATGGTCTCTTCAATGCCATTGATACATAATTAAATGAATAATTAATAGAATCTTACTATGGTAATGTTTAATTTGTTACTAGTCATCCCTCTCTAAAATAATTTGTCCACGAAGTACTAGTAAGGATAAGTGCTTTTATAAAAAATATTCATTCTCCCATGTAACTTCATCTTTTGGTAAATTTTTCCACTTGACAAGGTACTCCTTGATTGATCTAGAACAAAGCATTATTGTTTTAACTTCTAGAATGCACTTGGGTTCTAGCACCAATCTCCCTTTGATGTCTACCAGGGGTAGCTCTGTTTGTATGTGGTTTGTTGGACCCAATTTTTTCTTTAAACATGACACATGGAAAATATCGTGGAGTTTCCCTTTGTTTGGTATATCTAAAGTGTAAGTCACTTGTTCTACTTGATTTTGTACTTGATAAGGACCATACAACTTAGGCACAAGTTTATGATTTTAGGGATTTTTTAGCGACATTTGTTTGGTATATCCCTTTAAGTTGACTTGTTGCTTCATACGATTCCTTGCTTGTTCGAGATGGTTCTTCAAAATGCATATGACTTCATCAAATGTTGTGAGATAGTCTTTCACTGGTGGAACCTTGAAATTGTTGATGATGTACTTTTGTGTTGATGGAGGTGGATATAGGGCCTCAAAAGGGGACATTTTTGTCGCGGTATGATGTGTACTATTGTACCACCATTCTACAAGGTGTAGCCAATTTATCCATTGTGTTTGGTGATCATTCACAAAATTCCTAAGGTATCCTTCTAGGCACTTATTGACCACTTCAGTTTGTCCATGTATTTTGGGGTGGTAAGAGGTACTCATGGTTAATGAAATCCCCAATTGGTGGAATGATTCCTTCTAGAAATTGTTGGTAAATTTGGGGTCCCTATCACCGACGATAACTTTGGGGAACCCAGGGAGCTTAAATATATTTTTTACATAAGAATCTATAACTTGGATAGCTTTTGCCTTTGATGACACTCAAATGAAGTGGGCATATTTTTTTAATCGATCTATGATTACCAATATGCTATCCTTCCCTCCCAACGTAGGAAGACCGGTGATAAATTCCATGGATATCTCATACCATTTATGAGTTAGAATATGAAGGGGTTGAAGAATCCCAAGATGAGCATTTGTCTCAAATTTTTGTCATTGAAAAGTATCACATCCAACCACATATTTATGGATATTAATATTCATCCCTTTCCAAAAGAAAGACTAGCGTATGTTGTGGTATGTTTTGAAAAATCGCACATGTCTGGCTATCGGAGAATCATGGTTCTCTTTTAAGACTTGAGTTTTGAATTTTGAAGAGTTGGGAAAATATATCATTTGTTTGTACCATAGTATGTCTTTCCCCCATGAGTATTTGGAATTGATTTCCCCGTTACTTTCAACTTGTTCTATTATTTTTCTTGTTTTTTGGTTTTTGACATACTCGGTTTGGATCTCTAAGATCCATTCAATAATTATTATGGAAATCGCACATATGATGGCATCATTTCATGCTTTCTTAATAAGCCATCTACATCCATATTTTCCTTATCCTTTTGTACAAAATGTCAAAATAAAAAAACCTAGATTTGGCTCACCCATTTTTGTTGTTCTATTGCGAGTTTTTTCTGGGTTAGGAAATAGTTTAGGTTGTTGTGATAAGTTTTAATGAGAAATTTAGCTCCTAACAAGTACAACTTCACTTAACCAGGGCATGCATTATTGCCAACATCTCTTTATCATATGTAGAATTTGTTTGCTCATTCGGTTTTAACTTTTGACTCTCGAAGGAAATGGGATGTTTATCCTTCATGAGCATGGCTCCTACATCTGTCCTTGAAGCATCACATTCAAGGATAAATGTTTTTGTGAAATCTAGGGATGTTAGGACCGGAGTTGATGTAATTAAGGTTTTCAACTTTTCAAAATAGTCTTCATCTTTTTATCCCATATGAAGGCATCCCTTTTTAATAGTGATGTTAACGACGCCGCAATCTATGCATAGTTTCAAAAAAATATTCTATAGTAACCTGCCAAACCAATGAAACCCCTTAATGATGTGATTGATTTGGGGGTAGGCCACTCAATAATTGCCACGATTTTCTTGGGAACCTTAATGCCTTCAACAAAAACACTATCTTCCAAAATCTCTATTTCTTTTCGTTTGAAACTACATTTGGATATGTTAGCGTAAAACTTATTTTATTCTAGGAGCCTTAATATGGTCTCAATGTGCATGAGGTGTGAGCTCCAATTTTTTTATATACACCATGATATCATCAAAGAAGACCAACATGAACTTTCTCAGGTATGGATGGAATAAGTCATTCATCGTTGCTTGGAATGTTGTGGGAGCATTAGATAATCCAAAAGGCATGACTCAAAACTCATATAGGCCTTTGTGGTGAAAAGAGTGGTTTTGGGGATATATTCTTTATGAATTTTGATTTGGTAGTATCCCAATTTTAAGTCTAATTTAGAAAAATAATTTGTACCATGGAGCTTGTCCAATAGCTCATCGACAAAGGGAATGGGAAATTAAAGTAATAGGTTTTAAATTTTGTTAATTTTTTATTTAACACTTTAAGGTGCATTGTAACATCGAACAACTTGGTGTGGATCCTCCAGATCCTGTATCAGTTGAGGATCGCTTCCACGATATCGTGGCCTCTCTTCCCCCTCCATCGTGCGCAGCCCCCCCCTCTTCCTGGTTTGTCAAGCGCGCTGACGTTCCTGAAGTGAAGCTCAACTTCGCCGCCTCAAAATGCAAAGCAGTCGCCCTCTCTGAGAAAGGCCTCATAGGATTGTTCACCGGGCTCTAGACATCTCCTCGTTCAGTTGAAGCCTAGCTCAATAAAAATTGGAGAACCCTTATTCAGGGTGAGGTGGAGCAGATTTTCTGTGGGAAAGGTTACTTCGCTTTCATCTTCGAAAAGAAGGAGGATCACAATCTCATATTTAGGAATGGCCCCTACTTCATGGGCCCAAGAGGCATGTATTTGAACAAATGGGATCTCTCATTCAACCCAGAAAAGGATATCCCAAAGGCGGTTCCAGTCTAGGTAAAGCTGCCTCACCTCCCTCTTCATTGCTGGAATGACGAGGACTTTCGAGCAATTGGGAATACTTTGGGGAAATATGTGGATAAATCTGAGCCAAAAGCCCCAATGTTCTCATGTGCCCGAATCTGTGTTGAGGTTGATCTTGAAAAGGGCTTGCCGGAATCCATCATTCTCTTCATTAACGGATGAAATCACCTGCAAATTGTGGATTATGAACAAATTCCGTTCAAATGCAAATACTGCCATTAGTAGGGGCATTTTGCTAAATCCTGTCCAAAAAAATCGGAGAAATCCATCTCTGAAAGCCCGCAAGATGAGGGTTGGAATGTTGCTAGCGGGAAGAAGACTGCAAAGATAGCCCTCAAGTAGCCTCATATCCCACCAAAGAGTGCCCTCGGAAATAGGTTTGAGGTTTTACAAGATGAGACTCAAGTGCTCGAAACCCAAGAGGAAAATGTCGAAGTTGCTCTCCATCAGGAAGATGAAACACCAGTAGATGTACCACCCCAAAAGGAGAAGGAAGACCTGGATGAGGATATGGCGCAACCCTTGACAAGAAAGGAAGCTGTAACAAATTCTGAAGGATTGGTCATAAGATCAAGGGCAAAAGCATGTACTGAAGAAGCTACAGACACTTCTACTAAAGAACAAGAACCTATCTCCAGGAAAGGAAGAAAGTCCAATAAAGAAATACGGGAATAGGAAGCAGCACGAGAGAAGGCAGCAGGGAAGCAGTATAATGTAGACTTTCTAGTCAAAACATCGCAAGCAAGCAAGTATCTACTCAGTGCAAAAGAGGAAAAAAAGGAGAATGAAAAGGTGCTTAGACAACTCAAGAAATAATGAAAGTGGTCTCCTAGAATTGTAGAGGCTTAGGAGGTTCCCAGAAAATAGAAGTTATCAAGATATCTAAAACAATGGAATCTTCCTCAATCCTTCTCATCAAGGAGACAAAAAAATTGGCTGAGGATAGCCTTGCAACCCTTAAAAGATTTTGGCCAAAAGGCAACGACCTAGCCACCAACGCTTCTGGGGCCTCTGGAGGTCTTCTTTGTTGGTGGGACACTAAAAAATTTGTCATGCACTCTGCCATTGAGAATAAAAAATGGCTTTTCATCAAATTAGAAAACAAAGAAAAGAAAGAAAAGTTCTGGATCGGAAATGTTTACGGTTCAACTATTCACGCCCAGAAAAACAGCTTTTGGACCTCTCTTGAAGAACAATGTGAAGGTAAACTGCTCCTTCCTTGCTTCATAGTGGGGTATTTCAATGTTACAATCTCCGCGTATGAGTGCAGAGGTGGAACTGAGGTCAGGGATCCCTTTGGGGAAAGGTTGGAGGACCTTATATTGCAATGGGGCCTATCGAATATCAGACTGAAAAACGACACCTACACTTGGAGCAACAAACGGATCGGACCTGGCCACATTGCAGCTATATTGGATTGTTTCTTGGTTAGCATGCATCTCCTCAATTCTTACCCAGAATCCAAACTATTGTGCACGGCTATCTCAGATCATAAGCCTATTTGTATTTTCTTCCCGCCCTTGGATAACCTGGGGCTGCTCCCCTTCCGCTTTAACTATCTTTGGCTAGAGTTTGAAGGAGTTGAGGACATCATCTCTAATTCTTGGCGTTGCTTCATTCCTGGCTCTCCAGCATACTCATGGGAGCAGAAATTAAGAAGGGTAAAAGAAGCCCTCAATTCCTAGGCAAAGCTTCACTACCATGAGCCTTCCCATCAGAAAGCAGAAATTATAAAGAACATGGAAGCCCTTCAAGCGGAAATGGAAGAAAGGGAGATCACCAAGGAGCATCTTGTCAAAGAAATAGAGTTGGAAACAAGTCTGCAGAAAATTTTAAGGCAAGAGGAGGAGGGATGGAGGCTCTGGTCACGTATCCTCTGGCTCAAAGGGTGAGATCAAAAACACTAAATTATTTCAAAATAAATGCAGGGAAAGACAGCGGTGGAACACTCTGCAAGAGATAAAAAACAAGGGCGGCTCAGTCATCAGTAGCCAAGAGGCAATCAGTATGGAGGTAAGGAATTTTGTTGAGAATTTGTATAATGATGAGGAATACATCTCGCAAGATTGTATGGAAGAAATGGTTCGAGATATCCCAGCTCTTATCAGTCCAGAGGAAAGCTTTAGGATTGAATCCCCCATCTCAGAAGAAGAAGTCAAGAAAGCCATATGGTCCATACATCCGGATAAAGCCCCAGGCCCTGATGGCTTCCCTATCTGCTTCTATAGAACCTTCTGGCCCCTTATAAAAAAGGATTTGATGCATCTCATCTCCTGGATGGAGAAAGGTAATATGGGAGAAGCCACCAATTCCACCTTTCTAGCTTTGATCCCTAAAGAGGAAAACCCCTCCTCCATAAAAAATTTTAGACCCATTTCCCTCTACAACGCCTCGTACAAAATCTTTTCAAACGTTCTATCCCTGAGACTAAAGCCTGTCATTCACTCTTTGATCTCCCCAAATCAAGGATGTTTCATTTTGGGTAGACAAATTAGTGATAACATCCTGATGGTTCAGGAGGCGGTTCACTCCAGTTCTAAAAAGGGTGAATCAGGCATGGCCATCAAGATGGACTTGGCTAATGCATTTGATAGGTTGAGGCACTCTTTCATCCTTTTGGTTTTGAAGAAGTTTGGTTTTCCTCCTATATTCATCAATCAAGTGCAAGCTTGCATAAACTCTCCGTGGATAGCTCCTCTGAATTTTTTAAAGCCTCTCTAGGGATCAGACAAGGGTGTCCTCTCTCCCCTTTTCTCTATATCCTGGTTGCTGACTCCCTCAGTAGAAGATTGATAAGATTACAATCAGAAGGCTCACTTCCGGGCCTCTCCTTTTGGAATGGAGTCCTCCCCATCAATCACGCCCTGTTCGCTGATGACACAATCCTGCTTGGGATAGCCTCCCCTCAAATAGTCAGAAATTTCCTAAGACCCCTTGATATTTTCCTTCGTTCCTCTAGAAGCTCTGCCAATTTGAATAAATGTCAACTTTATGGATGGAATTGCAATGCTGCTACCCTCCGCAGCATATCTCAAATTCTGCAAGTTAATGTCAATCTTAACTGGACTCATTTCACCTATTTGGGAATCCCCATAGCCAAAAAGTCCTTTGTTTTTGCCATGTGGGCTCCGATCATTCAAAAAATCAAAAGCATGATTCAATCTCTGGGATTGAAGTGGTTAAACCTTGCAGGGAAAACAAACATTATAAAGTCTATTCTTTCCTCCTATCCTATTTACTCTAGTTCGATGGTTCTATCTCCCAAAAATGTTATCAACAATATTTGTAAGGAAATCAGAAAATTTTTATGCCAAGGAGGAAAGGTTCAGACAAAAACATTTCACCTAGTCAAGTGGGACACAGTCAAAAGAGAAAAAAATAAAGGTGGTATAGGCATCAGGGACCCTTAGCAAATGAGCAAAGCCTTGGGAGCTAAGATGATATGGAGGTTGGCCACAGGTAAGAAAGAATGGTGGAAAGAAATAATTAGGAAAAAATATATTAGAAGGCCCAGATAAAAAATGTTGGACAGTGCATGGACGGGTAAAGGGACTTCTCTCTGGCAGTTGTGCAAAGCTTCCTTCAACATAATACAGTCTGATTGCTATTGGATACTAGGGAATGGAAAAGAAATTGATGCTTGGAATTGCAGCATTCTCGGACAGCCTCCCCGATCCTCGATCCCAGGCTTGTCTCCACTTGCTGATTGGGCTAGTAATAAGGGATTGCATACTCTTTATGACCTCTCATAGTGGGACTCGATGGGGTATTGGACTGGATGGAAGGACCTTCACCCTCTAGCTCATCTTATTGAAGCTGCAACCCTCTTTCTTTCATCTCTTCATGGCCTATCCCCAACTTGAGTTACAGCAAGAGACTGCATTGGTTGGGGAAAAACTAGACAGTATATGGTTAAAGAGGGATACACGAGACTTCCTTGGATCCGGTTGCAAAGGATTGAATCTGGAGGAAGGTTTGGCATCCAGACAGCATCCCTAAGGTAAATTCCTTCATTTGGATCCTGATACATAATAAGCTTCTAACTACTGAAAACCTCAGAAAAAGAGGGATAGCAAGACCTTCTCAGTGTGCTCTATGTAATATGGAAGAGGAAACTTCAAGCCATCTCTTTATTCAGTGCAAAATTTCTCTGAAAATATGGTAGTGTGTTCTTCCTCCGGGCTCAAACCTCAACCCCCCAGGCACTGTAGCTCAGCTTCTTGAGGATTGGCCCAAGCATTTTCCTGACTCCCTCATCAAAAAGCCCATCCTTAGTTGCCTTTGGATCTCTATCCCCAAGAACCTTTGCTGGAAACTATGGATAGCCAGGAACAAGCCCATTTTCAATGATCAGAAAGTTGTCCCAGCTCGTATAGCCTCTAAAGTGATAGGAATGATAGCGGAGAAGTTTGCCTTGAACAATATCATCTTCCCTAATGAGGAGCGCATCCCTGAGCCCTACTCATCTTGGTGCAAAATCTACCTAAGAGAAGCGAGCACCCTTTAGTTCAATTCTCCTAATAGAAGTGCAACTCAGCCTTTTAGAACCTTCCCTTGGGAAATAAGATTAAACAGCAACGACTTCAAATCCTGGATGAGAGAGAGAAACTCTTACGCTTTCTTTTTTGATGGTGCCTCGAAGGGCAACCCAGGGGTGGTAGGTGTGGGGGGGATCCTTTTGAATCCTAGAGGACATGTTGAACAAACCTTCACTTGGGGTCTTGGTCATAGGACCAACAATGAGGCCGAGTGGTTGGCGCTCCTACAGGGATTGCAATCATTAGTCTACAAAGACCTCTCCAAGATTGCAATTTTTGGAGATTCTCGACATGTCATATTCAAGATGATCAATGGATACACCATTGGCTCCATAAAATGTCATCGCCTGCACGACAAAATTATTCCTCTCATGTATAAGTCCTATGAACTTTTCCACATTCTTCACACAAATAATTCAGCAGCGGATACCTTGGAAAACATGGGGGCCTCCCTCCCCCAAGGCCAAATTAGTCTGAATGGTCAAGCTCCTCACCGCAAATATATTCCCTAATGATTTTCCAGGATTCATTTTTCTACCCACTCGGCAATTTGTTTTCCCCCATGGCAAATCTTGAAGGGCCTAATGCTCTCCCTAAAGGCCTCATCGATGCTCTCATTATTTTTACCCCTTACCTCTCCAACCTCAATCACTCTACCCTTCTTTCCCCTTATCCCTCCATCCCTCCTCACTTCACGGCCTCGTGCCCTCCATTCCCTGCTGGCATCCATCATGTGCACCTTCCTAAAGGGTCTCTAGACATTAAGTGTTGTCCTGCCTCTCTCCATCCTCCCACTACGTGGACTCATCACAGCATTCACCTTCCCTCGATCTCTACAGGATTTATTTCTCACCATCCCTGGGTTAATTGCCTCCTCCTCTCGCACGCTCCAGGTCTTTTTGCTCCCTTCACTATGTCTTCCCCTCGAAGCTGCTCCCATCCTCACTTCACTCCTGGTCTTGGCTCTGTCCAATATGTAATATCTCTGTAACGCATCCTTTTGGATGTCATTGCAGGTGTCGATGAAGGTTGGTTGCAGGAAATCCCGTGGGAAGTGCTCCCTCTCACCAGGGCTTTCGTGAAGGAAATATTAGCTCTCATAGCCTTCTCCACCTGTTCTTGCAGCAGCCTTTCTGGAACTTCTTTGTGGCTTTTGAATATTGACTCCAACCCTAACCTCTTCATCAATGCACAGTCCTCCATTGTTGAAAGCAATTCGATATTGGGCTGTCATTGCTTAGGGTGGAAAGAAGGTGTAGTTGGCACATTATCCTGTTGAAGTAAGTTTGACCGAGACTCCCTCCTGCAGGAGCTAAATACTCTCAAGCTGATTCTCAGTGGTCTCTCTGTCGAGAAACAAGCCTACGTGGTTGCAGGTACAGTTCGTGCTCTCCATAGCAATTTTTCCCTTATTAAAATATCACCCGGACAAGGTAGAATGTCTCAGGCTAATGAGAATGCTGGCATAGCGGATTTGAAGAAAAACCTCAGGCGCCTCTACGAAATGATGGCCATAGGCATAATGGACAACAAGGAAATTGCACAGGAGGTCAAGAGCATGGGGGAAGTGGTTAGCTACACATCTCTACAAATCAGTAATCACGATGCAAGGATTGATGACAATGAGAGTAACCTCAGGGAAATGATGGGCAAGGTGGATAGAATTCAAGAAGACCTCCAGTGCTTGATTAGCATGAATCAATGTAGCAAGGCCCTCGAAACCCCAGCAGCTGCAGCGCACTCCATGGAGTATGAATCGGTTGTTCAGCCTTTGAAGCCTCCAGACAATCCTTAAATGGTTTTTTAAGTTTTATTGTCTTTTACTTTGCAGGCAGTTTATAAGGGTATACACTACCGCAGGCACTAGATGTTTTGTAAATACTCTCTGTGGAGTTCTTTGGTCATCTCCATAGACCAGTTTTGTTTTCTGCATTTTTGAACTGCAAGAACTCTCCTTTCCCGCTTTTACTTTGTAATGAATGGCTGTGCACAGTTTGTTTTATATAAACCTTTCTTAGTTTTTGTTAAAAAAAAACATCGAACAACTTGGTGATTTTATGCATAACAACTGCGCCAAAATGTAAATTAAAAATAAAAAATTTATTTATTCTGTAGTTTCGCTATTTTTTAACCTTAATATAGTGCACCCAAATGTTGAATGTCATGGTGTTGTTATTTAGAACCACTGCACCGATAATGAAAAAAATGATTGTAATCCAATGCTCTCCACTATCCATTTACCCTACTTTGGTGCTCTCAAATTGGTTGTGTACATGTACACTTTACTAATTTAAACATAGTGGTTGTAAAATTTTGGTTATAGATTACTATTAAGTAGTTGTAAAAACAACTAAAAAAACTCCTAATTAATTGTAGTAGTTCTAAAAAAACTCCTAATTAATTAAGATCTCCAGTTTTGCTACTGTACTATTAGTGGGCATCCATTTGTGGAACCAAAAAAGTATTAATAATTGCTTCTTATATCTAAATATTGGACAAGTTCTTCTCCATTTGCGAGGGGATTCAGGGTAAGAGATTACATGAAGCAAAGGGATAAAAGAGGCTTCGGGTTCACGGAGAAGACAGACGTGTATAGCTTTGGGGTTCTCCTGATAGAGATGCTAACAGGAAGAAGGCCAATTGAGCCAGAATTTGGAGAACATGTAAGTATTGTAGACTGGGCACATGCACTTTACGGGGATTGGGATGGTAACCGCTTGATCGATCCAGTTCTATGAGACTCTACGCCGGTCTATCAAGCAGAGATAATGCGTGCAATGAATCTAGCAATCCGCTGTACATCGGTTTCTCCTACATTGCGACCCACCATGCGTGAGGTGGTGCAGATTCTTAAAATAGTTCGTAAGCCTGGGATTGGACTTGGATGTTCTTAGATGATTATCTATTTCACTAAGATCTCTGTGAGACTAGAATGCGCGATTGACCAATATGTATCAGATATTACCAGGATAATTTAATTTATGTGATATGCATGTAATTTCATGATTCTAAAAGCCTGTGTAAAATATAGTTAACAGGTGTATATGTAAAAAAAGCTGTTGACATGCCACTAGAATTCTATATTGGTTCAGCGGCTCCACTCAATGGATCCAAGTTATAATAACAAATGTTTCTATATATTAATTATTTTCTATGTATCAAATGTCGTTTCTGTATATTTAATTTCAACCTATTTGGTTTATGTCGATTGAATTATTGGGATTGCTTTTTCTTTGTAGAGAAATTTATAGTAAAAAACTAGTGATTTGATGAAAAATAAAATATCTTCAAAATATGATAGTCAAATTAATGTTGATAATTGGAGATTTGAACGATTTTTTACTCTTGCCTATGATTATGTTAAACTTGTGTTATCATTCTTTATCTATGCAATGAATTGGAGCGAGGGCCAAACTAGTAATGCCAATGACATATTATTATTGATAAAAAAATATGGGAGTGATAATTAGAGTATATCATTTTGAACTCTTTATTGCATTTAAAATTTTGAATTAATTATTTTATATAATTAATTATAAAAGGAAGTAACAAATAGAGATTAAAAAAAAGAATGGATACTACAACATGCAAAAAAATATATAGAAACAAGCAAAATCTACCAAAATAACCCAAATTCAAAGAGGAGGAAAGACATACAAGTTGAATCTATGTTAAACAACTCTCTATCTTTTGAAAATCAAATATTTCCTCTGAGTTAACCTCCTTCTCATGCCTCTCACTTGCACACTTAATCTTCCACACTTAATCGTTGTATGACATCTGCTTGGTCTTGTATAGCAAATCGACTTGGTGATTACCTCACTTATAGATAGTTATATTGGTGTTTGTGTATTGATTTGGTTCAGTATATTCTTGAATTAGTTACATAGTGATTTTCTTGTTTTGATTAAGTGCTTAAATTTGAAAAATATGCCAAATAACCCAAATTCATAGAGGAGGAAAGACATGTAAGTTGCATCTATGTTAAACAACTCTCCATCCTCTGAAAATTAAATATTTTCTCCTAGTTAACCTCCTTCTCGGGCCTCTTACTTCCACACTTAATCGTTGTATAGCATGTGCTTGGTCTTGTATAGCAAATCGACTTGGTGATTACCTCCCTTATAGATGATTATTTGGTGTTTGTGTATTGATTTGGTTCTGTACATTCTTGAATTAGTTATGTAGTGATTTTCTTGTTTTGATTAAGTGCATAAATTTGTTGTTGTGCTTTGATTATGCTTAAGTTATATGATTAGATAGTAATATAATAATTTACATTTATATAACATCTACAACACTACCATTTTTCTAGACAACTTTTATAGCTTGTATATTTTTTATAGGTTATATATTTATTGTTGTGAAGAAGCCAGCAATTTTTCATCATGATCCATGGATGGTGCGCTCATTCCCCGCACGTCCTCTATTGAGCAACATAGGAGAATAATCGAGGAGAACTATATGAACAAGTTGAAGCTCGTGCATTCAAACATGCTCTCCTCTTGGTAATTTCATATTTAATTTAATATTCTAAAAATAAAATAAAAAAAACTGAATTTTAGAAATTCATTATTCATATTTTTTCATTGGTTAAGTACATTGAATAGACTAAATACTTCTGTTTTGAAAACAAATTATCAAATTTAGAAAAATAATTAAAATTTTATAAATTTATTTTTATAAAAAATTGACACCTAACATTGTTTTGTCAGCACATTTAAGAAACCTAATAAATAAAACATAATTATTTTGCATATGATGATTTGACAGACAATCTTCTAATAAATAAAAACTTTGGTAAATTTATTTTTGATAAACAGATTTATATTGAACAACTTAGGTTTTCCGAGTTTTCGCATTTGCTACGGCCTGAAAAAAAGTGGTTTTTTAATTTGTGATAAAGTTGTGGTAAGGGATGCCGCTAGCTATGGATATGTATATCGGAATATCAATAATAGTTTAATAAACCTATGCTCCTAGACGATCTTTATCTTTACAAGATGGTGTCACACTTGTTTCTGGTTTTTTGGTTAGAAAAAGTTAAAAAGATATTTAAGTTAAAAGTAATTTTAGATTTCCAATAAACAATAATTTTGTTTTTTAAGCTGAAGTATGTTTAACTTTTAGTTATATTATTTCTTATTTCAATAATTTTTTTTTTTTAAGTTAACAATATATTAAAAATAATTTTGTTATTTTAATTTAAAATTACTTTTATTTTTTATACTATTTTTTTCATTATTTTAAAAGTAATAGTATTTATAATTTTATTTATTAATTAATGATATTAGTTTTTTTTATTATATCTTAGTTATTAGTGATTATCTATACTCTTATTACTCATAATTGTTAAGTATGCAAATGGCAAGAAACCCAATGGACTTTTTTCAATATGTCACATTACATTATTTTTTTCACTTTTCATAATTTTATGTAACTATTAAATTTTTACGTAAAAATTAAATCAATCATTATTATATTGGGATGATATTTTATTCAATAATGATTTAGAGTAATTATTTTTATAATTGTTAGGAGAATTTAAAAAAATGATAAAAATCAAGTTTTCATTAATTATATAGAGATATAAAAAAAATCAAGTTTTCATTGATGGTGTAAATTAAATATATTATATTTGGTGGTTCTAATTGAAACTTTTATCCAATTTTTTTTAGTGTAATAGGATATTAGCTAGATGTAATATGGAAAAGTATTTAGCTAATGTCTATTTAAATTAATTTGACTTGTTAATATGGGTAAAGTTCCATTTTTTCTTAAATCATAAACGTCAAATAACTTTAACCACTAATATATCAACCTCTTTATCATTGACACATTCTAACCATCAATTAGTAACATGCAAACCCACTAATCATTGAGCAACCAACCCACTAGTATGCCTTGACCACTAATCCATCATTTCCCTAACTACTATGTTTCACTATGATTATAGCCAAACATAATAAACTATAGTGGAATATCAGTGTCTATGATTGATGCTACTAACCCGTGACTAATATATATGTGGAAAACCCATACATCCTTTAACCATTTTCCAACCAATTTTTTATAATACAAAATAATATATCTTAATAAATAACTTTAGGAATTTATTACTAATTTTTGAAACATTTTTTAGGAGACAGGTACTAAATAGCGTTGCTGTTAATTTCACTTGTTAAATATATTAATAAATTTTATATTCATGAAAGTCTCATTATATTTACCTATTAAATCTTCTTAAAAATATTTACAATAATAAATAAACAATAAAACTAATATCATAATATTATTATTCCAATAAACATATCATATCTTAATTATAAACATAAGCTTTGCAGCTATTTTACTTGTGTTAATTTATTTTTCATAATCTATATTCATTACATTTAAAGAATAAAATTTAATTAATACATCATAATAATTTTGTTAGTAGGTTTGAAATCGAAATTTTTCTAATAAAGTACTTACTACTAAAATGCATTAATACTACTCAAATTTGTAAATATAACAAAAAAAAGATTAAGTATTATATTTTGGGTCTTCCTAAATTGTGGTGGTCTATTAGTTTATTAGTTTAAAGGCCTAGTGGAGTTTAAAGTTGTTTAGAATATGCACCAATTTATTGAGATTGAGTTTTTATTTTTGTTGTTTCTTTTGCGTATCATATCATGCATGTGAAGAAGATGACAAGGACGAGTAAAGGGGAGGGGGACGAAGAGAAGGAGGGAGGAGGGAGAAGGAAGAGTTGAAGTAGAAGTAGGAGGGGCAGGGCTGGTGGGTGGAGGAGGGAAGATGTGGGGTAGAGGAGG
>LPNX010982399.1:0-30657 GCA_001517045.1 Pseudotsuga menziesii | reverse complement strand
GGGGGGGGGGGGGGGAAGGGGGGTTCTTTACTATTTTTTTACTCCCTACCACATGGATCAACCCTTTCCTGACATGTGAATCCTTGGGTAATTTTATGCCTTTTTTTCAAATGGGCATAACTTTAGCATCCAAAGTCTGTTTTCAATCTACCTATTTTTTGAGTTATTTGCATCTAGACCAAGAGTTTCTATTTTTAAATCCTTCATATTATAGTATGACCACTCCATGTTATAATATGCTTACTTGTTCCAATTACTTCTCATGGAAATCCTGAATGGAGGATGTCCTACGAAGTAGGGGACTTTACCAAATTACCCTAGGGAAAGAAACTAAACCTATTGATGATGATAAGAAAACAAAATTGTCCAATAAATGTGATGAGGTTCATGGATTAATTGGAATGTCAATTTTATGAATTATGATTCCACATTCAATGAATTGGTGATCTAGAAACAACTTGGGAAAATTTAGAAACAATGTTTGTTAAAAACAATGGTGTTTGGTAAACATAATGAAATTTGAGGTTATCTGCTTGAAAATTAGTTGATTACCTTAAATATAGGTGATTTCTCTACCATACAAGACTATTTTTCTAAGTACAAGACCCTTAGACTCTTACTTAATGAATGCGACATAAAAAGGAAAGATAATAAATCCATTTTTCATATTCTTTCCAACTTGGAAATTCCTATTTTGTTTTTGTATATACCTTTTAATCCATGAAATAATCTTTGGTGATTTACTGTAAAAATACCACTCTTGAATCTTTTTGTGTTTCCTTGATTTGAGATCAAGTTGAGCTCACACATCTTGGAATAATTAGCAATGCGAATACATCTATCAAATCCTAAATGTCACAATCGAAAGAGAATTCCAGGCATCTCAAGAAGAAAAATCCTTGCAATAATAAGAAATACAAGGGTACCAAATTCTCTTATCCAATTGATCCTTCCACTAATGACAAAAGAATGAAATCAAAAGGTAAGAAGATAGTGCTTCATTGCAAATTTTGTGAAAAAGATAATCATGATGTATCTAAATGTTTCAAGAATATAGCACCCTTGGAAGCAACAATGATTAAGCACAACATCAACCTTGAATCTTATCCAGAATATACGTCTGAAGGACATGCAATTTTTGCTTTTGTTTTTTCCTTTAACGCATCTTCTACTTCTTCGAATGAGCATCTCATTGATTATGGAGCATGTTATCATATGGATAAGGATAAAGCCATGTTTTCTACTATGAATGAATGTAAAACCAAAAAAATATTTGTTGGTAATGATAGATCTCTTAGTATTTTAGGATCTGGAATAGATTAGGTAGATGATGGTCAGTTTAATGATGTACTATGTTTTTTAAACAATTTCCTATAATTTGTTTCTAGTCTATCGAATCACTTATTCTAGTGAAGGTAATACTGTAACATTTACACCTCACAAACATGTAATCAAGGATTTCAAATATCCTAAGCATGTTCTTGACACGATAATTGTTGATGATATTACCAGGTGGTACAAATTTAACAACTTTGGGTCATCACCTTTTCCCTAAATTTTTGTTGTTGATAGCGATGACCTAAGAAAACTTTGACATTAGAGATGTGGTCACTTAAATTATCACTCATTGAAACAACTATGTAATGAAAATATGGTGAAATGTCTTCCTATGGTATCTTGTAGGGACGAGGTTTGTTTCGATTGTGTACTTGGAAAGCATCACTGGGATAATTTTGACAAATGTGCTTCTTGGTATGCCTGGACCCCTTTGCATCTTGTGCATAGTGACTTGTGTGGTCCTCTTCTTTCTGATTCCTTTTATTACTTCAAATACTTATATCTTCCATTAATAATTACTCCATATGCACTTGTTTTTATTTCCTAAAAATTAAGAGTGAAGTATTAAACATGTTCTTGGCATACTAGGTCCTCTTTGAAAAATAATTTGGCCTTCAAATTTTTAAGTTAGGTATGATAATGGGGGAGAATATGTTAACAACAAGCTCACTACTTCCTGTATTGCACAGGGCATCCAACATAAACACTATTTTCCATATACACCACAACTAATGGTGTAGATGAAAGGAAGAATCACGCCTTAAAAAAATGGCTAATTGTATGCTCTAAGCTAAGGAGTTAAATATTCAATTTTGGGTTGATGCCAAAAATTGTGAAAATGACATAGTTTATTACACCCACACTAAATATTTACAAGGTATCACACCAAGAGAAGCATGGAGTAAAATTAAACAAGGAGTCTCAACTTCCGTTTTCCGTAGTTTGAGATCCGACGGCTCAGAGCCCATCTACCAAAGATCAACGACCCATAAAAAGAGGGAAGTTAAAAGGCAGAAGAAAAAGGGAGAAAGAGGAAAGGGCCAAAATTTGGTCATAAAAGCTCATATTTATGCTTTCCACTAAAGGGCAGAAAGCAAAAAACCTAAGAATTTGGTTGTAAAGGTTAACACTTTTGCCTTTCGCGATCCGCAAATCTCTCACACATATTAATGGTGTGGAAAGAAAAGGGGGAAAGGAAAACCTTGAAAAGTGGAAATACAACAGTTTGGCTAGAAAAAGAGTGGAATCTCGCTTTCCATTTTCCATCAGATTGACGGCCCGTAGAGTTTTCGTGAAGATCAACGGTCCGGAGGGGAGTGGAAAGGAAGAAAGAGGAAAAGCGAAAAACATAAGAATTTGTTCGTAAAGGTTAGAACTTCTGCTTTCCGCAATCCATATGATCGACAACCCGGAAAGCTTTCGCATAGATCAACAGTGAAAAATGAAAAAGGAGGAAAGGAAAATATCAGAAAGCAAAAATGTGAAGTTTTTGTTATGAAAAGTTGGAATTTTGATTCCTGTTTTTTGCAGCATTCAAACATCTTAGATCAATGACTGAGAATGAATCCTGTGGAGATCAATGGTGTGGAAATAAAAGGTGGAAAGGAAAACATCAAAAAGAGGAAGACACAGGATTTTGGTCGAGGAAAAGTAGAAGCCCTCTTTCCACCTTCTGCAGACCTTGGATCAATGACTGAGGATGGATCGAAAGGAATTCAATGCTACCGAAACATAAAGGGTGGAAAGGATAAGGCGGGAGCGGAAAGATATAAAATTGAGCCTTGAGAAATCTAGAAGCCCATTTTCCATGATCCTCTTTCTACCACTTCGATCGCAGATCAATGGTGCAGGATGAGTCTTGAGGAAATCAACGACCCAGAATGATTTCATAGTTGGAAGAGGCAAGAAGGAAGGAAGCTATTGCAGGTCATTGGAGGTTCTCTAAACTATCATTTTATTCAAGAGAGCTCGAGTCCTAGATGCCATGTTTGTTTTTTTGATCCACCATGCACGTTCCATCGTGCTTTCCTGTTTGTTTATGATCATGGCGAATCTTGCAGATCAACGTTTGCTAGGATTTTGATTCCCACATTGTAACTGAATTTGGATTTGTTTCGATGTTCGTCTTGGGAGCCTATGATACTATAAATATACCCTCAATAGAGGGTTGGAACCTGTGAGAATTTGTGTTATGAATTTTGAGATCTATTGCTAATAAAATTGCATAGCCAAATTTTGTTCTATTGCTACAAAGATTCCTATGTATTTCATAGTTACAGTCTGTTATTTCCTTTCCCATGTGCATGTATTTCCCGTTAAACTTTCCATTATGTGTTCTTCATATCTGGAATGAGTGTTTAATAGTCTAGAATTCATATTTTTATGCTCTGGCTATTGTTTCAGGTATTCGTCAATCTTTCTTTCCAAAGTTGATGCAGAATTCATCTTTTAGGTGTTCTGTGTTGATGGACTGTTCTTGTTTCTTCTTTTTCACCAGACAAATTGATTTTTAACTGTAATCGAGTGCTACCTTGCCTTTGCATAATTTCACTTGCAAACAGTTGTGTGTTTCACAAGGATATATGTGAATCCATAGCCCAATGTATTCTTTCCTTGTTTCAACCACCAATTCAATTTGAAACTTTATTTCATTTTATATCTAGCCCTGTTAAAAATCAGTGAGAGATCCCTCTCTAGAAGGGAAGAAGACAACTTCCTTTCTTAAAGTGGTTTTGCTGTTACCTTGGGATTTACCTTCTACGACCTTGGGTACATTCTGAGTGCTAACAAATTGGTGTCGTTGCCGGGTACGAAAGTGCAAATTAGACCTGGGAGAGATGACAAAGATTCCAAGAAGAAAGGGTTTCTATAGGAAACCAGAGACTTCTGCATTTGAAATAGGTTGTATATTTTCCTTGGTGACTCTACATTGATTTTGAGCAAGATTTCAAAAGGAATCCTGGCTCCCAGGAGGTCACATACATGAGGTAACCCTAACACTGAAACATTACTAAGTGTGGAAAATATAGAAAGATTGCTTAGAAATAAGGGAAAAGAACAAATACATAGCTCTCAATTTGGTGCATCATCTTCTCAAGAATTTCATATCATTCAGGATTTTGGGCGGGAAACAAATTTTGAAAGGTCCTTGTTTAAATCAAAATATGAATCTAATTTGAAGGAAACTAAAATTAATCCTAGTAGGTTAGAATCATATTTTCTTTATTCTCTTTTGCACAATCTTCAAAACTCCATGAAAACTGAAGAAAGAAACCATGTTGTTCAAATATTTCAGCCTTATATCCAACCAACTATTCAAACCCCTCCAGCCTTTCAAGCTCCTCCTTGTGTTCCAAATCCACCTAGACTAATGGCTGCTAGCTTTGCTCCATTGGCCTTACTTGTTGTATTACATGACCTTCCTCAAAATTATGCCCAAAAAATTCCCTTCTATGATGGATATGGAAAGTTCATAGCAAGACAACATGTTGATACATTTGATGATTATGCGGACTTTGAGATGGTTGATGAATATGCTATTAAGATGAGTTTGTTTGTACTAAGTTTGTTAGGAGAGGCAAATAAATGGTTTAGAGATCTACCTGCTAGGTCCATTGCCACATTTGAAGCTTTTCAAACTTCATTCTTAGAAAGATGGGATGATAAGAAAAGTCCTTTGTAGGTGCTTTCTCAATATAATAATATTAAGAAAGAAGGTTTTGAATCTGTCCATGAGTTTTCTAGTCAATTTATGAGGGTGTATAAATCTATTCCTACTAATATTAAACCCCTTGTAGGCACTGCAAAACTCCATTATGCTAATGCCTTTGGCAATGACTTTGCATTATTATTGAGAGAGAGGAAATTAACAAGTCTTCCTGCTATGTTTCAAGATGCTTTAGAAGTAGAAGCTAATATGATGGCAAGTGGAAAAATAAAGCAGAAAGTAGAAACAAACAAAAGGAAAGCTAGAGAAGAAAATGTTCCTTCTACTTCTGTTGTTGTTTCTTCTAATGATGTAAAATTTGAAATGATGTTGAAAACAATGGAGAAATTGATGGATATGTTGAATATGGATAATAGACCATTGAACATAGAACAAAATGAACCTCAAATCATAAACACAAACTTCAGAAGGCCCAATCCTCCCCCACCTCCACAAATTAGACAGAGAGATATGAGGAATCCTAGAAATCCAGATGACTAGCAAATACAACCACCTTTTCCTAAAAATTATGTTGCAGATGAAGATGAGGCTGAACCTATTGAGGATCATATTCACCATTTTGGTGACTTGGATTATGAAATATACCTCATAGAGGAAGAGCATAATATGTTTGCTCAAGAGGATGACAATAATGATTTTGAGGAAGAATAAGAACAATATTGAAGAGGATATTTGCATGCTATAGATGATGTCCAAAGAAAGATCAAATTGAGAAATAGAGATGTTACTGTAAATAAAGGAAGGTTAAATCAAAGTCAACCTTCTGGTAGTCAACAAAATAGAGAAAAGAGAAATAAAAAACAAAAAGAACCCATGGAGTATAAAGAATAAGAAAATAAAATAGAAAAACAAAAGAAGTTAAACAACTAGCACTGGTGATGTTTAAAAAGTTGTTTCAACTTTTCATTTGTAGACAGAGATAAAATAACAGATATGGTAAGGAGTCGGGGATAATTTCAACTAGATATCCTAGAGGTGGTAGATGATGCTTTTACCATTATCTTTGGGCCAAAAATTGAAAATGTGGATGACAATGAAGTTCCTCCTTTTTACCTAGGTTTAAATGTACATGATATGATTGTGCACAATGCTATGTTAGATTTCGGGGCATCTCACAATTTAATGCCCAAGGGAGTGGTAGAAAATTTGGGACTGTAAGTTACTAGACCATATAAATATTTGTATTCTTTTGATTCTAGGAAGGTGAAGTGTCTTGGATTGATTAAAGATATGGTGGTAACTTTAAAAAAAAATGCCATCTAAGACCGTGGTAATGGATTTTTTTGCAGCAAACATTACTCCTAAGTTTGGTGTGTTGTTATCAAGATCCTGGAATTCTAAAGGAAAGGGATTTGCAAATGGATATGTCTTATGCTACCATTCCTGTGGTTGGTGGAAATAAGAGGTTATACAGTGAGAAAATATCACCTTATGTAGTCAGCAGCCAAGAAAAACCAGATAATCATGATATCTATGTTGTTGATACTAACTTGGGATCTTCCATTTTCTTTAATGATGGCCTTCCCTGTGATCTTGAAATTCCTCTATCGATTGAAGTGATAGAGGCATAAAATCCTCTGTGAACTCTGTCATCTCGAACCCTTTGTGAACCCGTTGATTTTGATATGGCTTTATGCCACCTCTGCGAACCCTATGAATAGATGTTAATTATTTTTTCTTCGATAGGGATTTATGCCGTCACTGTGAACCCTATGATCTCAAACTGTGAACATGAACATGTGTTAATAATCTCAACCCGTGAAGATTTATGCCACCTCTACAAACCCTGTGAACATATGTTCATGAATTTATGCCTTCGTTTGGACTTGTCGTTCATGCTCCTCGAAGTATGCCATGCCAGGTGGAGCAGTATGCCATCTACCCACCATATGTTATATGACCAACAATTTTTTTATATATTTTAATTGTTTTTTCTGGTTATTAGTTCTCTTTCAAAAAGACAATATAATTTGAGCTTATAATCCTGCAGTTGTTCTTTGCAAATGTATCAGCTAATGCAATTTTTTTTATGCAAGCAATAGTAACATTTGTTGAAAACAAATTAATGGTAATATATATATATATATATATATATATATATATATACACACACACACTCCTATTTTGCAAATGTATTAGCTCATGCAAATTTTTTTTATGCAAGTAATAGTAGTATTTGTTGAAAGCAAATTAATGGTATATATATTATGTTAATTTATTTTTCAAAATTTATATTCATTACATTAAAATATTATTATTTAATCAATACATCATAATAATTTTGTTAGTAGGTTTGAAATTGAATTTTTTCTTATAAATTACTAACTACTAAAATACATTAATACTACTCAAATTTGTAAATATAACAAAAATATTAATTATTATATTGTGTTGGACACACCAGGCACACAGAGAGGCGGGTTGAATCTGTGTGTGCAATTTTAATTACTTTTTCAACTTTAACAATCAACAACTTATTCAATATTATGCATTATTACACTACCATTATATCATCACCAACATTGTTATCATCATCATATCATCATCATCACATTGAAAGCATAGCAACACAGTACACAATATTTTTACGTGGAAACCCAAGTCCTGGGGGTAAAACCATGTAAACCTTTTAAAATAGTTTTCTAGAAATAAATGGAAGGAGGAAACAATCCCCTTATTATAAAGACTTCAATTTTCCAGCTTCAACTGGAAGGAGGACATGACCACCTGATTTACAGGCTTCAACCTGAAGGAAGCTACCACTCCCTAGTTTTTCGGCTTCAACCGGAAGGATGCTACGACCTCCTTTCCTTTCCCCGTCCTGCCACACTAAAGAAAAATATTTCCTGCTGTCACATATCAAACCCTGTACTCTCTATAGATAACATATGCACTCTGATCACTGCCAAATCATCCCTATATATGTCATTACAACACACTGATTACGTACATCCTTGTACACATCGTCATACACAATCAATGACCAAACAATTCTTTTCTGCTTGCATCATCATAGGTGTGCATCAACGCCATCAAGTATGAACCATCACCATCCAATATGTACTATCATCATCAAGTATGAAAAATCATCATCGAGTATGTATGATCATCATCAAGTATGCACAATCATCATCGAGTACGTATAATAATCATCAACTATGTAGGGTGTGTGTTTCAAGTACACATCATAGTGCATAAAAAAGCGTCATCACACCATGGTATCAATGTACATCATAGAATGTAGGAGAGCATCATAGAATCATATCATAGTATGTGTCAAGGAGTGTGTCATCATATATATCATGCATCAATATACCACATTACACTTGTATATTACTATATATTCAAACACTTGTACACTTATTTAATTCCACATCACTTTTAGATATGCACCTACTACTGTACATAACCAAATATTCTTCTTAACACTTATAGTTCACACACTAATGTATCCCACTTTATACTGTACAATATTTCTGCACATGTACACTTCAATGTACATACACTTGTCTTGTCAGGTGTAGTACATACACCTTGTCTAATGTATACACACTTACACACACCTTGTCTACTTTGTACACACTTGTCCACTACTATTCACATATCATTGTGCATACAACTAGTATACTATTGTACACACACTTTATATGTTGTACATCACATACTCAATCATTACTATACATACCTCATACATTCGTCATGTCAGCTGTACACACACATACCTTGGCTCAGACACATCACAAACCTTAGACTTTGCAAGCAAATAGCAGCAGTAAACTGAAGACTTCAACCTCAAATTTGGGTTGTATGAGTGTCAAAAAGAGAGAGGTATGAAATAGATGGAAAAATTTGGGACTTTAAGATAAGGTACGAATGCAACTAAAGGACAGACTTTTTAACCCTTCTAAAAATTGAATTGTAAGAGGCCAACAACATCAAGAAAAATGACTATGGAAAAATCAGGTCTCTGCTGCCTACGGATTTTTCCTCAGACCTGCGAATTATACCTTAGTTTATTTTCTCATTCATTGTGTATTGAAATGACAAGGTTGGTGTATAAATATGCTATTTGGGCGTGATAGGGAGGATAGGTCTCACCTGTTTGAGAAGTTAAAAAATTATTTTAAAAAATTATTTTAAAAAATTAAATTCTTTTGGGGCCGACTTCTAAGAGTGGAAAATAATTTTATTTAAAACATTAAAAACCTATTTTGGTAATTAAGGTTTTAATGAGGTCGATTTGTAGGTGTAGGAAGATACCTTTCATTCTATTAAAAAAATGTAAAAGACATGGTATTAGTTCATTATTTAATGGGGTTGTCTTTTTAAACGGAGATCTAGTGTGGTAAGTGTTTAATTATTTTTAATACTTAGTGGATTCAATGTTGGAGGATATAGGGGTCTAAATTATTATATTCAATTGTTAAAAAATTCAATCATTTAAACATTTAATTAATATTTCAATTCTTTTATGTGTGGCACACTTTGTTTTATGTAGGGTTGTCCTTTAATTATCAAATAAGGGATTTTCTTTTGTCTAGGGTTTTATGTTAGGGTCACCATGAGGGATTCAAGGATAATGTGAAGGTCTAGAGAGCATTAAGGGTGTTATTAGTGTTTAGATGGCTTGGGGACCAGAGGTAAGGATTTTAGGGACTTTAGTTAAGTTACCACAGCTTCATAAACAAGAGCATCAAGGTGTGGGGGTTCCTGGGATTCTCTTAGGGTATTATGACCTCTAACAAATGAAAATGACCAATGAAAGGGTCATTTGGACTCTTGCAACTTATTCAACCCACCAAGGACACGTTATAGGGAAATAGGGCATGGTTGTGGTACTGGGAAACCAATGAAACAACTGTGGAACCATAGAACCAACTTAGGGGTACTTAAATACTCTATAGGGTGTTCAAGGATTTTTCCATTGTCACAAGGGCTCCAAGGGTTTTAGACTTGGGATTGGACAAATTCAAAAAGGTCTCCTTTGACATTGACAACTAATAAACCCTCAGGGGCTCCTCAAGGGGCACTAAGATGCACTTGTTGGCATCAATGACCTTGCAATGTTTGCATCAATGACAACTTAATCAACAATATCCCCCTTTGTCATTAATGAAAACACTATAACTCTTCTTCAGAACACATTCCCCTTATTCACAAATTCTCTCCCCCTTTGGAATCAATAGAAAAGGGAACATCCTTTGATAATACTGCTCCCCCTCAGGGCATGCTCCCCCTATCATCAACTTCTCTTCCTTTCCAACTTTTCTTCATGTTTGCATTAATGGAAGCTAGATCATCTTTTGGAAATATTGCTTCTCTTACCACCGATGCTACTTTGACAGACTTGTATTCTGCCACACGAATACTACTGGAACCAACTACTATACGATACTCAAATATAATAATTAGGTGTACATATATCCTTTTACACATTCTTTGTACACTTCATATTACTGGTCGACATTCTTCAAAATGGCATTGGGTTTTTCCCAAGATTTCCATCATTTTTGTCTTGATCTGCTTACTTTATTTTCCATACTTTAGTAGGCTGGTGGTTGTTCACTTCATTCGATTGATCTTGCTTACTTCTCCAAATTTTAACTGGTCCCTGCATCCAACAATGTTTTGTGAAATGTCCATAATGATAGCAATCGTAACACTGAATGAAAAATGTTTTTGGATTTCTTTCTAGAGTGATTTTGTCATGAGCTCTACAATGAATGGCTTTGTGACCATAATTGTTACACTTGTAACAGTGACCATGGAACCTTATAGGATATCTCTGAGCAATAACTTCTCTTGATTCTTGCTGATCATGGGATCTTCTGTGAATACATGTATTACTGTAATCCTTTTCTTCTTTTTCCATAGAGCTTTTACTTTCTTCAATTTATTCTCAATCTTCGAATTTATCTTTAACTGAGTAGTTGTTTTGTCCAGATCTTCCTTCAAAGAGAGGATCTTCAATTCTTTCCTTCAACAAATTTCTATCTTTTCTTGGAGTTGTCTTGTTAGATGTGCTTCTATTTTCTTGACTTCTTGTACCTATTTGTTCATATTAAGGATAGTGTATTTAATCTTTTGTTTTGAATTCTGATCATCCTCATGGGATTTTTGCAGTTGAACTTTTAGTACATGATTCTCCTTTTTAAGTTTTGAGAGGCCCTTTTTAAATTCAAAGTTTGTCAGACATACCTTCCGTAATTCTGCCTTCAAGGATTTGATTTCAAGTTCTAGTTTTCTTCGTAACTTCTCTTCCAATATTTGTTTAGTCTTGTAGGTACTTATCTCATTGTCTTTGTCTAGTAACTTGCAGATCAATTCTTTTTCCTTCTCTTCTAGAAGTCTTTTGAGCTTGACAATTTCTTCTTATTGCTTTTCAATTTATGTAGCTGACTTCTGAAGTTTTTCTTTCAAAGAGTTGGATATGGATTCTTTTATTCTGGTAGCTTCTTCGACTTGGATTTTTAGATTAATTAAGGTATGTGTGGCCTTCTCAGATTCTTCTTGATTCCTCTTCTCAGATTTGTCCAATTGCTCCTGCAATATCTGGTTATGTTCACAAATATTTTTCACTTCTTACAAACCATTAGAAATTTCATTCTCTATCACTTATTAGAGAGAAAGGATTTTCATCACAATCTGATTTATTGCATTCTATGAATTCAAAATGGCTCTTATCTTTTATACCTAATAAACATATCTCTTTAAAACCATTACAAATAGAGTGTTCATGGGACTTACCTTCATACTTACCTGGATCTTGTACTGACCTTTTAATGGGAATATCTTATACTTCTTGTTCTTCATCTGAGTTTAGCTAATGTATCTTGAACGAAAATTCTTCAACTGATTTGCACTTTCCTTGTTTTTTCCTTTTGGAGATAAGTTAGATCTTCAAGCATTAATTCCATAACCTCTGCTTCTTATTCTTTATTGGAGTAGAGTTGTTCTAATCTAAGCCATAGTTCCTTAGCTGAGCTGCACTTCCCTATATTCTTCTTTTGGATATGTGTTCGGACTTCAAGGATGACTTCCATAGCCATAGAGTTATTTTTATTTGCTTGCTTATGAGTTGTTGTTTTCACTTTCTTTGGAGGAGTATATCCAATAAGAATTGATTTCCATACATCAATTCCTTCTACCTTAAGATAAACCTGCATTCTTATTTTCCAAATGTAGTAATTTGTTCCACTAAACAATGGTACTCCATTCACTGAGAACCCCATGGTGTGTCAAGGATATACTTCAAGCTGGTAAGGCTTTCTTGTGAAGACCTACTCTGATACCAATTGTTGGACACACCAAGAACACAAAGAGGGGGATGGGTTAATCTATGTGTGTAGTTTTAATTAGTTTTTCAACTTTAATAATCAACAACTTATTCAATATTATGCATTATCACATTATCATTATATCATCAGTATCATTGTTATCATGGTCATACCATCATAATCTAATAGAAAACATAGCAACACAGTACACAAGTTTTTTACATGGAAACCCAAGTCCTGGGGGGAAACCATAGAAGCCTTTTTAAATAGTTTTCCAGAAATAACAGAAAGGAGGAAACAACCCCCTTATTATAAAGACTTCAATTTTCCATATTCAACTGGAAGGAGGCTATGACCACCTAATTTATAGGCTTCAACCTGAAGGAAGCTACCACTCCCTAGTTTTTCGGCTTCAATTGGAAGGAGGCTACGACTTGCTTTCCTTGTCCCATCCTGCCACCCTGAAGAAAAAGATTAACGAACATGTGGACCTATCACATATCAAACCTTGTATTCTCTGTTGATAATATCTGCAATCTGATCACTACATAAATCATCCCTATATATGGCACTATCACACATTGCTTACGCACATCCTTGTACACATCGTCATACACAATTACTGACCAAACAATTATTTTCTACTTGCATCATCATAGGTGTGCATCAATGCCATAAAATATGAACCATCATCATCCATTATGTACTATCATCAAGAAGTATGCACAATCATCATCCAGTACTTACAATCGTCATCGACTATGTAGGGTGTATGTTTCAAGCACACATCATAGTGCATAGAAAAGCGTCATCACACCATGGTAACAATGTACATCATAGAATGTAGGAGAGCATAATAGCATCATATCATAGCATGTGTCAAGGAGTGCGTCATCATATATATCATGCATGGTTACTTGGTAAAATCCCTCTCTTCTTAGTAAATTCTCCATACTATATTTTCAGGTGAAATAATTTTTGTTTGTAAGTAGGATCTTAATTGAACTTACTATATTACAATATCGAAGTCATATGACTTTAAAACTACAACATTATCACTCATATAGAAAGGGCTTGAAAAAATAGGCAGTTGTTAAAAGGCAATGAAAATAATTTTTGCATGACAATTATGCTCGTTTGAATAAGGACATAAAAAGTCAAAATTTCAACCATGGTGCCATGTGGAAGGTGGAAGTTGTCTCACATGGAAAAGGGTGCATGACATGGTGGTTGAGTTTTAAATGTAATTTATTTTTCCCTCCTATAAGTTTCTCCTATAAACTCACTTTAACAAATAAGTTATGTTACTTTTATAACTTGAATGACTTACTTTTATAACATATGTTAGGTTCACTTTACAATAACATTACTTTACGACTTAAGTGATTCACTTTAATAAGTTAAGTGAAATGCACTTTTACAAAAGGTAACTTAAAAGAGAAAGACTTACAAAAATTAAGTCAAAAGGGAAAGACTCGAACTCAAGATGTTTATTTCCAAAAGGTAAATTCCAGCCAATTGAGCTACAAAAAAACTATATCAAATATTAAAAAGGAGAAGTAGGTCCCTTTTCCTCAATATCATGGCCTCCTTGAAGTGTGTGCTTACCTTATCCTTGTTTTTTCTTGCAAACAATCACATGCACCATCACACACAAAAACAATCAAACAATATTTAAAAAAAGTCTTTAGATGCTTACCTACTCATTGTTAGATTCCAGTTAATCTATCCAAAAAATAAAATGTTTCATTTAAAGGTGCAAGTGAAAGAGTATACACAGATTCGATAAGGCACAGGGAAGTGAAAATACACAAGTAAAAAATAAATCTTGGGAATGTAAACAAAACATTAAAACAATACATTGACAGAACATGGAAAGAGGTCAAAAACTTAAAAATAAATACTTCTAGATTTGAGATAAATGTTTATATCTAGGGTAAACATTACATTTTCCTCTAAACAAAAAGGGTTTTCAACTACAAACGATGCTCCAAACATAATGGTGTCGTTCAATCCACCAAAAAATGCTCATGAGTTGTAGATATGTCCATAAAATCAATAGATTGTAGAAGCAATTTGTCTTTATTAGATGTAATAACACTCGAACAAGATCTTGATAGAAAAAAGAGGGTAGCATTTAAAATATTTTTTATACCATTATAAAAAAAGACGTAGTATATCCACACAAATGAAACACCTCAAGGAAAATACCCACACATAGAGATAAAAAAATAAGTACATTGATTTTTTGCATGGTTAAAACCTGCAAAGAAGGAACAATGTATGACCACAACCAACACAACCAATTGAAGCAATATATTAATCTGAAAGAAAAAAATCACATTAACATTTTTGAATATAGATCATTGGAAAATGATTCTTTATGTTGTTTAAATATAGATCATGGGCCAATTGAGTGTTATGCTTCAAATCAATTTTTCCTAAGAGAAAGGATATGCTTGAACTATTGCATCAGTCATGTGTAGAGATGATTGTGATCATAAAATTAGTAGATCAAGTGTCGTAAGATTGAGAATATGTTTGAAACACATTAAAAACATGCTATGGGAAACAGATTAAAAACACACTTTAACCTAATATTAAATTAGACCAATTTTACCTTAACTAACTCCTAGCATCTAACTATCCTAAAACTAGTTAATCCTTCAAAATCCTTATCCACTATATATCAATGTTGGTTGATACAAAATTACAAAGTGAATTTCTCTAGTACCTGGCATGCAATAGCCAAAGGAACCTAATAAGAAGAGTAGTACACATGTATAGAAGATAAGAACTTACTAAAAATTTGGAATTTTTAAGCTAAACTCATGGGCTTATTGATCCATTTTCAATCTTTGTTTGCATTTATTAAATGGAAACATCCCAAAGTTCCTTTAGGGAGTCTTGAGGAGCAAAAGGGATCTATGGAACTTAAATATTTGGCCAATTTTTATCCAAACCATCCTTGAATTACCAAATAAATAGGAAATTTTTTTTGGATTCATCTGTAGCATTGAGTTTTTGTCGATTGAAACTAGTAATTTGAGACTTGAACACAGGTTTTCAATAATACATATTATTTTTCATTGAGATTTGGTTCAAGGATTGTAAGAAAGGATTCATCAACATGTGTTATCTCCTAAATAAATTAATTTTCAATAGGTCCACTCAGACAATTTATTTTTTGCATAGTGATGAAGATTTCAGGGCATATTATGAAAGATGTTTGGGTGACTAACAAATTTGGAATATCTAGTGTTTTGTTTTTCAAGAAATTTGAAAGCTTTAGCTTTCAGTGGATTAGGTGAACTTGCCAACAGTTCATTAGCCACCGAAAAGCCCAGCTTTCGGCATCTAACAGTTTCAATGCAGGATCACGTTAACCACCGAAATCCTGTTGATCACGTTTTTAATAAAATATTGAAAAGGGGGATTTTGATGGCTTAGTTGAACTTGCCAACAGTTCATTAGCCACCGAAAAGCCCAGCTTTCGGCAGCTTAGCAATGGGTCCAAGATGACAATAAACCAACAAAAGCACATTAACTTCATTTTTTTAATAAATTTTTGAAAGGAGACTTTCAGTGGCTTAGGATAACTCTTCAACAGTTCATTAGCCATCAAAAAGCCCAGCTTTCGGCAGTTACACAAATCAGCCCATGAAGACATTAACAACCAAAAGCTCATCAACTACATTTTTGGATGAATTATGTAAGGGAATCTTTCGGTGGCTTAGGTGAACACAACAACTATTCATTAGCCACAGAAAGTAGAGCTTTCGATAGCTAAGACCAAAATTTCATGGTGCTCCAAGCCACCGAAATTGGCGTTTTACTACGAAAAGTCATATTTTTAAAATAATTATTCTGAGCGATTGGAGAATCATTTTGAAAAATGCTTGATTATTTTTGTTCACAACATGTTATATAACAATAACCTCTCTCATTTTTCCTACAGGTATTGCATATTGGGAGAATCGAATCTAATTCTGAGCCCTAATTTTTGAATCTCAGAATTTCGCTGTTTTACACATGTTTTCGAAATACAGATATCGGGAAAATGAAAATGATTTTAAAAAAACTAAGAGAGTTTTTTTCTCAAAACAAACCAATATACAAAAACCTATTTCGTTTTATACACAAGTGTCACATATTTGAAGGACCAAATACATCTTTGAGCCCCAGGTTTCAGCAGTTTAGCCAAACTTTTAGGGCAAAAGATGACCTATCAGTCCTCTAGGTGGCATTTTCAACCTCATCTATCAGTCCATGAAGATTTTCTGCAGATGTAGAAGATGTTTCAGCACCAGACAGAAACATACTCAACCTACCTTACTCAAACCCTGAAGATCAAGAAGAACAAAAAGCTAGAAACCCTAGCAGAAGTGGCAATAAGCATCTTTGGCCCAGAAGTAGCCTATGAGATTGCTTCCAATCCAAATGCTATGAAGGATACAAAGAAATCAAAGGGACAACACCAAAACCTCTAAAATAGCAAGGCAATGAATTCCAACCCAAACCATAGAACACACCCTGCATTGGAAACCCTAGCAGAGGCAGCTATTAGCCTTCAGAATCTGGAGGTAGCCCATGATATTGCTGATATTCCAAATCTTATGCAGGTTGAAGAAGTACCAGAAGGATAGGAATAAAGTGTAAAATTCTAATTTAAAGGCTAATAAAATTTTGTAGAAAATAGAGCTTTCAGTGGCTTAGGCGAATGCAACAGTTGTTCATTAGCCACTAAAAGCAGAGCTTTCATCAGCTAACAGACCAATGATTATGCTTCCTTAACCATCGAAAGAAGAAAAGGGTGCATAAAGATGTTTTGGCACATAGAACCAGTTTTGGCAAATACAACTATCTCAGGGATAATAAATAAAGCTGAAATTTGCTGAAAAACACCATCGAAAGAGGTCTGTTCCAGTTGTGAGGATACAATCAAGGCGAAAAGGGTCACAAACCCTACCTATTTTTTACCAACAATGGCTTATCTATCATATGATAGGTTAAAGCTATACTTTGGTGCTCACTGCAGTCATCAAAGAGTTCAATGAGTGAACAAGAGTTAGCATTAGATAGACTAGTAGTTAAATTAGGGTTTTTGACCTAATTTTGCAAAAAACATTAATTTTATCTATTTTTAGTAAAACAGATCCATTTTTTCAGGATCTAGATATTTTTGTAAATGCTATAAAGCCTAAGACTTATTTTTAAGTAAAGGTTTGACTTCGGGGACCTATAGACCATTATTATTATCAAGTTTCTCATATTATTCATGATCTAGTATAAGCTCTTTTTCTATCATATGTTCAGCTTCCATATATTTTCTATTCTATGATTGTGCCTGAATGCTTGATTCAGTTTTATTCATGTTATTCAATGTCTGATAGCTGTCATCCTATCTCTATGTTGATGAGTTGAATGGAAAGTAATTTTCCTTGTTATGGTTAGCCATTTATATGTAATTGTTTTATGTATGAATATGCCAACATAGTAAGTTCTCCATATTTTCACCCTATTATCCAACCTCTGAACAATGGTAGTTAGAAGCCTTATCTTTGATTAAGTTTTGTGCATGTCTTGAGAGTGTGAGGCCTTGTGGGTCATCTGACTTGATCTAGTTATAAAAAACCATAAAAACATTTAAGTTACCAGGCATCCTCGAGCTGCAACCTACAGGAGTTTCCTAGAATGATAACAAATTGGCGTCGTTGCCGGGGAGAGGAGATTGAAGCTCGGATTCCCTGGGAGATGACATAGATCTGGCTTTGATGATAGACAAATTTTGGACAATATTCTAGTTGTAATAATCTATTTGGCGACTCCATTGGAATAAGGTGGCTTCAAGAATTCCAAGTACCAGAGCGAACCCTAAAGGCCATTAGTAACACATGTTTCATATCCAAAATAGATTCTAAGAAGAGCTAGGGTTTCGCTAAGGCATACCTCTAGAGCTACGAGGGGAGCTACATCAGGTATTTCAAGAGATATTTCTGCTGTCATATCAAATAGACCTCCATTTCAATCTTCTTCTATTGAAGCATCTAGTTCTCAGAATTTTATAAGTAAATCATAAAATTTTAGGGTCGAGGAATCTTCAAGCACTGCTGCTTGTGAAGATCTCATCCCTGGTGACTCCATGAAGGACGAATTCAGTGGCAAATCCACAATATTCAAATGTCAAAAGCATTTTCTTCTCTTTTGGCTCAAAGGTTTGCACCTCTTGACTTCTCCTCAGTTCCTGGTTTACCACATCCAGTACCTGATATGTCCGAATGGGGAGATTTTCTACCTGTCTTCAAAGAGGAGAAAGAAGACAATCCTATAGAACACCTCCTCAAGTTTCACAAATGCATGGATCTATTAGATCAGCAGCATGAAAATGTTCATGTATTCATTGTATGGTGATGCACATCAGTGGTATTTTTCTTTACATCCTTCCATCATTTCATCATTGAAGGATGGCATTCACTAAGCATTGCAAAAGGTATTTTTTAGATGAGCTTGTATTTGGTAATTGCTGTGATGAATATGAATTACATCATAAGGCTGAAGATGTAAATAGAAATAGATCTCTCCCTCACAATACACAGCAGCCCTTCAAGAATATTCAAGATGATGCACTTTTGCATCAACATGAACTAGAAATGAATTATAAAGGAGTTGAAGGTTTTTCTACCATCATTAAATATGATTGTGGTGAATATGAGGAATTGATTAATTTAATTGCACATGGAAATGATAAGCTTTTTGCTGGTCAAATGACCATTGAAATCAGTAAGCCTAGCTCACAGTTTCCAGATTTACAGATCAAGGGAAGCTGCAGTAACCATGAGGAACACGATTTTCAGGGACTGTCTAATATCCAGCTAGAACATTAGGAAGATCTTCCTTCTCCTTATGAATATGTTGCTTCAAATTATGACAAGGAACTAGATGCTTGTTACGAATCTGCTGCTCAAAAATCCAATAAAGATCTTTTTAGTTTTGATATATCCTGCAAAGATATTATTGTGGAAGTGGAAATTGTTAGCTATGATAAGCCAGCATATCATCATGATGAATTCAGATTATGTGAAGGGGAGTAGAAAGATTTAGATCAGCTGTTGATCTCACATTTTTATTAGACAAAGGTTGAGCAGTCTGCATTCAACATTGACATCAGTGGAGGAAAATATCAGCAGCATAAAAAGGTATTTCATGTTGGATTTTATGACCATGTTGCTGACTATTTGGAACTTATGAGCAGCATAGATATAAAAATATTTTTGTCAGATGATAGCTGGTTCTGTCAGCCTTTGAAACTACATTGCTGCATGCTAGGGTTTCATTTATTTTTCGGGTTAATATCAAGGATAAGTTCAACAGATCAACTTCTGACATGGCTTCATTGGAAGCATGATGTCACTTGATAAGAAGACTCCACTGATTATAATTAGGAGTAGGAGTATATATGAAAATAAGCTCTTAATATGATTAGCTAGGTCATTTTCAGTTGTTTTTGTGAATAAGCAAAGCGGGCTACAGGAAGATTGCAGGGGATCAGTTATAAAAGACAAATGAATCCATGCCCAATGGAACACTAGAGGATAGGTTGAATGTTTTTTTGACAGGAAAGGCATTTGGTTTGGGGTTCTTGGGACCTCATAGGGAGGTTCCCATCCCTGAGTAGGATCTAGATGTTATCTCCTAAATAAATTAATTTTCAATAGTTCCACTCAGACAATTTATTTTTTGCATAGTGATGAATATTTCAAGGCATATTATGAAAGATGTTTGGGTGACTAACAAAGTTGGAATATATGGTGTTCTATTTTTCAAGAAATTTGAAAGTTTTAGCTTTCGGTGGCTTAGGCGAACTTGCCAACAGTTCATTAGCCACCAAAAGGACCAGCTTTTGACATCTAACAGTTTCAACGCAGGACCACGTTAACCACCGAAAGCCTGTTGATCACGTTTTTAATAAAATATTGGAAAGGGGGCTTTCGGTGGCTTAGGTGAACTTGCCAATAGTTCATTAGCCACCAAAAAGCCCAGCTTTCAGTAGCTTAGCAGTGGTTCCAAGAATACATTAAACCACCAAAAGCACATTTACTTTATTTTTTTAATAAATCTTTGAAAGGATACTTTTGGTGGCTTAGGAGAACTCTTCAACAGTTTATTAGCCATCGAAAAGCCCAGCTTTCGATAGCTACACAAATCATTCCATGAAGACATTAACCACCAAAAGATCATCAACTAAGTTTATCGATGAATTATGAAAGGGAAAATTTTGGTGGCTTAGGAGAACACAGAAGCTGTTCATTATCCACCAAAAGCAGAGATTTCGACAGCTAAGACCAAAATTTCAGGGTGCTCCAAGCCACCGAAATTGGTATTTTACTACGAAAAGTCATATTTTCAAAATAATTATTCTGAGCGATTGGAGAATCATTTTGCAAAACTATCAGATTTTTTTGTTCCTAACATGTCATAGAACAATAACCTCTCTCATTTTCTCTACAGGTATTTCATATTGGGAGAATCGAATCCATCTGTGAGCCCTAATTTCCGGATCTCACAATTTCCCTGTTTTACACATGTTTTTGAAATATAGATCTCGAGAAAATGAAAATGATTTTCAAAAAAATGAGAGAGGTTTTTGCTCACAACAAACCAATATACAAAAAAATCTTTTGGTTTATACATATGTGTCACATATTTTAACGACAAAATCCATCTCTGAGCCCCAGTTTTCAGTAGTTTAGCTAAACTTTTAGGGAAAAATATGACCTGTCAGTCCTCCAGGTCGCATTTTTGACCTCATCCATCAGTCCATGAAGATTTGCTACAGATGTAGAATAATTTTCAGCACCAAACATAAACATACTCAACCTACCTTACTCAGACTCTGAAGATTAAGAAGAATAGGAAGCTGGAAACCCTAACAGAAGTGGCAATAAGCATCTTTGGCCTAGAAGCAGCCTGTGAGACTGCTTCCAATACAAACCCTAGGAAGGCTACAAAGACATAAAATGGACAACACAAAAACCTCTAAAATAGAAAGACAATGAATTCCAACCCAAACCCTAGAACACACCTTGCGCTGGAAACCCTAGCGGAGGCAACTATTAGCCTTCAGAATCTAGAGGTAGCCCATGATATTGCTGATATTCCAAATCTTATGCAGGTTGAAGAAGTACTAGAAGGACATGAGCAAAGTGTAAAATTATGATTTAAAGGCTAATAAAATTTTGCATAAAATAGAGCTTTCAGTGGCTTAGGCGAACGTAACAGCTCTTCATAAGCCACCGAAAGCTCTGACCACTAAAAGCAGAGCTTTCGGCAGCTAACAGACCCAAGATTCTACTTCCTTAACCACTAAAAGCAGAAAAGGGTGCAAAAAGATGTTTTGGCACATAGAACAAGTTTTTGTGAATACAACTATCTCAACGATAATAAATAAAGCTGAAATTCATTGAAAAACACCATTGAAAGAGGTCTGTTCCAGTTTTGAGGATACAATCAAGGGGAAAAGGGTCACAAACCGTACCTGCTTTTTACCAACAGTGGCTTATCTGTCAGATGATAGGTTAAATCTATACTTCAGTGCTCACTGCGGTCATCAAAGAGTTCAATGAGTGAACAAGAGTTAGCATTAGATAGACTAGTAGTTAAATTAGGGGTTTTGACCTAATTTTGCAAAAAACATTAATTTTATTTATTTTTAGTAAAACAGATCCAATTTTTCAGGATCTGGATATTTTTGTAAAGGCTATAAAGCCTAAGAATTATTTTTAAGTAAAGGTTCAACTTTAGGTACCTATAGACCATTATTATTATCAAGCTTCTCATATTATTCATGACCTAATATAAGCTCTTTTGCTATCATATGTTCAGCTTCCATATCTTTTCTATTTTGTGCTTGTGCCTGAATGTCTGATTCAGTTTTATTCATGTTATTCAATGTCTGATAGCTGTCATCCTATCTGTATGTTGATGAGTTGAATGGCAAGTACTTTTCCTTGTTATGATTAGCCATTTATATGTAATTGTTTTATGTATGAATCTTCCAGCATAGTAAGTTCTTCATCTTTTCATGCTATTATCCAACCTCTGAACAATGGTAGTTAGAATCCTTATCTTTGATTGAGTTTTGTGCATGTCTTGAGAGTGTGAGGCCCTATGGGTCATCTGACTTGATCCAGTTAGAAAAAACCATAAAAATATTTAAGTTACCAGGCATCCTTGAGCTGCAAACTAAAGGAGTTTCCTGGAGTGATAACAACATGATTCCAATTAAACATCTATAACAAGACTAGTTAAGGAAGAGGTAATCCTTTGACAATGCCCTTGATCCATTGTATTTTTTACTAGGATATAGAACAAGGATTCAACTATCATGACAAGGAGTTGGAGCAAAGGGGAATTCTGGTGGATTTGATCTATAATATTCAATTTCATTGGATTTACATAATATGTTGGTGGAAAAATAGACCAAAGCATCAACAATGGAATGTCCAATTGCCTTTAGGAAGAAATTGACAAAGTCAGTGCCTTAAGCATCACTAAGATGAAATGCCACTCCACGTGCAATAAACTTTCATGAAAATGTGAAAAATTGGGATGGATTTAAATATTCCTCATCGTATAAGCCCCATTGAACATTTAACTAAGTGGATGAAGAGCACACCCTTATTGCCTCCTCCCTAACCCCCTCTTTCCCCTCGAAAAAAGGAATCCTAGAAAGGGGCACAATATATTCCGTAGGGGTTGAATTTGTGGTCTTTCTAAGGCTTGGGGATAATGCAATAACTAGCTTTGTTTGATAGGACTTCTAACTTGTCATTACTTTATTGTATATTATTTTTATTTAGTTTCACCCACACATCCTCATTATTGACCTTAGAGGCATTTTGAGATTAAGTTTGTGGAATAAAATTAGCTATAACAATGGGAGTGCCAGGTTGAAACATAAGGGGGGAGTCCCAAATTTTATGGTAAGTAATTTAACAAATAAACCTAGTAGTCAAGAGTTTGATATACACATCATAGGTTGTCTAATAATTTTGTCTCCAAATGTTCCCGCATCAGAAATCATGTTTGTTATGTGTTATGATAGCTGTGATATAATCTATCCATTGCTAGATGCTTTGTTTCAGTTATTAGCCTTTGTTATATTTCTGATAAAGGTGTTCCAAGATATTCATCCATAGATAGGTGCCTCTTGTTTCACTGAGCTTTCTCTCATTTCTCCTACCACCACTTGAAGATATTTTCCTATAATCAGATCTTCTGAGTGATTCTTTTGAACGGAAGTTGGAAGAAGTTTTTCTATCGGGTCAACTTATTTTCTTTGTTCCTTCTTGAAGCAAATTTCCCACTACTCGGTTTTCCTTTCTTCATTTGTGTAGCCTTTGTGATTTGTTTTGGCATAGGTTGATCATCATCTTCTACTTTGATGTATTTGAATTAGTCATCTATTTTTACATCTAGAATTTCAACTATATTGTTTACCCTTATACTATAACATATGCACGATTTACTTATAATAGCATACGCTATAAAAATGTTTCATCATATCTTGAATCAAATTTTCCAAGATTTTCATCGTTTCTTTTTATATAGCACCTGCTTCCAAAAATCTAGAAATGTTTGACAGTGGATGGTATTCATTTCCATAGTTCATATGGATTCATGTTGCTTCATGTTCTGATTTGTGCTATGTTTAAAATGTGAATATTAGAACGGAGAACCTATGTGCTCAAGATTTCAGAAAGCTTTGTTCATTAAGCATGGTTTGGCCATTTCTTGCACAATTCTATTTTTCCTTTCAATTACTTTGTTCCGTTGAGGTGTTCTAGCTGCTGAGAATTGCCTCTTGATTCCATGTTCTTCGCAACACTCCTCAAACTCATTTCATGTGTATTCTCCTCTATTGTCTGATCTTAGGAATTTACTTTTTTTATTTGTTCCAGTTTCAACAAATTCCTTGAGAACTTTAAATCATTCAAATGTTTCTGATTTTTTCTTAAGGAAGAAAACCCATGTCATTCAAGTGAAATCATCTATAAAGAGCACAAAATAACGTTCACCTTTTAACCCTTTAGTTATGGTAGGTCCACATAGATATGTATGGACCAGATCCAGTGGTCTTGATGTAATGTACTCCTTAATTGTATTAAAACTTACTCTTGTATGTTTTTCGATTTGAAATTACTTGCAGACTGATTGTACAGGATTTGTAATTCTTAGGATGTCTCTTACAAGAACATTGAACATCTTGAATATAGGTATCATATTTATCTTGTGCAGTTATTTATATTCAACATTTGTTGTTTTGAGCACTTTGGCTCCACTACATAAAACCTTTTTTTTCTATGAACGAGCCACTGATACCCCAAATAATTCCAAATCTTGTCTAACCAGATTATCACAGATCTTCATTCTTCACAAGATTATTTCACAACATATATCTCTTGCTTATTTATATCCTTCTTTATCTGAAGAGATTTGTTCACTTGGTGAAGTTCCTTATCCTTGGATAACGTCCCACTTGTTTGTGTTTTCTTCAAGTTAAGATTTGTATTAGCGTGCCACTTATCGAAATTCATCTTTGTGGTGTATGCACCACATATTCCAACGTCCTTGTGGGACTTTTGTTCATAACTCATATTTTTCTTCACAAGTATTCATACCACATACCATTTTCTTTGTGGGACTATTACACACCAGTTTTTGTTTCTTGTTCTTCATTAATAAGACTCACACAAATGGTATTTGTGCATATATTCCATTTTTATTGTTCTTCTTTGTGGATTATTATTTGCGCACTTGTGATCAATGTCGTGGTGGGATCTTTGGTCACATAAGACTTCCACGTTCTTCTGCTTGTATTTCTTCAAGTTGGATTTGTGTGAGGGAGTCTTCAACTTATTTTGGCATTGGTCATCAACTACAACTTGTTTAATAATATCCTTTTGACATCAATGGACAGTCCATGTTCAATACCTTTGACACAGACAGTTACTACCTTTGACATCAATGACAATTTATGTTCAATAGTTGTACTATATAAATTTCATTTTGTAAATCCCCCTACATGAAAGAAGATTTGATATCCACTTGATGGACCCCCATCAATAGCACATTGCAAGGGAAAGAACAAGGTGGATGTAATTCACTTTGTCAACATGAGAAAAGGCTTCATTGTAGTCATCACCTTCTATGTGTGATAGTTCATTGGAAACTAACGAAACCTTGTGTTTGTTAACAATACCATCTACAACATACTTAATCCTATAAACCCATTTTCATTTGACAAGTATTTTTCCTTTTGAAACAAGTACACACTACCAAGTATCATTCACCATCAAGGAATATAATCCTTCATTAATACATCCCATGTTGGATGTACAACAACTTCTTTAAATTTTTATAGATTTGGATTTTGTGGAACTTAAGAAAAAATATAAGAGGTTGTATAGAACTATGAACATCTTCAACATTTATCCAAATGGTCATAAACTAGATCACTAATGAATTCCCTTATTGTATAGACCCATTAAGAAATTTGTGGATGTGGTGCGGGTTCAAGTTTCATATAATCATTTGGAAGATGATGTTGAGAAGGTAGAGTTTGTTTTCATTATCACTATCATTATCTAAATAAAAAGAACGATCCATAATAGTAGGAAAAACATGAGAAGAATAAGAACTTGGTATAGGAGTAAAAGGAGATGGTGCATGCGCTAGGAATGGCTTACAAATCGAAGATGGAACAAATATTGAGTCAAGCATTTAAGACAATAAACCTTCATCAAACTGAACATCTCTTCTCATAATGAATTATATTATAGAAGGTACACGAAATTGATAACCTTTTACATCCCCTAAATATCCAATAAAAATGCACTTCTAATTTTCAGGTTGTAAGTATTTCCTTTTCTCATCCAGAATGTGTGCCCATGCTTCACTATCAAACACACAAAAGTGGATTACATATGGCATTATGTTACTCAACACTTCATTGGGTGTTATATTTTGAAAGCCTTAGTAGGAGTTTGGTCAACTATGTATTTTGCACTGTAATTAATATATTTTTTCAAAAAATGAGGACTTGGTTCCTTACAACATATAATTATCCATTTCCTTTAATGTATCACTCCTCTCAACAACACTATTTTGTGTATGTAACAATTTGTTTCATTTGCATACCCTATTCAATCTTGTAAGAGTTAAACTTTGTGTTAATGTAATGACCCCCATTATCTATTCTTAGATTAAGAAGTTGACATATATATTATGTTTCTACAAGGGCCTTAAAGGTCAAAAACATGACAAAACCTTCACTCCTAAGTTTTAATAAGTAATCCCAAGTATGTTTGGAGAAGTTAGTAATGAAGGTTAAGAACTAATTAAACCCAAACAAAGAAGAAGAAGGAAGTAGAAAAAACAAATCATTGTGCATAAGTTTAAGGGAGTTGAGGTGTGCCAAGAGACACATTTATCAAAATTATCTTGATGATGTTTTTTTATAACAAAAACTAATCAAACATTGTCCCTATAAGAAACAAGAGGAACACTTTTAACCATATTATGCTTACATAGTTTTTGTTGTGAGTTGTAGTTTAGGTGATCAAACTACTCATGCCAAAGTTTCAGCATATAATTTATATGAGCAATAAAAAATAAAGGAAGAGAATATGACCCAAATTTGTCAAACTTATACAACTTGGAAATATCCTTGCATTTTCTTGTTGATACAAAATGCTATGGATCCGTTAAGTCCATAATTACAACTTGGTGAGGTGAAAATTCTACGGTATTTTCTTCACTAAAGTGAGTGATTTGATACACTCATAGAAGGTTGCAAGAAAAACTTGGAACAAATAATACATCATTAAAATGTGTGTCATCTAGCTAAATTGTTCTCTATCCTACAACATTTGTGGATTTATCATAACCAACCAATATTTGTTTGGTGTTACATTCATTAAGAGTAGAAAATATGGCTTTATCCATAGCCATATAATAAAATTCTCTATAATCAATTATCCAATCATTTGAAGAAGAAATAGATGTGACATTAAAAGAATAACCAGAGGGAGAAAGAGAACGGCCACGAGAAGAATTTATTTCAAAAAAAGTTAGAAGAAGAAATATCTAAATCGATATTGTTATTCTTCCTTGTTGTTTCTAAGGTTTCCATATTCTTGGAACATTTAGACTCCCTATGGCTATCTCACCCATAAAATTACAATGCTTTTCAGTGTTCTTGCATTTTGACTTGACTCCTTTATCACCATTTGGAGTGGGAATTGGTTGAGAGGAATGGGGACCCTTGTTTTGTTTGTTGTTGTGAGTATGTTTCTTCTTCAAATGGTTGGCGCCTCGCTATTGTTGAGACACTGAGGGTTTATTAGATTTACATGCACTGTTGATTAATCCAAGGTGCAAGATCTTATCTTTCTCTCTATTTTAGAGAACCACAAAATGCTTTAAGTTAGGGCATTTTGTAATTATTACCTTGAGTAATTAAGGCATTTTTGGTAGAGTAAAGGGTGGATACTCTAATTATAGAGAGAATAAAAAAAATATTTATCATCTTGTTTCTTGACCATATATCAATGTTGGTCGATACAAAATTACAAAAGACTCTCTCCAGTACCTGGCATGCAATAGCCAAAGGAACCTAATAAGAAGAGTTGTACACTTGTATAGAAGCCAAGAACTTACTAAAAATTTGGAATTTTCTAGCTAAACTCATGGGATTTGTGGTCCATTTTCAATATTTGATTGCATTTATTAAATGGAAACATCCTAGAGTTCCTTTAGGGAGTCTCGAGGAGCAAAAGGGATCTATGGAACTTAAATATTTGGCCAATTTGTATCCAAACCATCCTTGTTTTACCAAATAAATAGGAAAAACATTTTAGATTCATTTGTAGCATTGAGTTTTTGTCGATTTAAACTAGTAATTTGGGACTTAAACAAAGGTTTTCAATAATACATATTATTTTTCATTGAGATTTGGTTCGAGGATTGTAAGAAAGGATTCATCCACATAGTTCCCATTAAACATATATTCCAAGGCTATTTAAGGAAGAGGGAATCCTTTGAAAAGTCCCTTAATCCATTATATTATTTACTAGGATATAGCACACAGATTCAACTATCATGACAAGGAGTTGGAGCAAAGAGGAATCCTTGGGGATTTGATCTATAAGGTTTAATTTCATCAAATTTACATAATATGTTGATGGAAAAAATATACCAAATCATCAACAATATAATTTTTTAGTTTCCTTTAGGAAGAAAACGACAAAGCCAGTGGCTTGACCATCACTAAGATGAAAGGCCACTCCACTATATCATAAGCTTTCATGCAAAGGTGAAATTTTGGGATGGATTTATATATTCTTGATCATATAAAGCCACTTGAACAAGTAATTGAGGAGATGAATAGCACACCCTTATTTCCTCCTCCCTAACCCCCTCTTCCCCCTCGATATAAGGAAGCATAGAAAGAGGGCACAATATATTTATTATGGGTTGAATTTGTTGTCTTTCTAGGGATTCAGACTAATGAAATAGCTATCTTGGTTTGATAGGCCTTCTAACTTGTCATTACTTTATTGCTATATTATTTTGATTTAGTTATACCCATCCATCCTCATTATTGACGTTAGAGGTATTTTGAGATTGAGTTTGTAGAATAAAATTAGCTATAACAATGAGACTATCGGGTTGAAACATAAGGGGGGAGTCCCAAATTTTATGGTGAGGAATTTAACACATAAACCTAGTATTAAAGAGTTTGATATACAAATCATAGGTTGTGTAATAATTTGTCTCTAACCTAGATGAAAATAAATTTATAAAAGTCATTTGACAAGTTCACTTTTAGATAGATTATCCTATAGGAACAAGGTTAAAAATATGGGAAGGATCATTATCTACATATGTAATTATGTGATATAAAAATCATAAAATTACATAGGGAAACATAGTTAAGCAAATAGTTTGGCTTAAAATCTAAAAGCCAATGACAACACAACTAAAGTATTTCAATAGAACTAAGAGAAATGAGACACTATAAGGATGTAGTGAATATTAGTAGATAAATAACAAAATCCATAATTGCATATTAAGAAATGATTCCACATAAGAATATAGAGAAAACCATTAAGGTAGGGTAGAACCATCAATTCCCGTATCAAATAAAATAATTCAACAAGTCATGCTTGTTACAATAAATACTCAACATATCCAATACAAAGATACTTGTGTATATATACTTTCTCATGAGTATTACTAGGGTTTTATACTAGCTACTCCTCTTATTATGTTTATTACCTCTAATTACTTAGTCGGCTTATTTATTACCCACCAACTACCAAGTATATTTTATTCCATATTTATGGCCAAATTACATTATTTATCTGCCCTACATCCATCCATGGGTACCTTATTATCCTCTCTAGGTATATTACAAATAATACAATGTGATTCTTCTTCAAAATAAAGGAAGGAAAAAACACGGAAGAAAAAGTTGATAAGTTGTCAAACTTGGTGGTGTCCTATGATTTTAGTACTTTACACTATCAAGAAATGAGGAGAAATATTTACGGAAGATTCAGTCTCTTTAGATTTACTTTGTCTTTCATGTAGTTTTTTTAACGGTTGTACACCACTCGTCTATTTTGAATAGGAACAGAGCACCTATTATATTGCAATTTGTTTGTCTAGTCAAGTAAGTATGCAATTTTTAAACTGCACACATAATCCTGAACTTTGGAGATGTTTGGAGTCTTCTTTAGGTGATGTCGGTCTTTTGTAACAATCAGTCCAAATGAAGGTGGGTGATATTTTTGGTCTATAAGATGGTATGGTTTCTTTGTAATGATCCTTATTTGATTCATAATGAATATCAAGAATGGTTTTTTTCGTAGAAACAAAAAGTAAGGAAAAAAACCTTTCCTATGCTTCAAATCCCCAACCAATCCCTTCCATGTGGTTCTGAAACTTCTTTAACCCACATCGTAATGATGGCCTCACGAGGAATCTGATTGATAAAATATCCAAGAAGTGTATTCTTACTAATATTATGATAGACATTAAATATACTTATCAATAGAATATATATCTATATATATGTATATGTATATGTATATCATACATACATACATATATATATTTTTAGGCTGTAGATCATTACCTTGTGAAATACTCTTATTATATTTTAGGGACCTTATTATATATATATGTATATATATATGTATATATATACGTATATATATACGTATACATATATATATATATATATATATA
>LPNX010982385.1:141087-178183 GCA_001517045.1 Pseudotsuga menziesii | reverse complement strand
AAATATCTGTCATAGATAAGTCGAGTCTGATCCGTAGATCCCATCATGTACAAAATATACAAAAAGTGGATCATCATCCATCAAAATGCCCTAAAACTAAGCCTGCCCACCATGGCCACTGGGACCTCCTTGGTCCTCGTGATCTCTGTGCCCCTTGGCTTCCTCAGCCTCCTCGGCTTCGGCAGCCTCCACCACATCCCTGTGTACAAGTACTGCCCTAGCTACCCGTCTGAAAAGACATATCCAGGTCGGTGGAACCCCAACTACAAACTCCTGCATAGCTATAGGGAGATGCTCTATCCGTATCGTAGGTACTCTCTCAGTCAGCCTGCCTAGCTTCATCTCGAGTACCCTGATCAATCCTGGGTCTCCCCCTGCAACAGGACGTACAACGGACTGGTCCAATATCTGCATTTTGACACATAAATAGGGTTTAGGCTTGTGCATATGTATATATCCTATCATTTGAAAATCCATAAAAATTTGATAATGATAAAAAATAAAAAATACTTACCCATCTCTCCCCATGCTCCTCCTGGAGGGAGGACTAGGTCGGGATCACCTCGGAAATCTAACCCGGTGTATGGAAACTGCTCCAACGCCGGCACCTGTCGTTCCCACCATGTATAGAAATCATCATCATACATGCTATGTACTACATCTCCTCCTCCTTGACGGAGGAAGATATCTCCCCACCGGCTCAGCCTCGGCTGCCGTGGATGACAAACCTGTAATGGTATAGTAGGGCTCATAGCTGGCACCCTCTCAAAGAAGAATGCTACCAGTATACTCGCATAGCCAAAGTTCTTTCGTCTTCCCCTCCTACAGTCAGACAATTGTTTCTTCATGATGGGGGCAATTCCCATACACCAATCAAAGAGAGTACCTGTAAAGTAGTCCATCGCCACTCTCATCTGAGTCCTGGTGGCCATGTGTAACCCTGTTGACCCTGAAATTCTGACAATAGTACTGGCCAATACCTAAAGTGTAAGATCCTGAATATCTGCAATGAGAACGCTACTGCCTTTCTTTTGAGTACCCGGCCTGCAGAATACATCGACATAGTTCTGGACACTCAAGGGGTCTCCACCCCTACCAGTGCCTTCCAGGTTCACTGGTGCTCCCCGATGTGACAACCCAGTTATGAAGTAGATGTCTTGTGTGGTAAGCTCCAAAGTCTCACCTTGGATATTGAACATCCCCAGGTCATGGTCCCAATAATGGACTAAGAACTCTAATATGCAGACATTGGCCCGCATGGGTGATGTGCAAAAGAACTTGAGAAGCCCATTGGTCCTCAATGCTTGGATAGTAGGCCGGATTTGGAGAGCCTCTTGATCCATCGCTTCATGTTCCCTCTCTCTCCACTCCAGCACCATGTTTTCCCTGACAAAAACACATATTTTGATTTAGTATTCCATCATAAAATTTTAAAAATTTTGCATATTTTTAAAGCATTTCCCTATTGCGCAACATTCGCGACTGTCCATTGGGACAAGTCACGAGTCATTCGTGACTTTCCTGTTGAGCAACTCGCGCATGGAACACGCATTCGTGACTTTCATGCCTTACAACCCGCGAATGCATTTTACCATATTTTAGGTTGATGAAAAATACTGAATTAACCACTAAATTAAATATTTGTTTGGATCAAATTGAAGAGCTAAGGGTGTAGATTTACCTGAAGCTGACGGTTTCTAAATCCGACGGTCCAATTGTCCACAGCGATCAATCAAAGATAGAGGGTAAACTTTCCTTTTTGGTTCAAAAAGTGCAAATGGTATGAAATGTTTTGATTTTCAAACTATTTATAGAAATAAAATTCCATAAAGTGGGTCTTTTTATATAGTTTGAAATGACAATTGATTAATATCACCTTCTTTGTACCTTGGAACAGGTTTACCAACTTTTACAAAGTGTTGATGCTTCTATAGGGTGGTTTTTGCTCTTTCCAACACATGTTGGCATCTTATCACTCCACATTAACCTTAGTAATCAACATTTTTGCCACGGACTATGGTATTTTAAGCCATTAGTCCCTTGTCTCTACCATTGTTCTTCTGTGGCTAGGATCCCTTTTCATTAGTATCATTCTTATATGCCATTTCCATCCTTTGGTACTCATTCTGTCACTGTTTCAGGCCCAGGGGTTTCCTCATAGCTATTTTTCACGCCAAATAGAGCTTCTTATGAATCTCTTTTTTCAAGCTATCCCTTTATAGGACTCCCGGACCTTATGGAGTTTCTTTAGGCCCAGGTCTGACTCCTTCAAAACAGACTTGACTGCCGAGTTATCTTGTCCGTTCAAGCTCGTTAAGAATATGTGAACGGGCATCCGCATTGGTGGTAGGTTATCTCTTTCTCGGACCACGCGGAATAATACGAGAAAGGATCACTCTCTTTTCTTCGGAATTGAGAAGAGTATTCTCAGGTATAGGTTTATCACTTTTCCAGACCCGAGGGACTAAATTTACGGAAAAGGAACACCCAGTTTGAGCTTAGTTTTCTCTTTTTCATGCTCTGGACCCAAACATGAAAAAGATTCCGAGTGTACTTTGTGTCTTTGTCATGCTTGTTAAACACTAAAGAACAAAGCAACGAGTTTATTGTTGTAAGCCCCATTTCTCGTAACCAAATGGATCTTTCCGAGTGATCTTGCTTTCCTTCACACTCGTAAAACTCAAGCTATTTTATGCTGTTATGGAAGGAGCGTTGGGTAGGTGGTAATTTAACCTTTTTCGGACCTTCCCGACTAAGTACGAAAAATGTTCACCTTTTCTTCTTCGGAAGTTAAGAGAGTTCTTCTGTGGTTTGTTTTATACTTTTTCAGCCTCAGGAGACTAAATTGGACGAAAAAGGATCCCCCTGGAGTCTTCTTTGGCATTTTCAGACTCTCTAAATATGAAAATATCGCATGAGCATGTACTAGTTCGGGCTCATTAAATCCACGGATCAGTGTATCAAGCATTATTTTCCCATCTCTTCAAGCATGTTAAAAAATGAAGAGGGAACCGAGTTTACTTTCCTGGACTCGTTAAAACTTAACAGGGAAGGTAAGGAAGAAGTTTTCTCTTGTTTTCAGTAATGGCAGCTTGTCATCCTTGAACATAGCACTCTTTGCTTTCTGATATCCATGTTTCAGTATACACTTGTGTCCAGCTATCACTTTGAGTTTTGACTCCTCCTCTTGTCCATTATACCCGGGGAATCTGCTCAGGTCTCCTACATGAGAGATAAGTCTAGTAGTTCTATCTATCCGTTGTATGCTACCTTGGGTCATCTCTGTGTCATGCTCACTATTCAAGGATTCTACCTAATGTCTGATCTATCACCTGATCCCATCACTGTTATATCTGTTATCCATTTACTTGTGTCTCCCTTGTGTTGCCCAGTTCCTAATCACTCTTGTGATCCGTTGGAGGATCCATTGCCTTCCTTATCACAGTATGGTTCCATTTCAGTACCTCCTGATGACGAAGACCTAGAGTTTTGACGATAGTACCTCTGGATTCACTTTCATCATTGGTGAACTCCTTTGCTTCAGTTGTCAATTATCACTTATTGGTTGACAAACTGTTGAATCCTCTCCATGTTCGACTTTAGCTTACCCTTATTCACATGGCTTGGATTGTACTGGTTCTTTGGGATCATTTATGAAGACCTTAGTCCCTCTTTTTGGGCTAATTTGTGCAAGACCATGTTCTATTCTGATATCCAGCTCCCAGATCTTTGAATACTCATCATTATTGTATTGTGGCTTTGATCCACCTTTGTAATATACGTGGTTTCTACCCGTATCATATGATGTAATCAAATATTGTACAGGAGCTAGTATTCCAGTAAATTGAACATAGTATCCTTAGATGTAACTTTGTATATCACATTATTATGTATTTGTTTCAGGTACTCTCTCCGCTCCATTGGATTTCTGAGTTTCTCCATAGTTAAAGATTATAATGTATTTTGGCCATCGTTTCCCTTTGATCTCACACATTAGGGGGCATCTGTTATACACCTGAGTGGCACCTCTCTGTCCGAGTGCTGATATCCCTCATGTCGGCACACAAAAGGACACTTATGGATAGAGGTTTTCCCTTAACACTATAGCTTGGTTTGTCATGAAATACATTCTACCTTAATCCAGCTAGTTACTTTTCCATTTAGCCATGTTGGGATGTATTCACGACTCTCTTTATAGACAACTCGCGAGTCATTCATGAGTCTCCTTCACAGCAAGTCACGAATCCTTGTATTCGCGGGTTGTGCTTATACAGAGTCGCGAGTCATTCACGGGTTGCTCTACTACATACCCACGAATGTGATTCTTAACATGAAAACACAAAATCACACGCTAATGGGAGTTTAGTTAAGTCATTTTACTTAATCTCCCTAAATGTTATAACCTCCCTAACCTTTGAGAACTGCCTTATTTCACCCATATAAATACAGGCCTTGGGGAGGGTTGTAGACACTTACACTTTGGAGCAAAGTTATGCTGGTGGATTGTTCACAGAAGTCTTTGGAGCAGTGAAACTCAGAATCCTTTGGTGACAGAGGAGTCCTTGCCTCAGACGTTTGGTTGTACTCTGAACTTTCTCATTATTGACAATAAAGAGATTACTTCTTCCACATGTGTCTTATATATCTTGGTTTGATAATTGTTTATGCTTCAGTATTTCATATTTGAATTATCTAACCTGCTAACATATATATATAAACCATTCTATATCTGGAAGATTGTCTCTGAACAGGTGAAAGAGGAGTGAACCTTAAAGACTTTGGAAGTGGAGCAGATTGGAAGAAGACTAGCAAGGATCGAACTTCGTTTAACAAGTAAGTTCTCCTAACCTTCCTATTTCCTATTCTGCACTTTAGAAGTCAATTGTCTGCAAGTGTTTGAGTATGTTGGTAACCCCCGACCTACGATTATTAGGTGCATAATCCCTTACAACACATACAAACTCAAGAACTATAAAGAACTACCAATACATGTTGAAATACATCCTTTGAACATAAACACAACACAATGGTAACTATGTGGTAACTTGAGTAACAATTGATGAAAAATAGAGACCAATGAAAGAAATTCACAATCCAAGAGGCATTAAAAAATTCTCCATAATGATTGGAAGAGTAACCAACAAGAGGAGAAAAAAAAACTCAAACATCATGGTTTAGATCCTAAGGAACCCTTGAATCCTATATTTTTCCTTTTTATTATTGTAATAGGTTATCTTCATATGTATTGTTCTTATTTCTCTCAACATTTTATTTCAAGGTTTTGAATTCTTGTTTCTAGTTTCCAATGTGAGGCTCATTGAACCTCACCTTTTATACATATCACAAAAAGCATATATTAAAATAAATCAAGGGAACCTTTACTTTTGATTTATATTTTATTGAACTATGGATGTTAGGATGTATAAAATTATGAACTTAAGTTCAATGCAAAGACACAATTTTCATATATATAACTCACACAAACTTCAAGAATGAACCTACAATAGACAAAATCAACAAATGTTTTTTATAGGAACCTTGGCTAGATGATGTTGACTCTAGTACATGAACATGTTACCATTCCATACTTAAAAAAATAGGTTTTATATGTATCCCAATGTTCAAAAGAGGCTTTGAATTCATCAACTTAATCACATAACATCATTATGTATGCAAACATGATCATTTTCCTGTAGTGTCAATGAAACCATGCATAAATCATGTATAGCAATGGTCAATAAATAAAACTATTGTAAACACACAGATATATACTTACTATAATAACTTCCAAGGAAAGAATTAACCCTTGCTATGAAGAAAACCAAACAATGAATGGAGATCTTCTATGAATATGAGTGGGAGTAATGGGTATGCCAATTCCTTCAATATTTTTTCAAAATCCTAGCATCGATTTCATGAAGCTTTTGTATTTAAACCGATGAGTCTTTTAATGGAAACCAAATTTTATAAGGATGGGGTCATTTATATTTTTTGAGAAACTGTTCTTATATTTACAAGGCCTCTTTTACAATCATACACACTCAAGGATTTGAACATGTTTCTTCACATTAATACAAGCTTAATTACTTTGTTGCTTGTCGATATACCACATTATTGCACATAACTAGTAATATAGCTTGCACATAACACTAAATAACACATGAATACTCATCCACAAAACCATTTCCCTTGTACAAATAAAATTAATTATGCTACTCCAGCGAAGTAGAAGTCATTGTAGAATGAAGCGAGTTTCCAAAATTCTATTGGGCACCATTATTCATCGAGCTTAGAAACTAGACACTAGAACAAAGGAAAAATCTAAGTCAAATCATTTGCAATTACATATATCCAAACACCAAAACTAGACCTTGAAGCAAAGAAAAACATGAGCCCACACGGTAGAATTAGTAGAGTAGAACCTTCTTGAGACACTAAAATAACAACAAAACACCAACAAGCAAACCTTTATAAAACATATCATTATATGATACTTACACAAGGAATCACACATTGCAATGGTGACTACCATGCCCATAAAAGAAACAAAAGAAAATTCCTAAGGAAAACAAAAACATCATCCTAGATGCAATGGAAATAGAACTAGAATACCTAAACAAAAAGCTTATCTACAGAGTTAAACAACATTGGAAACACTAAGAAATCAACCCTGAATAAAATGTTATCAAACAAAACATTGAATGAGCCTATAGATCTCTAATCCAAACACTAGAACAAAGAATAAACATAGTGATGCCAACCCCACCTTGGTGGCATGCATTTTCCACCTCTGAGATCAAACACATGAACTTTAGAGCATGGAGGGACTTTAAACCCTTCTTGGCAGGAAAATTGTTGTGTTAAACATTCTTATGCAACTCTATTGCACATCTTTGCTTCTACAGGTTCAATTCTGCAAGACAAGTTTCCACAAATCTGTCTTTCCACAACCTCCTTTCCCCAACATAGTTTCCACAACTTTGTTTCTGCATCACCGTTTTCGCATGCTCTCTTCCACAACAGGATTTCCACATTCACCTTTTCCACAATGTGGAATGCGGTATGTGGCTTTACAACTTAACTTTGACTTCCAAAATTATGTGGCCACAACACTCCTTTCCGCAATTGGATTGCAGATTGTAGATCCAACTTTTCCAGAAGTTGAACTTCTGTAATTTCCCTCCCACAATTCCTTTTCCACAGCTCTTTACAAAATTTGATTCCATGCGGCTTCCTTCCTGACCATTGATCTAAGATCAGGTGCGGATCTCATCTTCTCTTTGTGGATCCTTTATCTTCCTTACACCTTTCTCTTGTGGGATTTGATCCTGATCATTGATCTTCTTCTAAGATCATTCCCCAGCATCTGATCTTTCTCAAGGTGACTAGTTACGATTTTACTTACGCATCTACGGAGTCAATTTTCTTCAATTAATCAAGCCACGCATAGGATATCCATCTTCCTCGATCCTTCAATGATCGACTTCGGCTCCTTGACCTGCAACAAGGTTAATACACACACACATTCATTTATAAAATCCTCAAAGGATCATTCAGCTAACTCCTTCCATGGATCAGAACATCAATCCGTCGATCTCTGCTTCTCTCGCTTTCAGAAACCCTGAATTCATTTACAAGATTTTCACATATGTACAGAGAATTTATCCAAAAATTTAGTTCAGGAATTTATACATTCAAATGGAATTCATTCACACATACAGAGATATGTCGAATATTCTTCATTTACATAAGTAAATTATACATTCAATTTGTCTTAGAACTTTCATTCTGATCTCCTAAGGCCTGATATATCTTTAATTGGCCTTCCATGACTCCTACAGGCCCTACTGACCTCTATCTATCCTCTATATCTCTCTTTTTCCCTGTCTCTTCTCTCCTCTTATTCTTATCTATTCCTGGCAGGCTTACATATATATATACAACAAGATTCATGAACCATTCTGGTTGAGATCCACATAATCTGCTAACAAATCCTTATTACAATAAACCTTAAATCTAATCCCATGACTCGTTTCCCTAATTGAGGGATTTGGTACATGATTCATCAATTGACTCATCATCCACCTAGTGACTCACTCAACTGACTCACCATCATCTAGAATCAAATAAACATAGGTTATTTACAATTTCATGGTTCAAAGACCATCAATTCATATTTTGAAGACCCTTTCTAGGCCTGATCCAACATTGAGCTTGGAATTTGAAATGGAGATCAGGATGCTCCTACATCAGACTCCCCAAGAATAAATAAATATGACCTCCTGGTAATAACCTTCTATATTCAGTATTTTTGGATCCCAAACTTTGTTCTGTAACTTATCATCCATCTCATCATGTTGTTTTGTCATTGTCATCTTCAGTTCTCCTAGTTTCCAAATTTTCTACTGTAATGCTCCACTATCTTTACTTCTACAATGTTTTTCTGTCATCTTTCACCTGTCATTGTTTTGTCTATTTTCTCTACTGATGTAAATATTCATTCTTTCTTCATTCCTTCTATGAGACATCTTCACCATCATCAACCTTAGTTCTTCAATCTCCATGTCCAGTCTATTTTTTGGCTGGTACACCTGCATCTTCTTTTCCTGAAACTGTTGCTGTCCTATTGACTCTCTGCTGCTATCCACTAAATTATAAAATAATTCAGTGCTTTTATCTTTTGTCTACTCTTTTCCAATGTTGTCATCAAACATTAAGAAGTCATGTTTATCAACCCTTGGATTGGTCAACCATTCTTCTAACATTTCTAACTCTTCATCATAATTTTTGAAGTTAGAAAAATTTCCTTTGTCTTCATTAACTAACTTTGCAACAATAATTTCTTCGAGGTACTAATCATCCTCTTGAGACAATATAGTATTTTCTTGTGTCATGACATATTTCTTCCCCTCTCTGTCAGCAACATCACTATCCGAATATGCAAGTGTTCTCTTTTGTTTATCTCCATGAGACCATGTCATCTCATCCTTCAATTCCAGAGCAAAATTCTGGCTTTGTTCCATGTCAAGGATACATGGATACTCTCCTTATTCATCATTTACCTCTAGTACAACCTCACAAGTTTCATCACATGTTATTCCTATAGATATATACAATTCATTAATTTCAAAAATATTGAAATTTTTATCTCCCCTTGAATTTCTTATCAGCATATTCCCTTGTTGATTTGAACTCTCCCAAGAGTTCACGAGACTTTCAGCTGGTCACTCTTCTGCACCATCTTCTTCTAAGATGATTTTATGTTCTGCTAAAAAACAATGAACATATTCTTTTGTCAATGGTCTAATTTTGATTTTTTTCTTTTTTCCTTAAAGCATCCATCCTATGCTTCACAACCTGCATAGACACATATTTTAAGTGTTCTTCAATACATGCAGTCATACACCAATCATCAACTTCAAAAACATGAGACTCTGAAGTCCCTGTTGATATTTCCTCTGGCATTCCCCTATTGTGTTGGTATGAACACAACATCCTTCTGTCACCATCACCTATTTCTCCAACAATCTGAGCTATAGGCTACATACCCTCTTCATATGGTATCCTTTCATCTTTTATTACAACAGAATCATGTTCTACTATCATGCTTTTGGAAAGCACATCTTCTTCTTCTTCAGACTCCATGACAGTCCAAGGTGACTCTTTAACTCTCTCCTTCATCAGAATACAATCTTGATTCTGCCTTGTAGAAATGTCTTTTCTCATTTCTTTTTCTTCCTTGATATTTAGATAATCTTCAACTGACTGTGTTCCTCCATCAAGCAACTCAACAATGAGTTCCTTTTGCTTATATACTTCAGACCTTTCTTCATTTGAGAGACTATCTTCATCATATTTGACTTCATGAATTTTTAAGACAATTTCAAAGGACTGCCCATAATTTGCAGCAAAACCTGCAATCACAAACAAATAATCAGTCTCAAAAACATAAAACCCTTTGGTCTCATTCGAACTCATAGTCATGTCCTCCATAATTTTATCTATATTCTTTAAAGAATTTATGAGACTCTCAATTGGTCTCTCTTTTTCTGCTTCATCATCCTCTCCAAGCAAAGGACCATGTTCCGGTTCACAATATGAAACCTTCGTCTCATATGCAACTTCTCTGAGTTCTTTCTCGAATTCAACAAACATCTTTTGCTGTAGCTTCACCTGTAGTGAATGCCATCTTATCCCCCTTTTCATGACCCAACCATACCTCCAGTTTTCTTCTTCAGCAGCTTGCATATGCTTCTCAAAGCACAAAATGTCTTTTTCTAACTCTAGCAACTCCCTGTTACATTCTTCTTGACTTTATTTCTTCTTTCTTTTGTTGTGGCTTTCCTTTGAACCCCTGCAATGACCTTCAGTAGTCATTGTTTCTATCTCCCTCTCATTTGTGAACTTCATCCTATCCACTTTTGGACTTCTTTCCTAAGCCTCCCTCAACAAATATCCACACTTGTCTATTATACCTCAACAAGCTATCTCTCCTTGAGCTTGTCCTTTTGGTATATTTGGTCCTCTCACTACCTTTTGAGCATCTTCTTTTCTCTTCTTGGCTTCTGCGGGTCCACTTCTCTTTTGAGAACATGCACTAGTCCTCTCTTTTCCAACCTGTATTTGATTTCTCAGGTTTTGCCACTACTTCCTCTTTCGTCTTCTGAAGAACTTCTCTGGTCTTTGTTGCTTCCGTCTTCAACCTGGTCGTCTTCCTTCCTCGTGCATCACTGAGCTTCTCCTCAATGTTGAACAGTGAGCTGCAATCAAGCTTCCAATAACACCTCATCGACTTTCTTCCTCTAGCTCAAACTTTTGATGTCACAGGTTCACCTCCTCTGAACCTCTCGATAGATTCTGCATCACATACTCACTCCCTCGGACAATTCTACCCACAATTACAATTATGGAATTACCCAACAACTTCTACCCATTCACAGCTGGAAATTGTTTCTATTTTCCACCAAATAGGAAATATTTTCCTATATAACCAGAGTTAAATACAAACATCAATCAGTCCATACCTTTAGACTTTCCACTTGTACAGTTGGCTGAAAATATCTCCACTGTTATCTTCAAAAGATATTCTTCTTGATCATTTTCATCTGCACTCTCCTTTCTTGTCTCTAGATTATAGTCACTATCTGCAATTTCTCCTACTGCAGAGCCTATACTCCTCCCCAATATCTGCTATGAACCCTTACACAAGACTGAACATACACCCTCACAACTATCAGTCTTCAAAATCAATAAAAATTTGCAGAAATGCCTTACCTTTGCTTTCTTCAATTGCTCAAGAGTAGTTTGATTGAATACTCTTCCCATGCATCATAATTCCATGCTTATACTTGTCAAATTTAATCACACATCCTCTGTTTGCAATCAATTCTGAATACTCTCACTTGACAAACCCTCTCAATACAATTGTTAGTCTTTAACTTCAAAATGAATTGAAATCAGAAATTTATTTACCTCTTATGCAGAATCCTTGTTCTGCTCTGATACCAAAGTGATGCCAACCCCAACTTGGTGGCATGCTTTTACTACCTCTGAGATCAAACACGTGACCTTCAGAACATGGAGGGACTTTAAACCCTTTATGAAAACCAAATTGTTTTGTTAAACCTTATTATGCAACTCTATTGTGCAGCTCTGCTTCCATAGTTCAATTCTACAAGACAAATTTCCGTAAATATGTATTTCCGCAAGAGAGTTTCCCCAACAAAGTTTCCACAACACCCTTTCCGCATGCTCTCTTCTGCAATGGGCTTTCCGCAATGCGGAATGCAGGATGCGGCTTTACAACTTAACTTTGACTTCCTCAATTATGCATCCGTAACACTCCTTTCCGCAATCGGATTGCAGATTGTAGATTGCGGATCCAACTTTTCCAGAAGTTGAACTTCCGCAATTTCCCTCTCGCAATTCCTTTTCCACAACTCTTTACAAGCGTTGATTTCATGCGTCTTCCTTCTTGACTATTGATTTGAGATCAGATGCAGATCTCATCTTATCTTTGTGGATCCTTTATCTTCCTTACACCTTTCTCTTGCGGGATTTGATCTGACCATTTATCTTCTTCTAAGATCATTCCCCAGCGTCCGATCTTTCTCAAGGCAACTAGTTAAGATTTTACTTACGCATCTGCGGAGTTAATTTTCTTCAATTAATCAAGCCACGCACATGATTGAATCTTCATCTTCCTCGATCTTTCAATGATCGACTTTGGCTCCTTGACCTACAACAGGGTTAATACACGCATGCATTCATTTATAAAATCCTCAAAGGATCATTCATCTAACTCCTTCGATGGATCAGAGCATCGATCCATCGATCTCTGCTTCTCTCGCTTTTAGAAACCCTGAATTCATATACAATATTTTCACATATGGACAAAGAATTTATCTAAACATTTAGTTCATGAATTTATACATTCAAATGGAATTCATTCACACATACAGAGATATGCCGAATATTCTTCATTTACACAAGTAAATTATACATTCAATTTTTCTCAGAACCTGCGTTCTGATCTCCTAAGGCCTGATATATCTTTAATTGGCCTTCCATGACTCCTACAGGCCCTACTGACCTCTATATATCTTCTGTATCTCTCTTTTTCCCTTTCTCTTGTCCTTCTCTACTATGCCTCGTAGGCTTACAGATATACACAAGAAGATTCATGAACCATTTTGGTTCAGATCCACATAATCTGATAGCAAATCCTTATTACAATAAACCTTAAATATTATCCTATGACTCGCTTCCCTAATTGAGGTATTTGGTACATGATTCATCAATTGACTGATCATCCACCTAGTGACTCACTCAACTAAATCACCATCATGTAGAATCAAATAAACATAGGTTATTTACAATGTGATGGTTTGAATACCATCAATTCAGATTTTGAAGACCCTTTCTAGGCCTGATCCAACATTGAGCTTGGAATTTGAAATGGAGAGCAGGGTGCTCCTGCATCACATACCTAGATATCGAAACAAAGGAAAACATAACTAGACTCTCTAGTAAAAACCTTATTTATGTAGTTAAACAACACCAAAACGCTAAAAAGCAAACCCCACAACAAATCTTATTCAACACAACATGAAATGCACGTATAGAGCTCTAGAACCAAACACCATAATGCAATAAAATCACAACCATACTCCCTAAGCAAAAACCTCATCAAGTCGGCTAAAAAACACTACAAGTGCTAAGAAAATAACTCTAAAAAAATGTCATAAAAAACTACATTAAATATGTTTGTAGAGAAATCAATATTGCTTGTGACATATCAATAAATGTATAACAACAATAACCTCGACTTGTCACCACCATCCTTACTCCAAATTCCAAAGAGGATATGAGAAGCCAACATTAAATCACAATTCCAACACCCAACCTCAATGTGAATAAATACTTTCGAAAATAATCATTTTTAATATAACAAATTCCAATCCCTCTGTACATTAACTTGAAGAAAAATTACTTCATCATACACACAAAATAATATCTTAGATATAATATAACCCTATAAGGACATAATAAAAGTATAAGGTGTCGAGAAGGAGTATTTTTTTTAGGAGTATTAAGGAAAAACTCCTTGTTACATATGGTTCACCTCTTATAATGAGTATAAGGAAAACGTCTTTGTTAAAAATGGTTCACTTCTTATATTATAAGAGGTTGTTACGACTTTTGGATGACTATATATATTAAAACTCGCAACTTATTTTAAGGTGGCATGAATGGTTAGGGATATAATTATGGAAGTGATTGTATTTTTTATATTACTATTAATATTAATAATATGTATAGCGTGGACTTAGCTATATATATATAGTGTTATGTTTTATTGAAAAAAAAAAATTAAAAAAATTGATATAAAATATATATATAACAACAATATAAAAAAGTTAAGTTGCATTGTTGATGGAAATGGGGTAGCTTTGCGGTTTTAAGCGAAGGAGGCCAGGAGACATAAGGAGGCACGGTTGCAGAACAAAGGGCGAAGGTGTTTTTCTTTTCTTTTTCCATTTTTTCTCAAACCAGAACATCACAAAATTTCGGAAATGTCTGAGGATCAACTTGATTTTGGAGACGAATCGAGCTGCGGTTCAATCTTTAAAACAGATAGCGAATTCAGAGAAAGAACACCCATCAACTCGTACGAGGTAATAAATTTAAAATTATTACAACAATAGGTGGAAGCAATGCTCGCAGTGGAAGACATAACCCCATGCGGAGAAATGATTCCAGGACGTCAACCTGGCTCGTGCAAAGCCTCGCATGCACAAACTGATGGCTCACGAGGGCACCTGAAAACAAAATCTAAGGGGATGAAAGTGAAGAAAACAACGCTGGAACTAGCAATTCACAGGGATATTCAGATAGCATGGATTTCGGAATACCTGAACCTCGCCATAGTAGGGAGATTCTATGGGAAATCATCAGGCAACTCGTCCTTGAAGGATTGGATGGAAAAAAACTGGAATCCAGTCCTAGGGTATATCCCTAGCTTTCACGTTCTTCCCAAAGGATGGTTTTTGCTAAAAGTCACAAAAGAAGAGGATAGAGTGCTACTTTTACAGAGGATTTGGAACTGGGGGCCGTATGGGATAATTCTGAGAAAATTGCATGTGGACTTCAATGCACGGAGGGAACCTCATAATATCCAGCAAGTATGGGCCATCTTCCCTGGTTTACCCATGATTTTTCAGCAGAAACACATCCTGGAAGGAATTGGAAACAAAATCGGGAAGTTCATTAAACTTGAGGATGATTGGGAAGACAAGACAGACCGCCCTGAGACCGGGGGGTGAAAGACAGAACTGGATGGAGGGGTGTAAGAAAGATGACAGGTATTTCGGGGGAAAAGAACAAATAGGGACAGTAGCTAGTAAATTTCTTACTCCTAAACTCAGAATTGACGAAGAAAAACAAGAGAGCTCAGTAGGAGAAACCAACACTATGACAAGCTGCTCTTTCAGGAGTGAAGATAAAAATCTTAACTCAGAAAATACTTAGAGCATACTGAAAAATTGAAAGATGGCTAAGGAGATTACTAAAGAAATTCGCAGTTCAGCAGAAATTAATAAGGGTTACGATTTAAGGCCAAGAACTGGAAAGGAGAATCTTGCAAGCTCTGTGGGGGGTCTGGCTCTTAGTCAAGCACAAAAATCAGCAGTGGGAAGGAAATCGTTTCTGAGAAAAGCCCAGCTGAAGGCTACAAAGGAAATCATGGAAGGTAAGTAGAACATGATAGGAAGGGAACTTAGAGAAAGGAATGCCCCAGGTAGGGTTATGTGATGCTAATCCTATCCTATAATGTGAGGGGGTTAGGAGGGGCCCCTAAATTATCAGCCCTCAGTAGGATCTTAGATTTAAAAAGACCAAAAGTGGTAGCTTTGTAGGAGACAATGACAGAAGGGGGAAATCCAAAGACACATTGAAAACTCACCTGAGGGATTGGCAGATGGAAACATTAGATGCAGAAGGACACTTGGGGGTGCTGATGACAGCTTGGAGCCCATAACGTTTGTGCCACAATAAATCAAAATTCAAGGATGCCATAGAAACAGAGTTGGAGGATCCAGAAACCGGGCTGTTGTTTTATTTCTTGAACATATATTCCCTCTTTTATGACAGAAGGAGTTTTCAGGAATCCCTAAGTGGGAGTGGCGCCTTAGATCCTGAGAATCTGATTGTAGCAGGGGATTTAAACCTAACCTTAATAGTGGGATAAGTTTGGGGTAGAAAAGCATGACAAGATGTATTAGCCCCCTTTTTCAGCTCTCTGTTTGAACAAAAAAGTCTCATAGATATCCTCCCTAATCCGGTAGAACCTACCTAGAGAAATAGGAGAGCAAGAGAACAAGCAATCTCGAAACGACTAGATATATTTCTATTATCAAAGGAGTTGTTGCGAGACGAGCTAATATACAAAACAGAGGTGGATTCAGGTGGGTTATCAGACCATATACCTATCACTCTTTCAATCACTAAACCTAAAGAAAAACCCCCAGCCCTGTTTAGATTCAACCCAAATTGGTTAGATCTTGAAGAGTTTAGGGAACTGGTAAAGGAAAACTGGAAACCAATAAAATTACAACCAGCAGAAGGGTGCATGATTCAGATGGTGGAAACTTATTAAAAATCAAGAAAGTTTCAAAGGAATGGGGCTGAATGAGAAGAGGTTTGGACCAAAAATAGCTAAAGGAAGCAGAGCAAAAAATACATAACATTTATTTTTCAAACAAAAAAGGGTTTTTCTCAGAAGAAGAGTCGGAGGATCTAAGAATGGAAGAAAGGAAAAGGAACCTCCTCTTCTTACAGGAGGAGAAACAAAGTAGGCTGAAAAGCAGAGATGTATGGTTAGAAGCTGGGGACAAGAACACTAAATATTTTCACAAGTTTTCCTCACACAGGAAATACATTAACACAATACTAGAGATAGAAGATGAGGAAGGAGGGACAACTAAGTTTTTAAAGAAAAGACAAAAGCAACAGTATATCATTTCCAAAAAATATTCTCAGCCCCCCCATGTTGCCCCATAAGTGAGATCTTATAGGTACTGAATATGTTCCCAGGGCTAATAACAGAGGAAATACATCAGGATCTAATGAAGGATGTAACATAAGAAGAACTCTCCATAATATTATCCTCATTCCAAAGAGGAAAGATTCTAGGACATGATGGATTCACACTGGAATCTCTCTTAGGGTTTTATGAGATAATAAAGGGTGACCTTTTGAAGGTGGTAAGGGAATCACAAAGGACACGCAAGGTGTTAGGAGCATTGATTGCCACCTTCATCACCCTATTCCCAAAGAAAAAAAAGGGATACCTTTGAGGATTTTAGACCTATTTCATGCTGCAACATGGTGTACAAAATCATTGCGAAGGTCATTGCCTAGAGACTCAAGACTATTTTGAGTCAGTTCATCATAGAGGAACAATTTGGATTCTTGTTCAATAGACAGATACATGATGCAATATCTTTAGCATGGGAAGCACTACACTCTATGAAGAAGGAAAAGCAGACAGCCTTTGCTCTAAAAATAGACCTATCCAAAGCCCATGACATGGTAAGTTGGGAATTCATCCTCCTACTGCAAATACAAATTGGAATGCCCATAGAAATGGTGGAGTGGATCATGGACTGCATTAACTCTGCCTCCTTTGCTATGATGATAAATGGATCCTCCTCCAATTTCTTTAGACCTAGCAGAGGATTGAGATAGGGTTGTCCTTTGTCTCTGTTCTAGTTTTTGCTGATAGAAGAAGTGCTTAGTAGATTGCTGCACAAAGCAAGGGAGGTAAGACTGATAAAAGGAGTTAAAATAGACAATCAAATAGATCTCACTCATGTTCTATTTGCAGATGATGTACTTATGTTTGGGGTTGGAACCATAAGCAATATTCAGAATCTGGAGAAGGTACTAAGAAGCTATCAAGAGGCAATAGGCATGGAGATAAACCTGAAAAAATCAAAACTACTACACAACAACATGGAGGAGGAGGTTATTACACAAGAAAAAGCCTTAATTCCAGTCCATATTTCTAGTGGACAAGGGTTTCAAATACCTAGGGTTTCATTTAAAACCAAATTCCTACTCTTCACAAGATTGGATGTGGATTTACAAAAAGATTGAGAGCAGGATAACTATGTGGACAAATCTTTTCCTGTCAAGGGGTGGCATATTAGTATTGCTTAAATCTGTGCTTCAGAGCATCCTAGTGTACTAGGAATCCATTGCATACATTCCAAAGGGAATCTTAACAAAGATTCAGAAAAAATGCCTATCCTTCTTATGGACAACAAGCTCAAAAAAATAAGGAATCCTTTTGGTGAAATGGAAAAAATTAGTTCTCCCAAAGTCTAGAGGAGGATGGGGGAATTAAGAATCCTGACCTCTTTTGCAAGGCATTGGCAGCCAAATCTCTTTGGAGGTTGGTAGAAAACCCTGAAACTCTGTGGGGAAGAATGCTAAGAGAAAAATATTGTCCAAATGCCTCAATAGAATATTGGTTTCGACAACCTTAAAAAAGTCATAAAGGAGGGTCACTATGCAGGAAGGAATTGTGGAAGCTTTTCCCCTTGTAGGAAATTGGGTTGCTTGGAAGATCGGTGATGGACAAAGAACAAGACTAGGAAAATACCCTTGGGTAGGATCTTGAGATAATTATAGATTACCAGATAATCTCATCACTACACTAAAGGATAAAGGGCTTGAAGTCATAGCGGACGCGAGCTCGTACATAGACAAAAATCAAAGAGGAACGGTCTGGAAAAATGCACAAGAGCTGGAACTTTCAGACTCAGATAAACCATTTTGGAACAGTTTCATAAAATAGATGAAAGACAATTTTATACACCTGGGAAATGATAAATATCTTTTAAAATGGACTTGGAGTACCAGGGATGGGAAATTCTCAGCAAAAATGGGCTATGAAGCAGCGTTCCAGTTGGATCATCAAGATCTGGACTGCTAGTGTGGTCCAAAATATGGAAACCAAATGCTCCCCTGAAAAATACCATAACACTTTGGCTGGCTTTAAATAACAGACTGTTGACATGGGAAATTCTTCTTAAGCGTGGTTTCGAAGGGCCAGGATATTGCAGTCTGTGAAAAGCATAGAATGAAACGCATTCTCATCTCTTTGTTCATTGCATGTATGCAGGTGCAGTTTGAAAGCAAGTAGTAAACAAATTGGATCCCTCCTCAAGTACAGAAGACGATCAAATGCTAGAGAAGTGCATGAAAAAGTGGTGGAACAATGAAAGGGTAGGTCAATTTGAAGCATTGCCTGCCCTCTTTGTTTTCACAATTTTGGAAACAAGGAACAAAGCCATTTTCAAGGAGACATTGACTAGCCTGGAAATAACTGTTAATATTCTTGTGCAAAAAGCAATGGAACACCAAAAGGAGATTAAACAAAAACCAAAGAGGGTGCTCAAGCCACCAAGCTTGGATAACAACACTCCATGGGATTTTTTTGATGGAGCAAGTCAAGGAGAACCACCACTAGGAGGAGTGGGAGGTGTTCTATATCTAAACGAGTTTTAAAAAACTGAAATCACCTTTGCCCCAGTTTAGGGCACCAATAACAAGGCAGAGTTATCAGCATTATGGTCAGTACTTAAAATCACTGTAGAAAAGAATGTAAGAGACCTACAACTATGTGGTGACTCAAAATTGACCATTGACTGGGCAAATGGTAAATTGCAAAATTAATGCACCACATCTACAACACCTGTTAAGAGCAATAAGAAGCCAGTTGGAAAATTTTGATTCAACTTCATTCCAACATGTCTATAGGGAATTGAATGAAGAAGCAGGCAAGCTATCCAAAGAAGCCTTATTGCTACCGCCAGGGTTAATGATGATAAAAGATTATTGCAAATCAATATGTAAGACTTTGACTGGAAAATATTAAATCCCTGTTTTTTTGGCGTATGTATTTTCTGCAATGCCAGTGATGACGTGATGAACTATATATGCCTCAAAAGGGCAAACAATTTTGTCTCTGTTTCATGGGAAAACTAGAGATGTCATATGGCACAAGGTATCTTTGATATATGCCGAATGGCTCTTTTTGCAAATCCTAGGAAGGTCTGACGAACTTAATGTATGCCTCAAAAGGGCAGTCAATGTTATTTAGTGAGAATAAAGCGATTTTTTTCTTTGGAAAAAATATATATATAACAACAACCACATTAATAAAATTAATGTGTCTAAATACGCTGATAGAGGTAAATTTAAGCACATGCTATAAGGAAAAACATTAATAAAAAAAAGCATGTGCCTAAATTTACGCTTATCGCATATTCAGACACATTAATCTTCTTAATGTGGTAGTTGCTAGTAACGGTAGGCACGTACACATATCCGCAAAGTATTAGTATAAATAATGTCACTTAAAAAATTGTAATAATATGATAATTAATCAAACAATAATCTGACTATGAATAAATTATGAATAACTTTAAATTATATTGTTATATTTTAATTAATAATTACATTAGTAATATATCAATGACATTATAATATTTTTGGAATATGAAATTGATGTTATAAAAAAGTTTAACATAATAATTATTTATAAATTAGTGATATATTAAAAGTAATGAAATTTTGCACAAAAGATGAATATTATTTTATTAATATTTAATTATAAATCTATATTTTGTGGAGAGTTATTTTAACATAGATATATGAATTATATTAGTGTACTCTAAATATTATTATTTAATTTAATTTTTTTTTGTTATTTTAGTGTGAAGTTGTTGATTAGTTGTTATTACATAGATATAATAATTAAATATTAGTGTAATTTATTCTTTAATTATTATTTTGTTTTAAATAGTAAAATATATTAATTATGAAAATGTTCATTTAATTAATTTATCATACCTGTAATAAAGACTATTAGATTGTAATAGATTGTAATACTGTAACAATGAATTAAGGCTATTTTGGATTGAAAAGTTTTTGTGAAATTTGTTAGATGACGATGTTCATGGAGGGATAAGTGGGATTGCACCATTTCTCCATGAATATGTTGTATTATTGTTATGTTCATTAATGTGTTTGGTCGCATTCAACATTCAACATTGCTCTGTGGTCATGTTGCATTATGGTAATGTTGCTTACAAGATTTTTGTTGCAGTATGAGATTCATTAATTTTTTTTGTAGCAGTTGGTTTTAGTTATATTTGGATGAATTTTGTTTCATTCTAACATATGTCAAGGGTTTGGGGTTTAGGTAACTATGTTCACTAAGGGTTAGGGTTAACTTGGATTATGCCATTTGTTTATGGGTATGTTGTATTATAGTTATGTTCATCCATGTATTTTATTGGATTCTAAGGTTTTGTAATAGTTGGGTTTACTTATGATTGCAATGGTTTTGTTGAATTTTGACATCCATCAAGTGTTAACTTGTGTTAGGACATTCATGAAGGTCCATATTCCATTGCGAAATTTTTGCAAGGTTATGTTGCATTATGGTATGTTAATTTATTGCTTTTGCTAGATTATGAGATTCATTTGGAATGGTTTTGTTGGATTCCGACACACATCAAGTGTTGTTTTGCATTACAACATTTATGAAGGCTCATTATGGATCGCGACTTTTCTTGATAGTCATATTTCATTATGGTTATGTTTACAAATTGATTTTCTTGGATTATGAAATTCATTATAAATTTTTGCAAGGGTTGGGTTTAGTTATGTTTGTTATGTTCTTTTTTTTTGCATTCTGAAATTGATAAAGGGTTATCTTGGTTAGGATGTTCATTGGCACTTATGGTGACTTCTGATATTCTTTGGTGGTTATGTTCTATTATGTTTATGTTATTTCATGATTTTTATTAATGTGTGAGATTTGTTATAAGGTTTTGGAAGGGTTGGGTTTAGTTATTTTTATAAATGGTTTTGTTTAATTTAAACATTCATCAAGGGTTATGATAAATTACATCTGTCAACCATACTTTACCTGTTTTTGTAACATTGTCACAATTATAACTGGTTATGTTGGGATGAAATGTTCATGATGGTTTATGTTGGATTGTGACATACCTGAATGGTTACGATTTAGTATGGTTGTGTTGCTTATGGTAATTTGGTGTAACTATACATATATTAAGAACAAAATAGCCACGATAGTATACTAACATAACATAATCATGTGGGATTGTGGGAATTTGGTAATCTTCCTTGGAAGTCACACTACAACATTAGCATTTTTAATCAAAATTTAATATGTTGTTAAAAGGTTTTATTAGATTCTAATAGTGTAAAATTTGTTTATTTGTTATGTAATTAATACGAAATTGAGTTTCATATCTGCAATGTACATCAAAGGTTTTTATGTTGGATTACATTTTTCATTAGTTGTTAAGATGGATTGTGACAATAGTCCATGGTCATGTTGCATTATTGTTATGTTAATATTGATCGCAACATTCATCCACTGCCATGTTGTATTATGGTTATGTTTCGTAATGGGTTTTTGTCAAATTATGTGATTCATTAAACGTTGCGCAAGGAATAAGTGTAGTCATATTTTGAACTATTTATTCCATTTGGACATAAATCAAGGGTTATTGTTGGATCACAATGTTCATTGAGGGTTATGTTCGATTGCGCTTGTGCTCTATGAATATGTGTTGTGAATAAAATAATCAATAATAATAGATAATTACTAAACATAAGAACCAATAGTTCTGACTCCTCAAATAGGTATTCCTTTAAGTTATATTTAAAGCAGGATTATCATTATATTTTATCATCCATTTCAATTATTATATATTTATACATTATTATTCTGAATATGGAACATATTCCTCCTTAACCCGGATACAGGATAGGTCATTACACTCAGACACAGTGTAACATTGGTATCAAAGCTTTCACTCCTCCCCTCAAAGTTCAGATTCAACTCATCATTCCATTCTTCCACCACCCTTCTCACTTTCCACTTTACTCTTAATTTCCTCACTCCATACACTCTTCTTTTCCCATCTCCTCCTCTCTCCTCATCTGCATTACCCTATCCGCCTCCACTCCTCACGTTCATGCACCCACAATCACTCTTGTGCTACACATCCAACAATCATTATCCACATGCATTTCCATTGCAAGTGCCTTCCCTCACTCCCCCGCTACTCCATTATCCCATTTGTGATCTTCCCTATCCCTGCGCCAAACACACATTCCAAATCCTTGCATGTTTTGCACTCACCACTCTCCTGCAAGCTGCATTTCTCTATACCTACTTGCATACCTCTGCCTAATCTACTTTCCACCTCTTCTCCTCCACGTTTCCTTCCCTAACCTTAACAGTGGGAGAATTTTGGGGTAGAAATGCATGACAAGATGTATTAGCCCCCTTTTTTAACTCTCTGTTTGAACAAAAAAGGCTCATAGATCTCCTCCCTAATCCAGTAGAACCTACCTGGAGAAATAGGAGAGCAGGAGAACAAGCAATCTCGAAACGACTAGATAGATTTCTATTATCAAAGGAGTTGTTGAGAGACAAGCTAATATATAAAACAAAGGTGGATTCAGGTGGGTTATCAGACCATAGACCTATCACTCTTTCAATCACTAAACCTGAAGAAAAACACCTAGCCCCATTTAGATTCAACCCAAATTGGTTAGATCTTGAAGAGTATAGGGAACTAGTAAAGGAAAATTGGAAACCAATAAAATTACAACCAGCAGAAGGGTGCATGATTCAGATGGTGGAAACTTATTAAAAATCAAGAAAGTTTCGAAGGAATGGGGCCGAATGAGAAGAGGTTTAGACCAGAAAGAGCTAAAGGAAGAAGAGCAAAAAATACATAACATTTATTATTCAAACAAAAAAGGGTTTTTCTCAGAAGAAGAGTTGGAGGATCTAAGAATGGAAGAAAGGAAAATGAACCTCCTCCTCTTACAGGAGGAGAAACAAAGTAGACTGAAAAGAAGAGATGTATGGTTAGAAGCTGGGGACAAGAACACTAAATATTTTCACAAGTTTTCCTCACACAAGAAATACATTAACACAATACTAGAGATAGAAGATGAGAAAAGACGGACAACTAAGTTTTTAAGGAAAAGACAAAAGCAACAGTATATCATTTCCAAAAAACATTCTCAGCCCCCCCATGCTTCCCCATAATTGAGATATTATAGGTATTGAATATGTTCCCAAGGCTAATAACAGAGGAAATACATCAATATCTAATGAACGATGTAACATAAGAAGAACTCTCCATAATATTATCCTCATTCCAAAGAGGAAAGAGTCTAGGACATGATGGATTCACACTGGAATTTTTCTTAGAGTTTTATGAGCTGATAAAGGGTGACCTTTTGAAGGTGGTAAGGGAATCACAAAGGACATGCAAGGTGTTAGGATCATTGAATGCCACCTTCATCACCCTAACCCCAAAGAAAAAAAAGGGGAGACCTTTGAGGATTTTAGGCCTATTTCATGCTACAACATGGTGTACAAAATCATTGCGAAGGTCATTGCCTAGAGACTCAAGACTATTTTGAGTCAGTTCATCATAGAGGAACAATTTGAATTCTTGTTCAATAGACAAATACATGATGCAATATATTTAGCATGGGAAGCACTACACTCTATGAAGAAGGAAAAGTAGACATCCTTTGCTCTAAAAATAGACCTATCCAAAGCCTATGACATGGTAAGTTGGGCATTCCTCCTCCTACTGCAAATACAAATAGGAATGCCCATAGAAATGGTGGAGTGGATCATGGACTGCATTAACTATTCCTCCTTTGCTGTGATGATAAATGGACCCCCCTCCAATTTCTTCAGACCTAGCAGAGGACTGAGACAGGGTTGTCCTTTGTCTTCGTTCTTGTTTTTGCTGATAGAAGAAGTCTTAGTAGATTGCTGCACAAAGAAAGGGAGGTAAGATTGATAAAAGGAGTTAAAATAGAAAATCAAATAGAGCTCACTCATGTTCTATCTGTGCATGATGTACTTATGTTTGGGGTTGGCACCATAAGCAATATTCAAAATATGGAGAAGGTACTAAGAAGCTATCAAGAGGAAACAGGCATGGAGATAAACCTGAAAAAATCAAATCTACTACACAACAACATGGAGGAGGAGGTTATTACACAAGAAAAAGCCTTAATTCCAGTCCATATTTCCAGTGGACAAGGGTTTCAAATACCTAGGGTTTCATTTAAAACCAAATTCCTACTCTTCACAAAATTGGATGTGGATTTATAAAAAGATTGAGAGCAGGATAACTATGTGGACAAATCTTTTCCTGTCAAGGGGTGGCAGATTAGTATTGCTTAAATCTTTGCTTCAGAGCATCCCAGTGTACTAGGAATCCATTGCATACATTCCAAAGGGAATTTTAACAAAAATTCGGAAAAAATGCCTATCCTTCTTATGGACAACAAGCTCAAAAAAATAAGGAATCCTTTTGGTGAAATGGAAAAAATTAGTTCTCCCAAAGTCCAGAGGAGGATGGGGGGTTAAGAATCCTGACCTCTTTTGCAAGGCATTGGTAGCCAAATCTCTTTGGAGGTTGGTAGAAAACCCTGAAACTCTATGGGGAAGAATGCTAAGAGAAAAATATTGTCCAAATTCCTCAATATAATATTGGTTTTGACAACCTTCAAAAAGTCATAAAGGAGGGTCACTATGCTGGAAGGAATTGTGGAAGCTTTTCCCTTTGTAGGAAATTGGGTTGCTTGGCAGATCGGTGATGGACAAAGAACAAGACTAGGAAAAGACCCTTGGGTAGGCTCTTGAGATAATTATAGATTACCAGACAATCTCATCACTACACTAAAGGATAAAGGGCTTGAAGTGATAGCAGATACGAGCTCGTACACAGACAGAAATGAAAGAGGAATGATCTGGAAAAATGAACAAGAGCTGGAAATTTCAGACTCAGATAAACCATTTTGGAACAGTTTCATAAAACAGCTGAAAGACAATTTTATACACCTGGGAGAGAAGAAAGATCTTTAAAATGGACTTGGAATACCAGGGATGGGAAATTCTCAACAAAAATGGGCTATGAAGTAGCGTTCCAGTTGGATCATCAAGATCTGGATTGCTGGTGTGGTCCAAAATATGGAAACCAAACACTCCCCTGAAAAATACCATAACACTTTGGTTGGATTTAAATAAGAGACTGTTGACATGGGAAATGCTTCTCAACCGTGGTTTCGAAGGGCCAGGATATTGCAGTCTGTGAAAAGCAGAGAATGAAACGCATTCTCATCTCTTTGTTCATTGCATGTATGCAGGTGCAGTTTGGAAGCAAGTAGTAAACAAATTGGATCCCTCCTCAAGTACAGAAGACAATCAAACGCTGGAGAAGCGCATGGAAAAGTGGTGGAACAATGAAAGGATAGGTCAATTTGAAGCATTGCCTGCCCTCTTTGTTTTCACAATTTGGGAAACAAGGAACAAAGCCATTTTCAAGGAGACACTGACTAGCCTGAAAATAACTGTTAATATTCTTGTGCAGAAAGAAATGGAACACCAAAAGGAGATTAAACAAAAACCAAAGAGGGTGCTCAAGCCACCAAGCTTGGATAACAACACTCCATGGGATTTTTTTGATGGAGCAAGTCAAGGAGAACCGCCACTAGGAGGAGTGGGAGGTGTCCTATATCTAAACGAGTTTTAAAAAACTGAAATCACCTTTTCCCTAGGTTAGGGCACCAATAACAAGGCAGAGTTATCAACATTATGGTCAGTACTTAAAATCACCGTAGAAAAAATGTAAGAGACTTAAAACTATGTGGTGACTCAAAATTGACCATCGACTGGGCAAATGGTAAATTGCAAAATTAATGCACCACATCTACAACACCTGTTAAGAGCAATAAGAAGTCAGTTGGAAAATTTTGATTCAACTTCATTCCAACATGTCTACAAGGAATTGAATGAAGAAGTAGACAAGATTTCCAAAGAAGCCTTATTGCTACCGCCAGGGTTAATGATGATAAAAGATTATGAAAATAATCTTTTTGTAAATCAATATGTAAGACTTTGACTGGAAAATATTAAATCCCTGTTTTTTTGGCGTATGTATTTTTTGCAATGCCAGTGATGACATGACGAACTATATATGCCTCAAAAGGGCAAACAATTTTGTCTCTGTTTCATGGGAAAACTAGAGATGTCGTATGGCACAAGGTATCTTTGATGTATACCGAATGGCTTTTTTTGCAACTCCTAGGAAGGTCTGACGAACTTAATGTATGCCTCAAAAGGGTAGTCAATGGTATTTAGCGAGAATAAAGCGATTTTTTCTTTGGAAAAAAAATATATATAACAACAACCACATTAATAAAATTAATGTGTCTAAATACGCTGATAGAGGTAAATTTAAGCACATGCTATAAGGAAAAACATTAATAAAAAAAGTATGTGCCTAAATTTACGCTTATCGCATATTCAGACACATTAATCTTCTTAATGTGGTTGTTGCTAGTAACGGTAGGCATGTACACATATCCGCAAAGTATTAGTATAAATAATGTCACTTAAAAAATTGTTATAATATGATAATTAATCAAACAATAATCTGACTTAATAAAAAAATGTTAAGAAGTGATTTTATGTAGTTAATTAACGATGTATTATTAATGAATTAATATCATTAATGTCTATAAATTATTTTGTTATATTTTAATTAATAATTCATAATTACATTATGAATAAATCATTAGTATCTTTAAATTATATTGTTATATTTTAATTAATAATTAATAATTATATTAAGAATAAATCATAAATATCTTTAAATAGAGTTGTTATGTTTTAATTAATAATTAATAATTACATTATGAATAAATTATTAATAACTTTAAATTATGTTGTTATATTTTAATTAATAATTACATTAGTAATATTTCAATGACATTATAATATTATTGAAATATGAAATTGATGTTATAAAAAAATTTAACATAATAATTATTTATAAATTAATGATATATTAAAAGTAATGAAATTTTGAAAGATGAATATTATTTTATTAATATTTAATTATAAATCTATATTTTGTGGAGAGTTATTTTAACATAGATATATGAATTATATTAGTGTACTCTAAATATTATGATTTAATGTTTTTTTTTGTTATCTTAGTGTGAAGTTGTTGATTAGTTGTTATTACATAGATAGAATAATTAAATATTAGGGTAATTTATTCTTTAATTATTATTTTGTTTTAAATAGTAAAATATATTAATTATGAAAATGTTCATTTAATTAATTTATCATACCTTTAATAAAGACTATTAGATTGTAATAGATTGTAATACTGTAACAATGATTAAGGCTATTTTGGATTGAAAAGTTTTTGTGAAATTTGTTAGATGACGATGTTCATGGAGGAATATGTTGGATTGCACCATTTCTCCATGAATATGTTGTATTATTTCTATGTTCATTAATGTGTTTGGTCACATTCAACATTCAACATTGCTCTGTGGTCATGTTGCATTATGGTAATGTTGCTTACAAGATTTTTGTTGCAGTATGAGATTCATTAAAAAAATTTGTAGCAATTGGTTTTAGTTATATTTGGACGAATTTTGTTTCATTCTAACATATGTCAAGGGTTTGGGGTTTAGGTTACTATGTTCACTAAGGGTTAGGGTTAACTTGGATTATGCCATTTGTCTATGGGTATGTTGTATTATAGTTATGTTCATCCATGTATTTTATTGGATTCTAAGGTTTTGTAATAGTTGGGTTTACTTATGATTGCAATGGTTTTGTTGAATTTTGACATCCATCAAGTGTTAAATTGTGTTAGGACATTCATGAAGGTCCATATTCCATTGCGAAAATTTTGCAAGGTTATGTTGCATTATGGTTATGTTAATTTATTGCTTTTGCTAGATTATGAGATTCATTTGGAATGGTTTTGTTGGATTCTGACACACATCAAGTGTTGTGTTGCATTACAACATTTATGAAGGCTCATATTGGATCGCGACTTTCCTTGATAGTCATATTTCATTATGGTTATGTTTACAAATTGATTTTCTTGGATTATGAAATTCATTATAAAGTTTTGCAAGGGTTGGGTTTAGTTATGTTTGTTATGTTCTTTTTTTTGCATTCTGAAATTGATAAAGGGTTATCTTGGTTAGGATGTTCATTGGCACTTATGGTGACTTCTAATATTCCTTGGTGGTTATGTTCTATTATGTTTATGTTATTTCATGATTTTTATTAATGTGTAAGATTTGTTATAAGGTTTTGGAAGGGTTGGGTTTAGTTATTTTTCTAAATGGTTTTGTTTAATTTAAACATTCATTAAGGGTTATGATAAATTACATCTGTCAACCATATTTTACTGGTTTTTGTAACATTGTCACAAGTATAATTGGTTATGTTGGGATGAAATGTTCATGATGGTTTATGTTGGATTGTGACATACCTGAATGGTTACGATTCAGTATGGTTGTGTTGCTTATGGCAATTTGGTGTAACTATACATATATTAAGAACACAATAGCCACGATAGTATAATAACATAACATAATCATGTGGGATTGTGGGAATTTGGTAATCTTCCTTGGAAGTCACACTACAACATTAGCATTTTTAATCAAAATTTAATATGTTGTTAAAAGGTTTTATTAGATTCTAATAGTGCAAAAGTTGTTTATTTGTTATGTAAATAATACGAAATTGAGTTTCATATCTGCAATGTACATCAAAGGTTTTTATGTTGGATTACATTTTTCATTAGTTGTTAAGATGGATTGTGACATAGTCCATGGTCATGTTGCATTATTGTTATGTTAATATTGATCATAACATTCATCCACCGCCATGTTGCATTATGGTTATGTTCCGTAATGGGTTTTTGTCAAATTATGTGATTCATTAAACGTTGCGCAAGGAATAAGTGTCACTCATATTTTGAACTATTTATTCCATTTGGACATAAATCAAGGGTTATGTTGGATCACAATGTTCATTGAGGGTTATGTTCGATTGCGCTAGTTCTCTATGAATATGTGTTGTGAATAAAATAATCAATAATAATAGATAATTACTAAACATAAGAACCAATAGTTCTGGCTCCTCAAACAGGTATTCCTTTAAGCTATATTTAAAGCAGGATTATCATTATATTTTATCATCCATTTCAGTTATTATATATTTATACATTATTATTCTGAATATGGAACATATTCCTCCTTAACCCGGATACAGGATAGGTCATTACACTCGGATATAGTGTAACATTGGTATCAAACCTTTCACTCCTCCCCTCGGAGTTCAGATTCGGCTCATCATTCCATTCTTCCACCACCCTTCTCACTTTCCACTTTACTCTTAATTTCATCACTCCATACACTCTTCATTTCCCATCGCCTCCTCTCTCCTCATCTACATTACCCTATCCGCCTTCACTCTTCACGTTCATGCACCCACAATCACTCTTGTGCTACACATCCAAAAATCGTTATCCACATGCATTTCCATTGCAAGTGCCTTCTCTCACTGCCCCGCTGCTCCATTATCCAATTTGTGATCTTCCCTATCCCTGCGCCAAAAACATGTTCCAAATCCTTGCGCGTATTGCACTCACCACTCTCCTGCAAGCTGCATTTCTCTAGCCCTACTCACATACCTTTGCCTATGCTGCTTTCCACCTCTTCTCCTCCACGTTGCACCTCCCTTGCCGCCATCCTCTCGTTTATTTCCACTTCTGCGACCTCTCCTCCTATGCTTTCCATCCATGCTCCCCCAGCTTCCTGTGCCCAATGACCTACTCCATCACATCACCCATCTCACCCATCGTCTCGTCTCCCACTCTCTTCGCATGCGCTAACTCCTCTCACTCAACGCTCCTTCCTTTCTGCTCCAACCCATGCACCCTGCGCTCTCATTTTCTACCACAACCATGCCTCTACACTCCACACCCCCTTATCCTCCCTCCATAATCTACTCTTCCACCCTATTTTCATCATCTATCTGCCTCAATTCATACACCTACGCCAATCCTCCATAAATCTATGCTTTCCCACCATGCTTTGAAATCCTTCTCGCGCTGCCCACTCCTCCCACTCCAAGATTGCGTCCTCTTACATCCACCACATTACATCGCTCCATCATCTGTCTTCCTCTTCCAGGTGCCACCTTCACTATCCACCCCTGCTACCCCACACTTCCACCTGCAGCTTCTCCCCTTCCTTCCGGCATCTCCACAGCCCCCCCTCCTCTTCTAGTCGCTTCCTCCGCCATCGCCCCAAAAAATAAATAATTAAAAAGGTTAAAAATATAATAATAATAACATTATTATATAATATAATATATATATTAATTTGTCACAGTGGTCTAGGAACTGAAAACACAGTCTCACAAAGAATACAGACAAATATGCATAAAATTGGCAAAAATGGTGCTGCAATTGGAGTAGCAGCTCTGTATAATCAAATGAAGAATGAATAATAAAATACAATGATCATGTAAGGTGCATGAATTCCAAGACAATTCGAATTCCCAAGGAGGTCATTTGAATTGAATGAGTGGGTGTAGCTTAACTGACTATAAGCCACAGTAAACACACTAGTTAACCAATTTATCAAGTCTCGTTGACGTAACTGAGTCCTAACTGAAGTCAGAGTGCAATGAATGACTGAGTCTAACTTAAAGTAGCTCAGACACATGTCACTACATGCCAACCAACAAGTGATAGTGCATCATTAACTCCAATGAACCTCGATGAGATTAATTGAAGTCAAACTGGCCATCAGAGGTGGTTGGAGGTGCCCCTGTTGACTCCAGTTCATTAAATATTAATAAAATAATCAATATAATGAATGGAGGCACCTTCACCACTTAGCTTAATTTATTGTAACCATCAGTTAGCAATTATGTGCATTTATGACACTCAGATCACTCCCGGAGTGCTCCAGTTAGCCTCCCCAAATGAAGGAGAAGGCTTAGTTGGCCACCTTGACTGAAGGTAGGCATGGGTGTGCTCATGTTGATGTTATACAGTGCTCCTCTGATTCCAGTTAAGTCAATAAAACTTATGATAGTGGTTTAACAAGGCCAAATTGAACAAATTAAGTGTTCATGGTGGGTAAATGTCTCCAACACCCCCCCTTAAGCTATACTCAGAGGAGTAGAAACATAAAGTGCATGAAATGATAGGGCCCTAAAAACAAAGGCCATAGGTCACCCTGTACAATAATGAAACTCAAACAATGCTAAAAAATAAATCTAAGTGAGGAAAAGAGGGAACCCCCCCCTTCAAGCTAAACACTGAAAGTAGTCTGATCACCATGATGAAATCACCCCCAAAAGTGAACGGAGGTAAGTGAACTTATTTTCTGAAAATATCTTGGTGAAGATGTCTCCAATCTGCTCATCAGTAGGGAAGTATTGCAGAATGATGGTCATGTCATGCACTAATTCTTTGATATAGTGCATGTGTATCTCTACATGCTTGGTCCTCTGCCTGGTAAATGTATATGTGGATATCTTAATATCACTTTGATTGTAACAAAAGAGGACAGTGTACAAAGTACTACCAAGATCAAACTCTGAAATAATGCCTTGTAACCAAACAACTTGGATGCAAGCATTCACCGCTCCTCAGTACTCAGCCTCTGTTGAAGACAATGCTATGGCGACCTGCTTTTTGCTAGACCAACAAATGGGGCCACCACCAAACATGAAGACATATCCAGAAGTAGACTTCTGATCAATAGAAATACCCACCCAATCGGAATCTGTGTAACCAACCAGCTCTAGCTCGGAGTCTACAGCATAGTGAATGTCGTAGGTCCTGGTTCCCCGAATATACTGGAGGATCCTCTTGGCTTCCTTCCAATGAATATCATGATTCTGCTACATGTATCTTGACACAATATTCATAGCATAACATATATCACACTGAGAATGAGTCAAGTAGAGCAAGCTACCTATCAGTTGTCGATAAATAGTGCAGTCCATGGGAGGTGTGCTTTTTCCTTCTTCAAGGCTAATCCATGAAATGAAAGGGAATGGAGCAGCCCTACATTCAGCAATGTTAAAATTGAATAATAGGTCTGATATGTATTTGGACTGAGTGACCATTATTCCATCAAAATTTTGCTCAATTTCGAGCCTCAAAAATTGCTTTAAGAGCCCCAAATCGCTCATTTCAAATGCATTGTGGAGAGCAGTTTTGATGACTGAAATAGAAGTAACTGTGCTAACTGTAATCAATAATTCATCAAAATATAAACCAATAATAATAAAATTACCATCATACTACTGTATATACACATTTGGATCTGATTTACACCTTTGGAAGTTTTGCAAGAGAAGGAAGGCATCCATCTTGGAATACCACTCTCTTGGGGCCTGTTTTAACCCGTATAGTGACTTCTTGAGCTTGCAAACCAAAGATGGATCAGAAATGTAGTCCTCAGGATACTTCATGTATATTTACTCATGAATATATCCATGCATAAAGGCATACTTAACATCCATATGATGCACTTCCCAATTCTTAGATGCAGAAATTGCCAAAACTAGGCGGATGGAGTCCATTTTTGCAACAGGTGCAAAAGTCTCATGGTAGTCCACACCTTGGACCTGGGAGAAACATTTTGCTACCAGAATTGCCTTATATTTGCAGGTTCTTCCATTAGAAGCAACCTTAGTCTGAAACACCCACTTGCATTGAACCAATTTCCTCCCCGGAGGAAGAGAAACTAGCTCCCAAGTAGTGTTTTTCTGAAGAGAATTCATCTCTTCATCCATGGAAACTTGCCATCTCGGATCCTTTTGAGCATGGTAGTAAGACTTAGGGTTTAAAATTATTATCAAATAACAATATTTGGATAGAAAATAATCAGGACAAGAGAATGCAATACCTACTCTTTGGAAACCAGACCGGGTTCTCCTTGGATCATCCGGATTTCCAATGTCATCACCTCTGGAGGAGAGTGTCTGTCGGGCCCAAGTTGGGAGATGATTTTGTACTTCAGGTTCTAATTCAGCATTTTATGTTTTCTGTTTGATAATATCAGAAATTATAGGATCCAAACCAGGGTCATAAACCCCAATTATATCATCTAGATATTCAGTATAATAGAAAAGGAAATTCAGTAGTTTTCTCCTTCACTAGTTCTACCTCTTGAAGAGGCTCATCAAACTTGACACTTATTTCAATGATGATCTATTTTGTTTTGATATTTAGTAGATTGAAACCTTTAGATTCATTAGGATATCCAATAAATAGACATTCTATGCTTTGTGGTTGCAAATCCCTCCTTTTATCAAGTGGAATTCAGGCCCATGCAGTGGACCCAAACACCCTCAGATTCGACACATCCGGCTTGTGTTTGAAATATGCTTTGAAAGGGGTATTCCATTTCACATACGAGTGTGGTACTCTATTTTGAGTATATTCTATAGCATTCATGGCTTCATCTCACATATTTTCAGCCAACTTCTTTTATTCCAACATACAGGTGGTCATCTCCTTGAGAGACCGATTCTTCCTCTCCACTACACCGTTCTGCTGGGGAGTGTAGAGGACTGAATTCTAGATTTGAATACCAATTTGGGAACATATATGTAGTATCTCATTAATGAAATACTCACTTCCATTATCATATCTCAAGCTCTTGATCTTTTGGCCATATGCATTCTCAATCAAGGCCTTCAATTCAGTGAATTTTTCCAAGACTTCCGACTTCTTTTTGATAGAAAAGACCCATGTCTATCAGGAAAAATCAGCAATAAAATTTTGAACGTACCTTGATACATTCATGGATGTGATAGGAATGGGACTGCTGATATCAGAATGTATCAGTCCCAAGATGCATGAGCCTCGACTTTCCTTCACCCGATCGAACTTATGCTCAGGGTGCTTTCCAACAACACAGCCCTTGCAAATTCTAGTGGTAGCTTTGATGACCGGGAGGCCTTCAACCATAGAATTATTCTGTAATCACTGCAAGTATTTGAATTTCATATGGCCAAACCTCTCATGCCACAGTTTAATAACTTCATTTCCATGAGTCAGCAATGCGGTGGGCTTTGCATCCACCACAAAATGGGAGAACTCGTAGGCTTTTGCATGATGGTTTGCAAGGCCTTTTGCTACAAGTTTTCCAGATGCAAGTTCTATGATATCTACATCATCCACGCTAAAGGAGACTCTCTAGGGCACTCACGTATGTGTCATTTGATAAACACTTAGGAGGTTTGAAGCAGTAGATGGTACATACAAAACAATGGAAAAATAACCATGCTCAAGATCTACAGTACCTTATCCTTCGGATATGATTGTGGAGTCATCTCCCATGTGGATGGGAATGGATTTTCCAGTATCCAAAGATGAGAAGGAGTGTCTTTCAGCCATCATGTGGTTCAAATCTCCAGAATCTATCAAGAGTGCTTTGGACTTCAAAGTTCTTTCCATGAGGGCATGACCTCTTTCATGTTGTGGTTCTTGATCTTGTTGATCTCTCCTCTGAAATATTTTCGGAATATTGATGTGATTTTTATCAAGAAGAGAAGTAGCTTCATCAAGTTTCTTTTTCATATAGGAATGTTCAGGGTGGAATCCCTTCCCGTAGTATGAACACTTGACTTTTTCCTTCCCATGATGCCCTTTTCCTTTGTTCTTCTTCAAGCTGAAAGGATATTCATGCTGTTGGTTCTCAACTTTAGGTTTAGGAGCTTCGAATTTGGTTTTTGGGTTCTTCTGTTTGTTTCCTTTACCCTTCATATCTTTGGGCCCCGAGACATAGAGGGCTTGATCATGGGAGGATCTAATGATCCCCATATGGACAAGATTATCATGTTCACTTGTTAGGGACTCAATGAAGGCATTGAGAGAAGGCATCTTCCATCTAGGGGTTGTGATATTCCCCAGACAGAATGTAGAGACAAACACTGAATAATTAGCTCCAAGTTTGGAGAGAATGAGCTGATCATCTTCCTTCTCCACCTCACACTGCTTCAACAGTAAGAAAATGTGCTTGAAATTTGTGAAAAAATAATTCAAGGTCTTGAAATTGGAAGGTTGGAGAGACATCAACTCATTTTCAAGCTGGTATACTCTCAAATAATCCTGCTTTCCATATAGGGTTTCCAATTTGTCCCAAATTTCCTTTGGAGACTTCAATCCCGAGAGATGGAAAATAAGATCTCAGGAAATAGAGAGGCATAAGAATATGAATGCTTCATCTTTCTTGTTCAAGAATATAGCTTTGTCTATCACATGAGTAGGCTCTTATTCAATGTCCATAGTGACCCTATAGAGTCCTCTGGCACATAGCTAGATATCCATATCTCTTTTCCATGAATGGAAATTGAATAGAGTCAAGAATTCTATGGAAGAATCCATTTCAAATTGCTGGAGCGAATGTTTTCACCTGTTAAAACCTCCAAATCACAACAAAATGGGAACTGTAAGGTCGAACAACCTACACATTTTAGGATTTTATCACACCCAGCATAGTTGATCAAGCAAGCTTGATCAACAATTCTTTTACTTGGGGTATTAAGTGGTAAGCCTTGCCTTTTGGTGTAGTGTTGGAATTTTGAGATTTTGCTCAATTTTTCATGCAAGATCTATCAAAAACCATGTTTTTGAGAGATACGAGCTTCATCCTGCCGTGAGCTCTGATACCATATTAATTTGTCACAATGGTCTAGGAACTGAAAACATAGTCTCACAAAGAATACAGACAAATATGCATAAAATTGGCAAAATGGTGCTGCAATTGGAGTAGCAGCTCTGTAAAATCAAATGAAGAATGAATAATACAATACAATAATCATGCCAGGTGCATGAATGCCAAGACAATTCGAATTCCCAAGGAGGTCATTTGAATTGAATGAGTGGGTGTAGCTTAACTGACTGTAAGCCACAGTAAACACACTAGTTAACCAACTGATCAAGTCCTGTTGAATCAATTGAGTCCTAACTGAAGTCGGAGTGCAATGAATGACTAAGTCTAACTGAAATTAGCCCGTAGGGGTGTAGAATGACTGGCAAGTGCTGTGTAAATGAAGGAATTTTGTAAAGGAGGTCTCAAGTTCAAATCTCACCCCAACTTATCTGTGCCCCATGCTTGCGGGCTGTGTGGACGCACCTGGGGTTATAGTGGTAGCTGACGAGAATGGACCCCGTGTCACGCGAGTACCAAAACCGCTCGATTATCGATTCCCCCAGTACAATAGAAAAAAACAAAAAGTCTAACTGAAAGTAGCTCAGACACATGTCACTGCATGCCGACCAACAAGTGGTAGCACATCATTAACTCCAATGAACCCTGATGAGAATAACTGAAGTCAAACTGGCCATCAGAGGTGGTTGGAGGCACCCCTGTTGACTCTAGTTCATTAAATATTAACAAAATAATCAATATAATGAATGGAGGCACCTTCACCACTCATCTTAACTGATCGTAATCATCAGTTAGAAATTAGGTGCATTTATGACACTCAAATCACTCCCGGAGTGCTCTAGTTAGCCTCCCCAAATGAAGGAGAAGGCTTAGTTGGCCTCCTTAACTGAATGTAGGCATGGGTGTGCTCATGCTGATG
>LPNX010982385.1:112783-127788 GCA_001517045.1 Pseudotsuga menziesii | reverse complement strand
AGTCACTCAACATCCTAAGTACATATTCCTATCTCAGAAAAAATATGTTGGAGAACTACTAGACAAATTTTGCATGATAGAATGCAACCCTATCTCTACTTCAATGGAACAGAAAATGAAGCTCACATCAAGCGAAGGAAAAGAATTTGAGGATGCGACCAAGTATCGACCAATTGTAGGAAGACTTATCTACCTTACAACAACTAGACCAGATATTTCTTATGTTGTTGGCATACTTTCAAGGTTCATGCATAAACCTTGTGAAGGACATTGGTCAGCTGCAAAAAGAGTTCTAAGATACTTGAAGGGGACTCAAGACGTTGGACTCAAGTACTCTAAGGTGGATGACTTCAAACTTATTGGGTACTCAGACTCAGATTTTGATGGCGATAAAGAGACAGGAGTATCAACTTCTGGATACACTATGAGTCTTGGATCAGCAGCTGTCTCATGGAGATCACGCAAACAGTCAGTTCCGGTAGATTCAACAATAGAAGCAGAATATGTGGCTGCAGCTGAAGCAACGAAAGAAATAGTATGGCTCAGGAAGATATTTGAAGATTTGCAAGAAAACAAGAGAACTCCACTCCATTATTGATCGACAATACTTCTGCAATCAAGCTGGCTAAGAATCCCAAATTCCATGATCGAACCAAACACATCAACACAAAGTATCATTTGATTCGACATCATGTAGAGGCCAAGACAGTCCATCTTCGACATTGTTCCACAAATGATCAAGTTGCAGACATCTTCACCAAAGCGCTTGGACAAGAAAAGTTTGAAAGATTCAGAAACATGCTTGGACTTACTAACACCCCTTCGGATTAAGGGGGGGATTGTTGGAATATAATCCGTCGGAATTATATTTTGTAAATAAATAAAGGAAAATGAATAGTTATGTAGGAAGCTGAAAAGGCTGGGTGGAAGATGAAACTCAACCAGCATATGTAATGTATAAATAAATGATTTTGCAATGGAATAAATGAATTCGGGATTTATTCCTAACAACATGATCGTAGGTTATGTTGTTTTCATTTGAATAAGGCACGAATGTCACTTGTGGACCAATTATGAAATATATTTGTTCTTTCAAGAGAAAAAAATTGTACTAAAATATTCAATTTTTGTATTGATAGTGAGTTCAAATTAAATTCTTTGTTTTTTCATTTGTTAATATTGCATCGTTTGTATGATTGCATTGGCCATTCATGGTATAATTGGAATTCATTTTCTTAAAATAAAACATATATTAAGTGATAAGAGTCAATGAGAAATTCCAATGGAGCATGTACACATGAATGTTTATATTTTAACCACAATAATGAAAATGTGGAAAATTGTATTTGCTTAATAAATGTTCAATACAACATATATATGCATTAATTTTATTAATATAGCACGGCATAAGAGGATATTTTACTATAACTATTAAGATAATTGGTCAATTTGTTTTATTATGTGAAAGCAAGATATGTAACATTAGTTGTATTGTATAAAAGATGAAAAATATTGTTTGCATTAAATTTTCGATGTAGCTAATAAATTTTGATATTATACACTAAAATATGATATTTTTTAGATGAAAACTAACCAAAATATTGATTTGATGCAAAAAGTCAAAACATAGGTATTCCAATAAATCTGTATGTGTATTGAATTCATTTCTAAAAAGTTTCATGGGATTAAGCCATGTTTTATTTAATACCAAAACGTACCAAAATTCACATATGATGCGAAAACCAAAACATAGTTGTGTTTACAATGATTTATACCTATTGAATTACATGCCAAAACCTTGCAAGGATTGAAAGCATGTTGTAGGGAATGGGATGAGATCATTGAATGAAATCATGCTTGGAGTGAGAGGAAAGAAATTCCTATACATGATAATGTTACTGCATTGATTGTTTGTTGGCATAGGTAGATGATAATTTGCAAATGTTGATCTTTATCAACTGCTAAATGAGTAATATAGCAGTTTTCCAAATCATAGTATATGAATGGAATTCCAACATTCTTGCACATCAGTATAGAACTTCCAACTGCTCGAAATGGTAGATAGTTTGAACAATGTGTATTTATATTTCTTGTCATACCTTATAAAATGGTCCTTTTTAACCCTCTACCGTCCTCAAAATGACTCTCTATATGTTGAACATAATGTTGACCATGTTTAAAATCCTACATTTTATCTATACACCATATACTTGTAAAACCATCATTCACTAGACATATGAGTCGGTTGCCGTGTAAAGTAAGACACAGATTATTTCCTACTTCTTGTGTAAATTGAATGCACAACCCATATATTCAATTCAATGTTTTTATTTGATTCTATCTAATAACATGTTTTTATTTGGTAAACAGAGTTTGAGCTATATTATTTGGAAATAATAAATTATTAAAATTTGAACTCACTTCAATGTGCTTAACCTAATATATTAAATTATTAAAGTTTGAACTCATTTCAAAGCGCTTAACCTAATATTTATCGAAGAGTACCTCAAAGACAACAATATTTATAGAGAAACATCCTCTTAAATTTCGTAACTAAAAATCAAGTAAATCTCTTAAACGTGGCATCTCAATGTTGTATAATGTTTGCCAACTGGCACGCTAAACATTGAAATATGTGAACAACGAACATGCATTTATGGCACATCTATCGTTAACATGAATAGGATATATGTGCATCGACTCAGAAAACCAATGCAACTATTTATTGCATTTCGATGGGCATCGCAGATGAGTCAACGAAGGTTTCGAAATACGATTCATGCAAGAATCCACGACCACAGCAGGTTTCAATAAAGCCAAAGTTTATAAATAGTAGGAAACGGAACTCACAAACAACAAATGGTCAACCAAGCATTAAAATTAAACAATAGACCAAAAATAATGTATAATGCTTGCTTATAAACCTATATGCATATCCTATGAGTCGTAAGGGGGCACAACCATAATATTGTTGTCTAGATGTGTAAGGATATTGTATATGGTTGGAATCACCATAGTTTCTATTCATGTGAGGGTATTTCATTGGCTATCCCATGCTTTTTAATTTTTTTCATATGCATCTCCCTTGATGAATTCTAGTCCTCTAATGTTCAAGCATTTCTCTTGATAAATTCCAATCATGCATCATCGATGCAATGAGAATGGAAATGGACATGGATCAATTGAAGTCTCTTGAAATGTGTGTGGTTGTGGTTGATACATGGTATTTGAAAGAAGTGACCATCCATAACCCTTTCCAATACCATGGCATGAAAGCTTGCACGGTAATGGAAGATACTAGTTGAATTACACATGGACATAGTTTCCTAAATTGACATCTAATTTTTTAATTACATATGTTAATGACTAATGAACTAATTAGTAATTGTGAGGAAGATTTCTTTGTAAATGTGAACCCTGTATTTAATGCACACGAGGAAGAATATTCTCTTCATAATGAACTTTAATGATCAATCAATGAGATTCAATTGGAAGTTTTAAACATGTGAAGTGCCAACAATGCATACAAATTCTTAAGAAAAAACATAGATAAAAAATGGCACATGCACATTACGCAGATATTTACCCTAGAAACCCTTAACTAGGACAAACCAACAAAATTTAGAGTCACACCACTATCGTTTTCATTGTGTTTTAATAACCATTCACAATAGGTATTTTGTAGCATCCACAACCCTAATCCCTTAACCCATATTAAATTGAGACCCCAATCCCTTAATCAATATTAATAACATATTTTCCAAAAACAAACTCAAAAATAAAGTCAAGACATTGCACATGAAGGCGATGCAACCCACATGCAAAGAATATAACACACACCCAAAATTCTCCCACTTGTTCTTTTCTTTGCAAAACAATGGGCCATGTAATGATACTAGGATCACAATTTCAGGGAAGTAATGCCCAAATATTCTCTACACAAAGAGAACTTCTCAATACTAATAGACTTCGTCAATGAGTCGACAACATTCTTCATGGTCTCAAACTTTTCCAACAACACCTTCTTGTCTTCAACCATATCTCTCACAAAGTGCTGCTGCACATCAATATGCTTTATTTTAGCATGACAAGCAGGTTTCTTTGCCAAAAATATTGCACTCTGGTTTTCACAATCTAAAATTACAACAGTTTGTACAAACCCAATACCTTAAAATAATCTATGCAACCATACAATTTCTTTACTTACATGGGTGGTTGCCATGTATTTTGCTTCTGTAATTGAGAGTGCACTTGAAACCTATTTCTTGTTCACCAAACTAATAGCTCCTTCAAATAGGTTAAACACATAACCACTTGAAGATATTATGTGATTAATATTTTCAGCCTAGCCTGCATCAACAAATCCCTATACATCTATTACTCTGCACAGTCTAGGTCTTCCTTGGTATTAGATTGCATAATATGTGGTGCCATGCAAATACCTGAAGAACACAAATAACTTGATACTTATGGGAATAGGGACATTGATCGGTTTACGTTCCTACATGTTAAATCTATCAATATCAACTCAATATATTTTCTTGGATTCAACCAAATTTTCTATTTTCATGATCACTTTTCATCTCCATTCCCAATATGAAGTTAGCAGTACATAGATTCTTCATGTCAAATTTGGAAGATAGATGTGATTTCACCTCATTTATGGCATTCATGTTGTTTCCAATTAGCAACATGTCATCAGCATATAGTACTAGATTAACAAAGTGATCGAGAACTTGCTTAGAGTATACACAGTAATCAACCTTGCTTCTTAGAAACCCCAATGCAAGGATGTATGTGTCGAACATTTGGTACCACATCCTTGGAGATTCCTGTACAGCATAAATGGACTTCTTTATCTTGCAAACTAGCTCTTTCCTTCACTTTAATGTAAAAACTGCTAATTGTTTCATGTAGATTTTTTCTTCAAAATATGCATGTAGTAATGTTGTATCCACGTCCATATGTTCTACTTTAAGGTCAAAATAAGCAACAATTAAAAGAAGAAATATGAGAGAAATTAATTTAGCAATTTGAGAAATCATTTCACCAAAATCAATTCCCTTACCTAGGAATATCTTTTTTCTACTAAGTGGGATTTGTACTTCTCCACTTTACATTCAACTTCTTAATAAAACACTTTCTACAAATAGTGTTTTCATATGGTAATTCAACTAGATCCCAAGCTTCATTTTCATCCAAGGAATCCATTTCTTCAACCATGGCCTTCAAGCATAGTTCAATATCCTCTTAGTCAACTACTTCCTTCACATTTATAGGATTCTCATAAGTAATAGATAAAGAAAAACAAGACCAACAATAATGAGGGAAATACATTTTTTCTTTCCTTCTTTCCTGAGATGATCTCCTCGAAACTAGATGAGTTTCTTCTTCTTCCAATTCAACTTTTTTTGTTGATTCAAATTCTTCATCCTCCAACTCAAACACTATTTTATTTGGTTAATCGTTTTCTATTGGAGTGACTATATGTTTTGGAACATCTTTAAGCACTCTAAGAGAAACATATTAACTAGGTTCCAAAGTTTAAAACCTTTCACACCATCTTTACAACCAATAATGATACATTTTTCAATTTTAGTATCTAGCATACTTTTTTCCTTTCTAACATGTACATAAGCAACACACACTCATAATTTTAGATATTTAAGAGATGTTTTCTTACCAGTCCATACCTCATGCAGAGTATTGCCAACCGATGTTGATGTGGGTGATCAATTTACCAAGTAGCATGTAGTATCCACTACCTTTTCCCATAATTCTTGTCCTAATTCAACACCATTGAGTATTCTCCTTGCCTTTTCCATCAACTTCCTATTCATTTTTTCCACAACTATATTCTATTGAGGTGTGTATGGAGTAGTATTTTTCCTTGCTATTATGCACTTCTAACATAATTCCTTGAATTCATTCGCATAGAACTCCCAACCATTATATGTCCTCAACACCTTTATTTTATTCTCTATATGATTCTATACAAGAGTCTTAAACTTTTTAAATTTATCAAATACTTTATATTTCTTGAAAAGTAAATAAATCCATGTGTTCCTTGAGAAACAATCTATAAATTAAACATACTACATAGTTTTACCTAATGATGGAACAAGCACAGGTCCAAAAACATCATTGGGTCTGTTGGGGCCTAGAAATTCACGGGCGACAACAGTAAAGGATTCTCCCCAATCAACGTTCCCAACTAGCCCATTGACTGTTTGGTGTAGGGAATCCGTCCGGTTTGCGGTCCGGCTACCGTAGGTCAAGGTGAAAAAACAAAGGGTTTTACCAGTTGCGGCCCAGTCCACCGAGTTTTTGCTATTTTTAACTTAGAAGATGAAATGCAAGTGCCTAACTAAATGCAAGGTGATCAGAATGCAATGAGCTGTCACAACGTGATGCGCAGGTTCTTACCTCTCATCTTAAGGCTCAAAAAACATTTAAATCACATACGACAATAAGATAAACTATTGATCTAAACTATCCCTAGGGAGCAGAATTAGCATTTATCAGTGAGTAATACATTTTGTACGTGCATAAAGAAGAAATACAGATAGCTGATACTCCATTCAAGACACATGTACAATTACAGATATTTTAAACAATCAGATAGATAATCGTTTTATGAACATCACTTATTACTAACAGTGGAAGAAGTCCTGAAGATACTGAAGAACATTTAACAAGAACATAGGTTCAGAAAATTGAACATTCTCACATTAAATGAAACATCGCTGAAAACGAAATAGTTCCTCTTCAACATTATTCATTGAGTCGCATTGATACATTCCACATTTCACTCTCTCCAGCAGGCAAAATTGTAGTTTTCCTTTGCAAAACGAAATAGTTCCTCTTACAAGTAAACCAGTACAAAATTTTCCAGGGAAAAAAGCCCCTTCTCAGTCCTATCTCTACAGTATTTAAACTACACCCTCTATCCTTAGGCATTCCCCCAGCGTGTGGCTTTTCAGTCCCCAATGCTTCATATCCTTTTCTTTTGTCTTTTCTTGCATACTCATGATTGGTTAAGTAACTGCTGCATCCTTTGGAATCGTGCTTTCATTGTCTTCGAAGTGGTTTCGGTCATACTACCATCAACGGTCCGCCTCCCTTCTTGCCGTGGCATTTTTCATCATTTTCCAGGATTTCACCTGCAAACAACAACGAGAGCCAATCATTGAAAACATAACTACACAAATAAAGCGAAATGAAATTACCAATCCGCGGAAAATGACTGGTTGCATCTCTATAATCGAAAAGAGGCTGGATTAAGTCTTTTTGGGCGGGGAGATCTGAAATGGCCCTCGGGAAGCTCTGACATTGGATAGGAGAATATTCTCCTAGCCGCAACGGTGGAAAGAAAAGAGCTAACGGTGTGAAGACGCGGGCTAGAAAGACTTTACATCGGACGTCGGAAGGGTTTGTATAACGGACGCTAAACCACTATCCTAGCCACAACGGTGGAAGGGGGAAGACTTCAGGCATGCGACGGAAAGGGCGGGAAAACTTTAAGTCGGAAGTCAGAAGGTTTCGACATCGGAAGCAAAATAGATTTCCTGGCTACAACGGTGGATGAAGAAAAGATATAGACACGCGGTGGGCGTCGAGGAGCGGATCGTTTCACACTTCAGAAGCTGAACCAATTTGAGAGCTGCAACGATGGATGGGACAAAGATTTCAGCCCCCGATTCAACATAAAAGATGCCCAAAAAACTAAGTAATGGAACACTCAAAACATCGATGGTCTAGCTGATTCACCTTAGAGACAATGGGCAACCGATCAGACAGGTTTCTGGCTAGCCGGCCACATTCGATTCCGCGACCAATAACAAAAACTAAAAACATGCATCCTCTGGAAATGGGCCGCAAAATAATCATTGGAAATCATCACAGCTAAAGCAAGACCAAACCTTCATGGATCAAACGAAAACAGAGCAGCTTTAAATGGAAAGGAGGGGCCCCAAAATTTAAGAAATTGGGGAGAAAAGTTGCAGTGCAACAACTGGTGATTGCCGGGTGAACCTAGATCTCTGAGCGATCAACCTTTGAGTGACAGACTGTTTGAAAACAAAACATCATGTTGAATTATTTCAGCAATATGGATTTCTTAAATGACAGCAGTGTGTACCCTTGATCATTGATGACAGTCCAATTAGGGAGAATAGAAACCAAAATCGTCAAGTCCAGATAACTATGCTGAGGCAGGAGGATGAATTTCATTATTACCTTTGTCTTCAGGTAGCTAAAAGCTTTGGACACCACAGGATTGGAGCATATGGTAAATAGAAATATCCGTTTGTTCCTCATTCCCATGCCATTTTCGCACTTTTCTTGTGATCTCGGACTTTGTCCTATTCCATATGAGTTTGTTTACATGCCTTTCTTACTGAATTTTGATTCAGGATCCTCTATCCCATAGTGTCCTTTTGTGTGAGTGGTGTACTTCAAGTTCAAACCCACGGACGGAGAGGATCTTTTGGCAATTAAGTATTTGTAACTCAGCATCTGCTTTGATTTATGATGCTTTCATAGGAGTTTTTTACTCCTTATTTGCCTTTTGGCATTCATTTCTTGGCATGGGATCATTTATATTTAATACACTGTTCACCTTGCTTCTTTCCATGGGTCCTTGGCTGTTGCTCCTTAGAACATTTTAAATGTGACGTGGGTGGAGCCTCGACATAGTACCCCAGACTCCTCGAATCTGGTTTATTTCACAGGGGTTAAGCAAGACTTCAATTCACACAGAGTTCTTCGAGAAAACTGCTATACTGGAAGAAATTATTTCATATAAATTAGCAACACACAGTCTGACACCAAAACGTCTATCAAACCCAAAAATTTCGGATGTATTCCATGCAACCGCATGTTTACTCCTTTATTGAAAATCAGCAAACTCAAATTTAAACCAAATAAAAGCATGACTCGAAAACAACCAAACAGCTTATTTATATACAAAAAAGAAAAACTCAAAGAAAACTCAAGAAAAGTAAGGCTTGAGAACCAAACCATTAACTGGCAATTTCTCCTCCCATCCCTGTAAATCTTGCAGCTTATAAGTAGCGGGGCCAAGTTTTGCTGTGATTTGAAATGGGCCTACCCACAACTGCTGGAACTTGGTATGCTTTCCTTTCTCATCATGGGGATGGTCCCATTTGAGGACTAGGTCTCCCAATTCAAAGTCCTTTGTCCCAGCTTTATGTTTGTCAAACCATCTTTTTACTACCTCCTGCTGCTGTTTAAAATGCTCCCTAGCCTTGGATCTGGCCTTTTCTGCTTTCAGGAGATTGTATATTCTTATTTGTAGAACTTCATCATCTGACCCCCTAGACTCTTGAGCTAGTATGGAAGATGGTAGCATGATATTGGGAGGCAGGATGGCTTCCTTACCGTATACAAGGGTATAGGGTGACACTCCTATTGTAGACTTGGGGGTAACTCTGTCATCCCACAGGGCGTTGGGTAAGGCTGAATGCCAACTTCTATGGTTTTCTATTACAGTCTTCTTTAGAATTCTAATGAGGTTTTTATTAGAGGATTCAGCCAGTCCATTCCCTTGCGAATAGTAGTTAGCAGAATAATGTAATTTTATCCCTTTATCATGAGCAAATGCAGTCAATTTAATTGAGGAAAAGTATTTAGCATTATCAAAAACTAACGAAATTGGAACTCCAAACCTGGTCATGATATGATCTTGTAGGAAGCTAATGACTTCGTCTTCGTTTATCTTGCGCAGTGGGATAGCTTTGACCCAGCAAGTGAAATAATCAGTTGCAGTAATAATGTACTTGTGCAACAGGGAAGAGTTCGGTTTTATCTCACCAATAATGTCTAGCCCCCATTCCTCAAATGGTTCCGAGATCATCACAGGCTTTAGGGGCGCTGCTCCTTTAGGTTGTCTTCCACCACACCTTTGGAAAATATCACACTTTCTGACGTGTGCATGTGCATACTTGAAGAGTGTAGGCCAGTAATAACCAGCTCTGAGGATCTTGTGGGCTGTAGTGTCCCCTAAATAATGTCCCCCAGCCGGACCGTCATGTAATTCTGCCATTACTTTCTTTGCGTCTTCCTTTTCTAAACATCTGAGGAGAACCCCATCATAATTCTTTTTGAATAATACTCCTTCAAGAAGTTGATAGGAGGCCGATTTAAGACGCAAGGCTCTTCTTTGTTTGGAATTCCAATGTTCTGGCAACAGCCCTGACTGCAAGTAATGGACAAGGTCTCTATACCAAGACTCAGGAGCTGTGAACAAAGGACATACATCCATTACTTGCAATTCGGCTTCATCTTCCCATGCTTGTTCTTCGTTGTTTCTTCCTTCAGTCATCAATTTGCATAACCCTTGGCCTTTCACTATGGAGGTTGTCTTGAATTCAAGGTCGTATTCTTGAAGAGCTGTTACCCAGTTGCCCCTTCTTTCTCCTAACTCTTTCTGTATGAGAAGGGATCTTACAGCTGGGTAAGGGACTATTACCTTGGTTCGATTTTTTAATATATAAGGCCTGAATTGTTTCACTACCTTAAATACTGTGTAAGCTTGCTTATCAATGGCTGGGTAGTTTAATTCAGCCCCTTGTAGCCTAGTGCTCATAAAAGAGATTGGGAATTCATCACCCCCATCTTCCTTTTACGTAAGCACAGCTGCCAATGAATCATCAGATGCAAATGTATACATGATAAAGTCTTTATCAAAGTCTGGAATTTTCAGGGAAGGAGCATGTGCGACGGCAGTCTTGATTTTACTGAAAGCATTCTTTTCAATTTCAGTCCACTTAAATTGTGCATTTTGCTTGACCATTTGATGCAGTGGCTTAACAGTCTGAGCGAAGTCAGGTACAAATCTTCTAACAAAATTTATGGTTCCCATAAACGATTGCATTCCCTTTTTATTATGGGGCATAGGGATTTGTTCAATGACCTTAACTCTTTCTAGGTCTATAGATATACCTCTCTTTGAAACTATATGCCCCAGTAACTTGCCTTCCATGACCGCGAATACGCACTTCTTAGGATTGAGGGAAATGCCATATTTTCGACAGCGTTCGAAAATTTGCTTTAGGTGGAAAGCATGCTCTCCTCTTTTCTTCAAAAATATTGTAATGTCATCAAGGTACACCACAGTGCTTCGTCCAATTAGTCCGCGGAAAGCTATGTCCATATCTCTCTGAAATGTCGCTCCAGCATTAATTAGTCCAAAAGGCATCCTTCTATAGGAAAAAGTTCCCCATTTGGTCCTGAACATTGTTTTTAATCTGTCTTCTTCAGGTACTAATACTTGATTGTAGCCAGAGAAGCCATCTAATAACGAAAACAACTCAGAACCAGAGACCATCTGTAGCAATTGCTCCATGGGAGGAACTGGATAATTGTCTTTATCTGATGCACGGTTTAAGTTTCTGAAGTCCACACATAGTTTGATTTCTCTCGACTTTTTTCTGGCTGGTACCAGATTTGATACCCACTCAGAGTGTCTAACTTTGAAAATAATTCTAGCATCTAATAATTTTTTTACCTCACTCTGAATCAGCGGTTCTAGCTTTGGATGCATTTTTCTCAAGGGTTGCTGATATGGTTTGACTCCGGCCTTGATGGGAACAACGTGCTTGATGATGCTGGTATCGTATGTTTTTAAATCTTGGTACGTCCAGGCAAAGACATCTCTATATTGTTTAAACAAACTGACGAACTTATCTCTTTCTATCGGTGAACAACATTTGCCGAGATTCACAAACTTAGGATTCATCTCAGTCCCTAAGTTTATCAGCTCGAACTGTAGAGTTGAGCTGTGCGTCTTGACGTTGGCGGGTCTCCTGAATTTTTCATTCAAGTCAAACATCTTTTCTAACGTTCTGACCCCTTTAGGGACGAAATTGTCAAATTTCATCTCGGCCTGGTGCTTTTCATCATCAATAATCGCTCCTTTGAATACCTCGTCATTTGTTAAACATTCTATAATTTGTTGGTCATCATCGAACACTCACAGGTTGGTAATCATATCAGGTACTGAAGCCCTGAAAAGCAATTCAACAGTACATCGATTATTTGAAGGTACAAGCCTAGCGGCCGAAGTGGCTAATAAGTCAGCTGCTGCGTTTTTAATTCTTGGGATTGAAATAATGTTGAATGAATTAAAACATTTAAGCAAGTCCCATACCTCATTCTGGTAAGCCTTCAAGTGAGGAGAAACACAGTGGATTTGATTCCGGATTTGTTTCACAACAATTTCAGAATCCCCAAAAACTTTTAAATCACTTACCTTTAATTCAATAGCTTTCTTGATTTCCTGCACCAGCGCTTCATATTCAGCGGTATTATTAGTACACTCAAACTCTAACCTACAGGAAAGGAAATGTTTATTCTTTTGCGGGTCAATCAGGACACAGCCGGCCCCTGACCCTTCTAATGTCTTTGAGCCATCAAAAAATAAAGTCCAAAAGTCACTAACTACTGAAAGCAAATATTCCTACAGCTAAGTCTACTATTTTACAATCAACTTCATCAGCCTGCGAGAATCGAAGGAGATCAGGCTGGGTGTCAGATGGGTTGTTGGCTTCTTCCGCTTGATAATTCCCTGGTTCCAACTCAAGAAAATAGTTTCCCAATACAGAATCCACAGGTATATTCTTCTCATCTAGTTGGGTAACATTGTACTTCATATGAGGTTCTCTCAAAACTTTGATCTGATTAGGACTTCCTTTGTGCGGCAACCACAGGTGCGACCAATCTGAAGCGAAATATCCATTTAATTTGGCTGACCAATCTCTACTCAGGACCAGACTGTAAGCATCGGGTATATCAGCCACTATGATGTTAATAAATTGGCATACCTTGTCATTGGATGCCAAATGGATGAGGACGTCCTTCATCTCACCAACTACCTTAACGTTTGTCCTATCCAACTGAACCACCCTCCACGTGGTTGGCTTTGGTTGCCCATTTATCTTCTTACATACTGATATGGGCATGACATTAATGGGCGCCCCCGAATCTACCAGACAATTGTGCACGTTATGATTAAAAATTTCAAACGTTAGGAGGAAAGGTAGATGCTTAACTTTAGACTCACCTCCCACACTGGTTTCTCCAATTTCCTCTTCGTCCTGGGGTTGATTGTCAGTGGGCAACTTGTCATCTGATGCTTCGAGCGCTTTCAACAATCTCTCTTTTTGATGCGGCACTTTACACATCTCGAATAATGGAACATTCACTTTTACCTTTTTTAAATCTTCCACAACGTCATAATTCATCGGCCGTCCGATGGGATGGGGTTTATCAACATTTTCTTCATTTGGCTTGGCTGTTGCATCGCCCTGTCTAGGATTTTGGCTGGTAATTATGAATTCTAGAATCTTATCAGCCAGAGCTTTGTTTTGAAATTTCTTCTTAACATTTCTCTGTAGCCTTCTAATCTTTGGAAGAATAAGACTGTCGTCTCCAACCGTTCCTTTGCTCCTTGTGACCACGTTGGTTTCCATAATGCCCTTGTATTCCTGAGTGTTTCCTTCTTCAGCATCAAATAATGAGACAGAATTCCATAAAGCCAAGGTTTCTTCTTCCTGCTCTTTATTAGACGTAGAGGTGGAATTCTCTTTTTTTTCTTCATCATCTTCTTCTGTTAATTTCGAATCCAACAGTTGATTCATCACCAGCATCATAGAGTTTATCCATTACGGACAACTTTTTTTTGAGTGTGGCTGTTGGTGGAAAGTACAGAAATTATCCATGCCGACCTCTGTTAGATTCATGGAGGTAGTGTTATGAGGAGGAGGATGAGAATGATCTTTGTCCTCTCTTTTCTTATAATATGGCTTATAAAATTTCTGCACCTCCTTTTCTTTCTCCATATCTATGATCTTATTGGAAAGATTTTGCATCATCTTGGCCATATTTTCCAGGTATGGAGACTTTTCTTCCTTCGGCTTAGTGAACAATAAGGTTTTTCTTCCCGCCCCTTTCTCTCCTGATTGTTCTGGATAGTATTCAATACTTTCTCTTTTCGCTTCCACCACTTCGGCCTCTTCATAGGTCTCTGTCAAAGTAGGCTTGGCCCTACTTTTTGCAAACATGGACAAATCAGGGCCTAAAGTTGAAGTATAGTATTCAATCAGTACTTTGTCCGAAGGCTTATCTGTTTCAAAGAAATTCTTAAGATAGGCTGCAAACCTTTGTGTGAAACTGTGTAATTTTTCCTTTTTTTCTTTCTTCAAAGCACATAGTCCTTTCATAAGGGCAGCGTGAGTCTTTTGGACTGCATACTTACTTCTGAACATTCTTTCGAAGGTATCCCAGTCTGGGATAGAATTAGCGGGAAATCCAAAATACCAGGAGGCTGCAGCTCCCTTGAGAGTATGTGGGAATAGTCTACAAACCACATCTTCGTGCTCCCCCACCCTCAATCCTTATATTGCCAAGTAAAAGCTCTGCAAATGATCATATACTAATATCTTCTCATTGGGGTCAAATTTAGGCAACAAATTTTCAAAGGCTTGAGGTAGGTCATGCAAAGGCGGGGTCAGGTTTAGAGGTGATCTGGCTTTCCATGCAGGTGGTGGATTTGGAGGCGGTAGGTTGGTGTTAACGCCTACCATGAGTAAGGGTGGGGAATGAGGAGGTGAACCAACAAGGGTGTGAACAAGAGAACTGTAAGGGGTATCTGGGCCTACTCGATTCATAGGTAATTCAACCTCCTGCAGCGCTGTTTCTACAAGCTCTTCCGAGTCTCCAACCAACACTGAATCTTCTACTATAGGACGGTCTTTCTTCTTGTATTCTCTTCTAAGCAATTCAGGGATAATTGGAAATCCTCCAAGCTTCTTTACATATGCTCAGGTGTGTCTTCTTAGGTCGTTAACCACTTCGTTACCAATAGCATATAGATGTTCTCTGTTTTCTTTCGGGGTTGGATTATGGAACCCACTTCTTTCAGAACTGTCACCAGTGGAAAATTCTCAGGAAAACGGGTTTCCTTGGCCAGCCATGCTGTTAGG
>LPNX010982385.1:0-103205 GCA_001517045.1 Pseudotsuga menziesii | reverse complement strand
GAATCAGAGATTACAAGTGACAACCTCTAACGGCACGTCTGCGAACCAGAGAAACTGAATCCCCCACTTGGGCCTCCACCACCTCAATCCTCCATCACTCTGATAGAAAGCTCACTAACAAAGGCAAGCTTGGGAAGAACACAACAATGCTCCAAAGGGACAAAGGGATGCAGACTCAAGTATAGTTCTGGCAACAATGGACTATAGTTTCGGTACTCTCAATTCTCTCTTATTGTTTTCAATGTCTCAATGGTTCCTTATATAGCTTTCCAAATTGATACTGAAAGGTCGAATCCGTGTGATCTCAAGGCATATGGAAGGCCAGGAGTCATATGAGTCGGATTCAAGGCAAGGAACGGTCCAATAGTTTTGGATTATGCACACATCCCGATGTACGCAACTATATAAGGAATATCCGCGTATGTACGTGGTTATCGGGGAAAAGGCCGCGTATATCATTTTTCTAATGTTTTTAGGGATGGTCAATGATACATCAAAAGACAATAAATGGTCCATAGGGAATAATGAGTCTGCAGCGGGATAGGGGAAGGCCATACAATGTGTGATTCACCTAGTGTGGTGAAATCCGCTATAACACATGCACTGGTGGCCCTCCTTCTAGCGCCAATGTTGTTGGGGCCTGGAAATTCGCAGGCGACAACAGTAAAGGATTCTCCCCAATCAACGTTCCCAACTAGCCCGTTGACTGTTTGGTGTAGGGAATCCGTCCGGTTTGCGGTCCGGCTACCGTAGGTCAAGGTGACAAAACAAAGGGTTTTACCAGTTGCGGCCCGGTCCACCGAGTTTTTGCTATTTTTAACTTAGAATATGAAATGCAAGTGCCTAACTAAATGCAAGGTGATCAGAATGCAATGAGCTGTCACAACGTGATGCACAGGTTCTTACCTCTCATCTTAAGGCTCAAAAAACATTTAAATCACATACGACAATAAGATAAACTATTGATCTAAACTATCCCTAGGGAGAAGAATTAGCATTTATCGGTGAGTAATACATTTTGTACGTGCATAAAGAAGAATTACAGATAGCCGATACTCCATTCAAGACACATGTACAATTACAGATATTTTAAACAATCAGATAGCTAATCGTTTTATGAATGGCACTTATTACTCATAGTGGAAGAAGTCCTGAAGATACTGAAGAACATTGAACAAGAACATAGGTTCAGAAAATTGAACATTCTCACAGTAAATGAAACATCGCTGAAAACGAAATAGTTCCTCTTCAACATTATTCATTGAGTCGCATTGATACATTCCACATTTCACTCTCTCCAGCAGGCAAAATTGCAGTTTTCCTTTGCAAAACGAAATAGTTCCTCTTACAAGTAAAACAGTACAAAATTTTCCAGGGAAAAAAGCCCCTTCTCAGTCCTATCTCTACAGTATTTAAACTACACCCTCTATCCTTAGGCATTCCCCCAGCGTGTGGCTTTTCAGTCCCCAATGCTTCATATCCTTTTATTTTGTCTTTTCTTGCATACTCATGATTGGTTAAGTAACTACTACATCCTTTGGACTCGCACTTTCATTGTCTTCAAAGTGGTTTCGGTCATACTACCATCAACGGTCCGCCTCCCTTCTTGCCGTGGCATTTTTCATCATTTTCCAGGATTTCACCTGCAAACAACAACGAGAGCCAATCATTGAAAACATAACTGCACAAATAAAGCGAAATGAAATTACCAATCCGCAGAAAATGACTGGTTGCATCTCTATAATCGATAAGAGGCTGGATTAAGTCTTTTTGGGCGGGGAGATCTGAAACGACCCTCGGGAAGCTCTGACATTGGACAGGAGAAGATTCTCCTAGCCGCAACGGCGGAAATAAAAGAGCTAACGGTGTGAAGACGCAGGCTAGAAAGACTTTACATCGGACGTCGAAAGGGTTTGTATAACAGACGCTAAACCACTATCCTAGCCGCAACGGTGGAAGGGGGAAGACTTCAGGCACACGACGGAAAGGGCGGGAAAAATTTAAGTCGGAAGTTAGAAGGCTTCGACATTGGAAGCGAAATAGATTTCCTGGCCGCAACGGCTGATGAAGAAAAGATATAGACACGCACTGGGTGTCGGGGAGTGGATCGTTTCACACTTCGGAAGCTGAACCGATTTTAGAGTTGCAACAGCGGACAGGACAAAGATTTCAGCCCCCGATTCAACATAAAAGACGCCCGAAAAACTAAGTAATGGAACACTCAAAACATCGATGGTCCAGCTGATTCACCTCAGAGACAATGGGCAACTGATCAGACAGGTTTCTTGCTAGCCGGCCACATTCGATTCCGCGAGCAATAACAAAAACTAAAAACATGCATCCTCTGGAAATGGGCCGCAAAATAATCATTAAAAATCATCACAGCTAAAGCAAGACCAAACCTTCATGGATCAAACGAAAATAGAGCAGCTTTAAATGGAAAGGAGGGGCCCCAAAATTTAAGAAATTGGGGAGAAAAGTTGTAGTGCAACAGGGTCTTAACTCTAAAATTTTGATTTCTCTTGTAGCACTAGATCTTAATCTTTCTTGATTTTCTTTAACATATATGCAATATTCATATAAACCAAAATGTAGTGTGTAGATAGGCATACCTTCAACCATACCTTTACCATGTAATGATCAAAGGTCATTATCTCTAACATGTCCCAATATTTTATGTCATTGCATTGCAATGATTGAAGACACAAAAGGTATGTATTAATCTATATCTTTGTATGTTGAACAATAGTAAACACAAAGATATGAATTTTTGAGCATTGGCCAATTTATGATTTGTAATCAAGATGAGCAATTTTTAATCCCTAATGAGATTATTTCCAAATTAGATTACAAGGATAATTATGTGTTCCCTTATTAATTTGAGAAATATGGCATAGGAGAACCTTTCAATTGAAGTTTCTTTGTTCTTGATTGTGTGCCTACATCCCAAGCATGAATCACCTAATGAAAGTAGGTCCTTGGATTTAGTGTTTATGTAATTTATTCCCAATAATTAAGGTTATGTTATTGAAAGAGCGGGATAGAGAACAACAATGATACCTTCCTATTTCAGTTATAAAATCAAATATAGAAGAGAAAGGATGAAGGAGAATACCTTAGGCTAGTTGGATAACCTCTTTATTAAAACTTGTAACCCAACTCAAAAATGTCCTCAAATTTAGTATGTTGGAAGTATCTTATATACTTAGATGAGGGGGGTGAATCGATACATAGCGCATATTTCAAATTATTTCACTTTAACAAATTTTCATCGCTTAAAATTTTATGCAAAAACAGTAATAAACACAATTGTGCACAAAATTTGCAAGAGTAATTGTATAATTATATCTATATGTAAAAATTATTACATCATTGGGAGAGACCAATCTCCAATCATGAGCATCGACTCACTCAGGCACAAACTTGATCTACAAGAAACAACTTATTGATTACAAGCACCGACCTGTAAAGACTTTGATATGTGTAAGCACCAACTCACTAACTTCAGGTACCAACCTGAACAGATGTTTGTCTCATTGTGAAAGCTCCAACTTTCAGTAACCATGCACCAACCTATTGAATACTGTGATCTCCATTTATTCTTCAACTACATTTGAATGGAAGCACCAACTCCCGATTGTATTTACCAGCTCCGACTGGAAGGAAGATCCAACTCCCTTATTTTTTTACCATCTCCAACTAGAAGGAAGCTCCAACTCCCCAAATTGATTTCCTAGCAACTACTGGAAGGAAGATCCAACAACTTGATTCATTTAACAGCTACTGCTAGAAGCAAGCTCCAACTCCCTGGTTTCTTTACCAGCTACTACTGGAAGTGTTGGCCTAATCTTCCTTCTTGTCTTGGCCCGAGGTTCAACAACAACACAATACCAACAAAACACTACAAGACATCGGCCCAACAGAGCAATCTCAGTCAACAACACCCGCGATTTAGGCGCAGTCTCACCTGAGATATCTTAATGTGTAATTGCCATAACCATTTTTCCGCAGTTGGCGAGGGATTATAGTCCCTTGGCGCATGTCCAAGGCTCTCAACAAAGATGGAGGGATGGAGTCTATTACTATGTGACATAAGTGCAACTATGTTCCATAGCCGACGCGTGACACAACCTTATCCTTAACTCACTTAACAACTGGCGCAACTATGCAGTGCGATTGATTCCTTACTTATAATTAATAGTATGCGACTTATATTGTAACTTAGTAGTTTAACCAGGAAATCATACACAACATGTTGGCAAGGCTTTAAACATTCATTCATTCATTTACTGACTGATAATATTGCGCCATACATTCAACAACAACTGTAAACAATACAATGTAATCAAACATCCACATAAACCTTCAATATTAAACATTGACAGCTAACCATCCAAACATTCAACATACATGAATGTAGGAAATAACGTGGAAACCCATCTGGTAAAAACCACCAAGCTGCTCTTCATCTGGCATGAGAAATATAGGTAGCACCTTGAAGTTTGTGACTTACAGACTGTTCTTAAGATATGTCTATCTGGTTCAATCTTCTTGCTCTCATGCTCGTTGTTTTATTGCTTCTATCTACTCCTACTGACCTGCACACAGGCTGGATCGACTCTTCTACTCTAGTGTCTGCGCACACAGCTACAGATCCGTGGCTCAACAACCTTCTACTTCTCCTCTTCTAAGTCAACAATGAACTAACAACTTCCTCTAGCTAATTCTTTGAAGTACCAAACTGAATATAACTGAGTCTAACCCTTATACAGATCGGGTTCTTGCTATTTATAGAGTTTAGAAGACTAAGTAGGGTCGACTGAGTATAAATCAATTATTACAAACACAAGTGGATACACAATATTTTTTATTACATTAATGTCATCCCATATACCTAGTCGCAAAATTCCTGCACTACATTAACCACATCCATAAGTAGCCGCGGAAACGTCTTTCATCCTCTCTGTATAGGTCATAACTAGCCACAAAACTTGTCCTTTAGCCTTTCGTTTGTTCTTCCTTCTGCAATCTTCGTTGAATTTCACTTTCCTAGCCTTTACTCTTCTACTTGCCTCTTCCACCGAATCGGATCTATCTTTCCTTGTCGTAGTGATCCTCGTCGCAACTTCCTCTACTTTGCACTCGTGCTTCTTCCTTTATCTGCTTTTCCTCATCCCATGCCCAATCTTCCTCCTACACTTGCACGTCGGATTCTTCCTTATTCACGTTTCTTGGTCTAACAGGCCCCCAACACTCACATGTGGCTCGTTTTGAGCCACTAAGAAAAACTGATGCCTCTAAAAAATTCTAGTGTTCTGCAAAACTCATGGCAGCTATGGCGCAGGATGTGCTACAAGACCAACCTTGTCTTGAAACTCCTGCAAAATATTTTGCACCAAGGAAACATCCATGTTGAACTCCTCGGATTTTTTAGCCAACTGTTCCACACAGTCGAAAATGTTATGTTCCGATGGTTCTTCTTCTAATTCCTACATGATGTGTTGAAGCTTCTACTATATAGGTTGAATAAGCACTGTAACTTGTGCTGCTTCCAACTGGTGTGCTGCTACTTCATCATTCCTATTCTAATCTTGGTAGCGAAGAGCTTGGAATTCCTGCTGGAGCTGCTTTACCTCGGTGATCTTTGTAACCTTCTCCTTAAGCGATAGCTTTTTCATCTCTTCCTTTACCGCGGTAATTTTCTCATCAGCTTGTCGCGCATCTTCCTTGATATTCTCCACAGTCTCATCCTCCATAAGCGCTTTCCACATCGGTAAAATGGCTTCAACTGCCTCAGTGTAGAGTTTTTCTCCTTGGCTTATCCTCGAAACAACCTCATACATTGTTTTGTTGCACTCTTCAAGCACCTTAGGAGGTGTTCTTGGTGTCTTCCGTGCTTGTAACTCCTTGCCCTGTTTCCTCAAGTCTGTAGCAATCTGGGATAGACATGCTACCTTTGTGGCCATGTTTTCATCTTCTTGTCCTTCTTATAAAGTAAAATCTATGATTGCTTCCTTAATGGCTTCAGCAAGTGTAAGCCGGATCTATTCTCAGGACTCAGTTTCCTGATATTTTTCTCTAAGGAGGGCCTTGCACTCTTTCACCTTCCTTTTCTGCTTGGTTTCCAGATACACCAGAGAATTCTCATGTATCTGTATCTCAATTGCAGCTGCATGCTGCACAGTATAGACTTTAGCTAGTGTGAGTTTAGATAATTCCATATATAGCATCTCAAAACTATGGACAACATTATCAAACTCGGGCGTCCCCATCTCCATTACTCACGCTTGGATGTCTATTTTTACCGGAGGAAATAGTAGCAGTATTAATAGCATGTCGTTGGGGTCCATGCCGTAAGTATCAACCTCGACTTTGCTTTTGATATCATTGATAGCCTCAGTTAGGTCATTGACATGGTCCGCCAGTTTTCTAGTTAGTCGTAACTGCTTCTTACTTATACCTTTCAAGCTAGACTTGGCAACTTCTGCGATGGCATCAGACAACAAGCTTAGTGCCTTGTCATGTAGAAATAACTCAATGTTATTATCGGTTTGGTGAATATTTTCCTCCTTGTCCTCCCAGAGGTTTTGATGCTTTGCGCCAAGGAAAAGCACTGGGAAATCCATTGGCTGGTATTCCGGTGGGTTGGACCAAAGAACAAAGGAAATCAGAATGAGTAACCAGGAGTAGTGGAATTTAACCTTAGGGTCTTCCTGTGCCTACTCTACATCATCTATGAGCTCATTCAATAGGTACTACAACTAGTTGAAGATTACACCTGCCGTGCACTACTCTGTGATTTCTATTGCGCCGACGGTGCACTCAGTGGATCTCATCTTGCACAACATCTTGTAAGATAAGATTTTTGTTGCGAACCTTAGCATGTTATCCTCTATAGGGGCAATGAGGAATCCCCTTCCTGTGCGCTAAAGATTATAATTCTACTTCATCTTGGTCGTATCTCTATTTGGGTGTAGGGTTGCCTCCGACCTTTGGCAGACCCGTTATCGACGAGATGAGCTTGATGTCGATAGGGTAGGGTCGATCAAGCCATAAACATCCTCTGTGAAAATAGACAAGGAGTTGTCTCACATATGTGGTTACTTGCGTGCTCCGACCAAAGTGTGGCATGAGCATCAAGTTTAACAAGCCCACACTATTGACACCGCTAGCCCACTTCATTTGCGCTGAGAGCTAGGGCTCAGGAGGATTGTCTAGAAGCGTAACCGTGTATTTTTTCCTTTCCAATCCCACCTTCTTGCAGGTGTCAACATCCTCGAACTGCAGCTTGGCTAGCTTTGGCAGTATGTCCATCAATAGGGGTACACCAGTAGGGATCCAGGGTGTCGCTAAGGACAAGCGTGCTTTTATTGGGAGCGTCACCTTCTCCGCGTCGACTCTCCTTGGCCATACATAGTGTGGAAAGTTCTACTCTTCCATGGTGGTGCTTGCATATCTACAGGGTGGTGAGTCTAGTGCGTCTTCCTCCATCATGTCTTCAACATGCATATCCGTAACGGCCTTAGCCTTGTGTTTATTTGAAATCTTCAACATGGACGATTCTAGAGCGTCTCTCGATGGCATGACTGGTCGTGGACTGGTAACGGGTGGATTCTGAATGGGGTTTGGTACAGGGCCCAAGCCAGAGGGTGGAACAGGGGACGAACTGGTGGTAGGAATTGGTTGTTACCTTGGGCACACCATTGCTTCTGGTTCTTGTTCTAGATGTTGTAGTTCCTACAATGAAATTTATTCTTCGATCGGACACGATGAGGCGATGGTTATGTCTGATAGCTCACTGGGTCTAGAAATATCTATGACCATGGGTTTCGGCTCACTCTGCTACAGGATTCGGCTCTGCTAACTATCGGCTTTGGTTCTCTCTTGCTATCTTTGTGCATGTAAATGAATTCTTGGTCATGAAGCCTCATGTGATCATTGCAATGGAATATTGACGTCGTGTTGATCACATGGGATTCTTTGTCGACGCATTCCTCATTAACTCATATACCTGAGTTTTGAGTTGTACCTGTTAGCACAGTTATGGAAGTTATGATGAGGATGCCTGATGGGACCAAAAAGAACGTCGTCATTCTCCTAGTATCTCGTCTAATTAATGATGCTTCACTGTCATAACCTCCTATCTTCGGGATTTAATTTCGGCCAATTGTCACTCCTGCTCTTTTCTGCGATTTACCTATTTCTATCGTAGACGTGCCACATAACAGTTTCCTTTCTCCCTTCACTCTTTTTTTTTCCCCTACGCAACATGACCTTACCCAGGCATGTTGCGACTATCATATTAAGGTTTCAAGCGACTGCCATTTACCATACCAGAAATGTATGTCCCATCCAGTTTCTGCAATTTTACTGCGCCCATGTCAGTGATGTGCACAATCAAATACGGCCCTAGCCAATGTGTTTTTAACTTTCCTGGATGTCTGAAAAATTTACTATCATACAACAACACAAGTCCTCTAACTTTGAATGACTTAATCCTGATATGGAAATCATGCCACGATTCCTGCGTCGAATTTTCGACAGTCTGATGGAATCCTATGACGAAGCATTTTGATTCCATCTAAACGAGCTGCGACAACATTTTCTCAACAACATATCTATCGGTCATTTCCATTAGTGCAACAATATGTAGGATCGACACAATGTAATCCATTAGCACAACATCGTCCTGGCCATACACCAGTCTAAATGGGGTGTGTCATGTCAGTCGCTTGCAAGTTGTGTGATATGTGCATAACACAGGTGAAACTTTTTGATCTGAGTCATCTCAACACACATTACATACTTTGGTTAATGCATTCTCAAAAATATTGTTGAAGGCTTCAACTGTTCCATTCACCTGAGGATTATATGGTGTCTTCTTGTTATGCTGGATATGGAAATTTGTAGTAATCTCACCAATCATTTTGTTAACAAAATGCATACCTTGGTCACTGAGTAGAATTTTCGGATAGCCAAATCTATTCACCACATTTTCAAATAAAAACTTCATCACATTTGCAGTGGTGCAATCTTTAATAGGCACGGGTTCAGCCCATTTGGTTAAGTAGTATGTCATAGTGATAATGTAGCGCGCGCCAGTCCTCTTCCCTGGTGGACTGATCGCTCCAACGTAGGTTATTTTTTAAGGATTCTAATATTATACTTAAGCATAGTATTATAGGCGATTGTTTTGGATTGAAAAAAAACATGTTTATAGATAGGTAGGAGAAAATTAAATTTGAAACATACAATTAACACTGAAATGTGTAAATTTTGGCAAATATTATGATAAAAAAAACACATTTTATGTAAATATATGCGATATTAGAGACTAAAAGTGACCAAATAGCAAATTTATTTTTTGGAAAAAACCCAAAATATAGCCAATTGGCAAAATTTCACCCCTAAAAATTACCCTAGTCCAACGAAATCAACATCCCATTTGTCAAATGCTTGAAGTGATATTTGCGGCACAAGTGGCACCTTGTCACGCCACAATGGTTTTCCTGTTCTTTGGTAGACAACACAGTGCCAGCAGAAAGTCTTAGTGTCCATGTGTATGGTTGGACACCATAAGCCTGCTTGCAATATCTTGGGTGTCAGTTCCTTCCCAGCATAGTGTCCTCCTGCGACATCGGCATGTGCTTCACTCATTATCCATTGTCGCTCATAGTTAAAGGTGCATCGTCGTAATATCTCATCCATGCCCAGCTTGCACAGATGTACTGCAATCAACGTATAATCAACAGCTCTGACAACCAGATGTTTCTTCTAGTTAGTGGATAAACCTTTAGGCACATATCCTGTGCTCAGGAAGTGGATGATGGCATTAAATTCCTTATTCTGATCATCCATCATGGTGACTGCGAACAACTGCGCATCAGGAAAGTTATCCTCCAGACTGGTTGGTTCTTCACTTCTTTCTATTCTCGATAGGTGGTCAGGTCTGATATTCAGTCAACGAGGCTACTTTGACCTCAAAGTCGAATTCTTGAAATAGTAGGAGCCGTCGATAGATATTCCCCCCTAATACTAGCTGGTTTACTAGGTATTTTAAACCCGAATGATTAGTGTACATTTTGAAATGTCCACCCAACAAGTAATGTCAGAACTTCTGTAGTGCATATACCATGGTGAGGCCTTCCCTCTCTGTTGTCGTCTAATTTTCTCTACTGTTGACAGTTTTCTACTAGCAAAATAAATAGGGTGTTCAAGCGCACCCTCACCTGGTTGTGTCAAGACTATGCCAAGCATGACAGAGGATGCGTCAACATGAATGTGGAACTCCTTCTTCCAGTCTGGAAACACAAGTATTGGCTCAGTGGCCATCTTGTTTGTTAATGTATCCAAGATTTCTTGACAAGGTTCCATCCATTGAAACTTCGCATCTTTCTTTAACAGTTTCTCCATAGGTGCAGTTATCTCTGCATATCCTCTGATAAACTTCCTATAGTAACCTATGTGTCCTAGCACCAATCTAAGTTGTGTGACTGATGTAGGTGGTGGTAAGTCAAGGACAATCGCAACTTTTGTTGGGTCGACCAAAATACCATCGCGACACACGATGTGACCCAATAGTACACCAAATGGTGCGCAAAAAATACATTTCTTGGAATTAAGCGTGATCTGATACTGGTGACATCGGCCCAACATCATGCACAAACTCTCAATTTGGTCTCTTACTAGACCAAACACAATCCAATAATCAAAGTAGACTTCAAGGAATTTATGAATGAAATGTTTAAAAGAAGAAACTACTATTCTAGAAAAAATAGCAGGTGCATTCTTGAGTCCAAAGGGAATTACCGTATACTGGTAGCATCCCCATTCTGTGATGAAGGTCATTTTGTGGCTGTCCTCCTTCACTGTTCTTACTTGATGATAGCTAGAGAGGCCATTTGTGAATGAATACATCTCTTTCCCTTCGACGCTTTCCAATACTTCATCTTTGAACGGTGTTGGGAATGGATCGTGTAGGCATGCATCATTCAGTTTCCTTAGGTTGACACAGATCCTGACTTCACCTGTGGTTTCATGTCCTAGATCACTATAGGGATGATCCATTCTGATTCCTCAATAGGTTCAATGATTCTTACGTCGAGCATGCGATCCAATTCCACTTTTACTTTCTCTTTATACCTTGGATTCAACCTATAAGGTCGTTGTTTGACTGGCTTAGCATTTGGTTTCAGGGGCATTTTAATCTCCCCCAGATCGCCAACTATTCCCTTCATCTCAGAAAAGTTGGTAGGGAATAGATCCTGGAACTCATGCAGCAATTTTGTGATCTTCGCGACTATCTCATCGTCCCAATAATCTTCTATATTGGCGAACTTTGGGTTCTCTGGAGACCTAATGTTTACTTTCTTGATTTTCAGCAGCTTAAGGAACTGGTTGCTTGAAATACCACTTCCTTCTACTATGTGCATACCCTCTGATTCTAGTATGTTTATGTTAGTCGGATCATCAACTGGGTCTTCAGTCAGATTATAGCAAGCCATCCATTGTTGGATGGTTGCACTGCATTGGTGGGAACTTGCCTCCTTGACATGGATTTCAACAAATGTCTTTTCCTTTATTGTTTGAAGTGCATCATCAACTATAGGTTCCTCATCGGCCAATTCAAATGTGTGCATGAACTATTTAGCTACCTCTTCCCAATCCTGAGTTCCTTGTTGCAACTCCATAGATGTATACCAGCTTCGGGGTTTCATTTCCAATGTGTGAATGAAATGATGGGCCAGTTCCTGTCACGGGCATTCTGCAAATGCGGTGCGACATGGATTTATGTGCACGACAAGGTTCAACAATCCTGTGTACTTGTGAGTCACAGTGGTGATTTCTTCACTAAATCTGACTTCCATCAATCTTATGCACTATGGCCATTCTGATATGGATTGCTTGTGTGTACCCCACCATCTAGCGAGTGTAGCTTTTAGTACATGGTCTAAAGCAGACAAGCGCTGTGACTCCATTACAAGTCCTTCAAACTCACTTAGGAAGGTCACCAGGTTAGGTAAACCCTCATAGGTGGGCATCTCTCGTAACGCATTCTCCACCCATTGCATAGACCTTGTAATTCTGGCGCACCTCCTCATAGAGACCTCATGCAACCAGTTTTGCCAATTCTCCAAGGCCTCTCCTGAGTCAGATGTGCAGGAACTAGTACTCCTCCAGCTCAGGTTTCCATCCGCTGTCTGATTTATATAATATTCTTGTAGGCTAGTGACATTGTATATCTGGTCAAGATAATCACCCCATTCCTCGTTGTAGACAGGCTCTATGTATCTATGTCCCTCCAATGGATCAATGGGCGGTGACTACCCTCATCTCATTATCCTTGGATGAGATTATCCTTTTCTTGAAATTAATAATGGTATGATTATCTATGGCCCAATCTATCCCCAGTAGCACGGGATATGCATTCGTGTCATCGACAATTTTAATGAATTCAAAGTCTGCAAATGTACACAACCCTTTAATTTCAACAGGGACTTGACTCAACCTACCAATTGGTAGGACCTTTGCCTGATTTTCAAGTTGCAAATGGACATGAGACCAGTCCAAGGGCAGCTTGCCCATGCTTTCCCAGGTCTGTTGCATCAAAATATTGTTGTCCAATCTCAGGTCTAAAATAATGTAATCCATGTTGTAGTTGCTTATCTGCATTGTCATTCTTAACTTGCGCCTAGTTTTGAATTTATTTTTAAGCTGGTTAACTCTCCTTATCTGGTTGTGACTCTTTTGGGGTTTCTTCTATCAGTTCTTGTAGTTCTGTGATAGCATCTTTATCCTGAATTAGTGCTAATCAACTTGATAGAAACGATTTGAGCTTACTAACCTTATGTGGGACGTTTTTCTGGAACATCTACTAAAATTGTTCAGGAATCTCCCTTACTTCAGCTGACGTCGATGGTTGTTATGGGTTCGCAAACTCTGGTTGCATTTCCAAAAAGACTTGCTTTTTCTTTTGGACATCGAATGGCACTTTATTCTGCACCATGGGTCACACCAGCGATTACAGTTTTTCTTGCGATACATCTTGATCAACTCCATTCGCAACACCTCCTCATGTTACGACAACAACGCTCAGCTCTCTCGTCTCAACAACAATCATCTGTACATTCAAGTTAGGATTTGGATTCAGGTTCGAATTCTACATAGGGTTAGGACCTGTAATGGTCCTATCTTTCCACTTTGCAATCAACTAAGGAAATTGCTCCACATTGTGGTCCTACAATTACAATATGAATATGTCTTTGCAGGTTCCTGGAAATCTCTGGCATAGTGACCTGATCATCCATAGTTATCACATGTAACCCGACCTCTTCCTCTGTTGTTTCAACAACCCCTTCCCTGAAGGTGTGTCTGTTGTGGCGGGTACTGATTGTGTTGGTATGGAGGCCGATATTGATTCCGTGGTGCATACTAATTATGAGGGGAATACTACGGCTGATACTGGTTTTGATACTGATTGTGTGGGACAAGCGGAGGATGGTAGTGCGCTTGCACCTATTCAGCCTGAGCCTTCCCATCATTCTTCATTAAGTAGGTTTCTACCATCTTTTCCTTCAAGAGTTGGTATGCCCTACAATCCTTCTCTTCATGCCCTACTGAGTTACAAAATTTACAAAAAAGAATTGTTGGGGTACTTACAATATTTTGCAAGTATAAAAAGTCCTCGTCGCGATGTCCTCTAGTCTGGCATATGCGGCACCAGGGTATTTCACGGGAACTCAATGGGTTTAGTGCACCCGATGAGATATAGTTCACATAGGTCGGACAATTATCCTTGGTGTGTCCATCCATTCTGCATTTTGTATACCATAGATATTCTTGGGCTTCCTTTCCCTTCTTGATATCCTGAATTTGTATCATTAGATTAGGCAGCTGCGACTGAATCTGTATCATTCTTGCGGCACCATCGCCGATTGGCGAGCCTTCTAGCTTCATTTCCAATTCTAGCGCTTATGTTTGTGATTCAATCTTTTGTTGCATTAATGGGCCTTGAATGTGTGGTAATAGTGCAATGATAAACCACTCATTATGCTATACATCCAAGATATGGAAACTTACTTTGGCCATCAAAGTTTTAAACCATTGGTCAAAGTACCATATAGACTCTGCCAATGATTGTTTTATCTCCTTTATTTTGGTAATGCACTGCGACTCAGATTTAGGTTTTCTGAACTCATAGATCGGTGTGAATCATATTTCTTCAAGGGTTTTCTATGGTGTTCCTGGCAATACTACACAGAACTTCATAAACTAGTCCAGCGCACGACCCCTCAGAGTCATGATCATCTACGCTTTCTTTAGGTTCATGTTATGAAATAGGCGAACCATCCAAACAAATTCACAGAGGAACCAATGCTGCTCTGGATCCTCTACTCCATTCCCATTGAATGTGGGTAATCGAATATCATGCCCAACCATTGAGCTGGCATCGGGGTTATCTATTGAATAATTTAATGGAGGTGTACCCTCTTGCACGCTAGTCGTGTTACTAGCACTATCAGTATTAACAACTCTTTCAGGGGATGAGGCTCTAGACCTTACCTCTGGCGATACTTTTGGTGTGATGTAGTCATGCCCTAATATGGGTGTCTCCTCATACTCTTCGGATTCTTCTGATCCTTTTGAAATCAGGCTATGGTTCCCCTCTTTGTTGCAAGACCCTTCGTCTAGGTGCTATTGAAGTTTGTGCTCACTTTATTCGAATAGGCTGGGAGTTCATTGACCTCCCTTTGTCTTTCTTCTTTTCCTTGATCTGAATCTCCTTCCACTCCTTAAGAATTCAACTTCTAATTTAGGTTTTATAATTCCTAGGAACATCTCATCTCACCATTTCCCATTTTCTCTGCAAATCATCTGCGACATATCCCCTCTCCTTGGATATGTGGCTCAACTCCAATCAACTGCAAGATGCCCTTCTCATAAACTATCATCTTTATCCATGTGCTGATAGATAATACGTACCTTCTTCATGGTCCTTGGAATAAATTTATTTCATCCTCACTATATGAGGTTATAGTCTCTACTACAAACTCAGTAATATACCCTTGCAAAATACGGTCGACCCAAAAATCAACAGCTCTAGAGATGGTGTTACTTACACTTGTTATCTCACGAAACAACTGATCACTCCACTCAACTACTTCTCTTCTCTAGAAATTTGTCTTCCTAGTCTCCAATCTTGACAACCACTCGTGTATCACAATAGGAAACTCTACAAAGAAGATCTTGTGAATATCAGTGTAGATGTACCGATCTAACCAGTCTTTTGTGCTCAATCATGATCATGCACTCTCTTCTTGCACAAAGGTTAGCATCTTAGACTCTAACTAATCTTCTATTTCTTCCTTTGTCGAATGCCACAACATCTCCCTCAACTCAAACGATTAACAATCCTGGAACAAAACCATTTGTTGGCCTAACCTTCCTTCTTGTCTCGACCCGAGGTTCAACAACAACACAATACCAACAAAACACCACAAGACATTGGCCTGACAGAGCAAGCTCAGTCAACAACACTCGTGAGGTAGGAGCAGTCTCACATGAGATATCTAAATGTGTAACTGCCAAAACCATGTTTTCATAGTTGGGGAGGGTTTATAGTCCCTTGGCCCATGGCTAAGGAACTTGACATAGATGGAGGGATGGATTCTATTATTGTGCGACAGAAGTGAAACTGTGTTCCACAGTCAGCGCGCAATGCAACCTTATCCTTAACTCACTTAACAACTGGCGCAACTGTGCCGCACAACTAATTCCTTACTTATAATGAACAGTGTGCGACTTATATTGTAACTTAGTAGTTTAACTAGGAAATCATACACAATGTGTCGACAAGGATTTAAACATTCATTCATTCATTTATTGACTGGTAATATTGCGCCATACATTCAATATCAACTGTAAGAAATACAAAGTAAGCAAACATCCACATAAACCTTCAATATGTAGAAATAATAGATCAATGCTATGTGCAATGATGCTAATAAGAATCACAGGAAATAGATCTTGCTACTAAGAATTCTCACAAGCATACATAGGAAAAATAGAGAGAAGAAAAGAGGTTGAATCACATGAATGAAGAGATGAATATTGGTGTGTATCCTTCCATTGAATAATGATGAATAATAGTGTACATAAATAGTACATCCCTCATAGGAAAATTTAATTGTATGAAAACAACTCATAAAGCTCAAAAAGGTTGACTTACCAAATTATAGCAAACCCCCATAGGTGGCTAAAGCACTTACCAAATCTATCAAGGACCTCACGAGTTGGCAAAAGCATGAGTGAGTTTTCAAGGAGATGGAAAAAACATGCTAATACTAGAAAATGGAGAAAAACTAATGGAGGATGGGTTGGAAACAAAAGCACCCAGTTTCCTAGTTGACTAGCTTTTATCTTATCCATATAAAAGCAGGAAAAGCAGAAAAAGCAGAATAAAGAAGAATCTGTTGTAAAGTCCTGTATACTAATTCTGGATGGTCAAAAGGTGGTCAAGATCAACCCAGAATTGGAAATAAATCATTCCTAGGATATAGATGGCATGTATTGACTTTAAGGTGCAAGTGGATGCCAACTAATTAAGCTAGTGGGTGAATAATTAATCAAATAATGGTTAATTATTTTATCCTAAGTTGTGAGTGGGTTTAATATATTCCAACACCCCCCTATAAGTCTGAATTTATGATGGTATGACAAAAAATATGGATGCATATGGATGCATATAGGGCCCAACAACAAGGCTATGGTCACCCTTTAACAATTATTATGTCCAGAAAATAATGTCTTCAACATATTCTTATCTTCACTTGAATCAGCTGAGTGAACTGCTTCTGGATGGAAGACTTGTTGAAGAAATCATGAACTCCATGATCATGTGCTGGAGTGTAGAACCTGCAAGAAGGAAGAGGAGAGACTCCTTGTATCTCATCATCTGATGAAGTAGGAGCATTATCTGAATGCTTCTTGCTGCTTTCAAACTCTGATATACAAACATAATATGAAATTGAAAAGAGATCTGTGCATACTCCTTTCCAAAGATTACAAAAAATAAGGCAATTTATTTCACACCCAAATCCCTGAATAGCTGCAAAATTGTGATGTGAATCACATGTAAATCTTCCAATCTGCTGTAGCACCTATATAGATCTGATATGAGGCTGATAAAACTCTGATATATCAGAAATATTAGCATATGGAACAGCAAGGACAAAGGCTTCGGTGGCTCCATGAGGATATAGGGCTAGACTAGGAAAATTATGAGCAACTGGGGAAAATTGATAGGTGTAAAAATATGAATGATGGATGGGCATAAGATCTGAACCATAAGTGTTTAGAACAGATCCAAACATGTTTAATATCAGTCCATATATGACTAAGGTCATGGATAACCAACCACTGAAAGTTAGGAAAGACTTCAAATCATGTAAGATAAATATCACTGCATAAGAGACCAATGAGGAATCAACTAGTGAACTAGGGATTTGTATAGTCTTAGGATTATTCAGAGCTATGGTAGATGGTACCAATTGTGGTATTATATGTGTCATGAAATTCATATCATCCTGCAAACAATATTCTAAATCAGATATACAAGCTTGTGAGGAAGAGCTGCTCAAAGGTAAGTCAATATCTAGTGAAAAATCACAATTTTTGGGAGATGAATCTAGTAGACTGAGAAGAGGATAATCAAAGAAAGGTTCTGATATTTCTGATTCTGATATATCAGAGAATAAATCTATATCAGAGATATGAGAAAAAGGAGAGAACTATGGCACTCAAAGCATAAGTTATATCACCTTGGAACTACGCAGTATGACATTGTTCTAAGGAATCGGCAAGCTTCTCTAGTTCATCTAGAACTTCGATCTTGTGCTTCTCAAGAAGATGAGACATGATGTCCATATTCTTCTTGAAACAATTCTTCTCTGAATGAAAACCCTTTCTGCAATAATAACACTTGGATGTGCTCCCTTTCTTCTTAACTTTCTTCATTAAATCCTCATATGAATCTTCATCTTCAATTTCTGACTTTGGCTTCTTAACAATTTGCTTCTCTTTTGATTTGAATTTCTTGCTTCCTTGAACCAAGAGAGCATGATCCTTGCCCTTTGAAGAATTAAGGACACCCATATGGATCAATTTATCTTGCTCCTTTGTTAGTGAATCAAGAAAAGAATTTAAAGAAGGCATTTTCCACTTAGGAACAACAAGCCTAGTTGCATGAAAGGTAGACACAAAAACTGAGTAATCAGGACCCAATTTTGAAAGAATGGAAAGGATTAATTGATCATATAATTTCTCAATCCCACATTGCTTGAGAATTAGAACAAGTGACTTGAACTTGGTGAAGAAACCCTCAAGAGATTTAAAATTGCTTGGACACAGTGAGAATAACTCAATCTCCAATTGATGCGCTCTTAGCTCATCTTGAACTCCAAAGAGAGATTCCAATTGAGTCCATACTTGGTTTGGAGTGGTAAAACCATATAGATGAAAGAGTAGATCAGAATAAATAGAGAGGCAAAGCAATCCATAGGCTTCATCCAACCTATTATGCCACTTAGCTTTCTCAATCACAGCATTGGGCTCATTCTCCAAAGCTAGTGTAACTCTGTATAACCCTCTACTGCGCAATAGAATGGAGATTTTGGCTTTCCATTCGTGATAGTTGAAGGAAGTAATAATTATAGCTGATGAAGAATCCATATTTCTGAATTGATGTTCTCAAGAATAAAATCTCTACAACCTGCAAAACAAACTAGGAAAAAATCTTGTAAGCTAGACAAGCTCTTCTTCAGAGAGGGATAGGAGACTAGAAGTTCTCCTCAACTCTGTAGAACTTGATCAAAATTGTAGCTATGATACCATGTAGAAATAATATATCAATGCTATGTGCAATGATTCTAATAATAAGCATAGGAAATAGATCTTGCTACTAAGAATTCTCACAAGCATACACAGGAAAAATAGAAAGAAGAAAAGAGACTAAATCAAATGAATGAAGAGATGAATATTGGTGTGTATCCTTCCATTGAATAATGATGAATAATAGTGTACATAAATAGTACATACCTCACAGGAAAATTGAATTGTATGGAAACAACTCATAAAGCTCAAAAAGGCTGACTTACCAAAATATAGCAAACCCCCATAGGTGGCTAAAGCACTTACCAAATCTATCAAGGACCTCACGAGTTGGAAAAAGCATGAGTGAGTTGTCAAGGACATGGAAAAAACATGCTAATCCTAGAAAATGGAGAAAAACTAATGGAGGATGGGTTGGAAACAAAAGATCTCAGTTTCCTAGTTGACTAGCTTTTATCTTATCCATAGAAAAGCAGGAAAAGCAGAAAAAGCAGAATAAAGCAGAATCTGCTGTAAAGTCCTGTATACTAATTCTGGATGGTCAAAAGGTGGTCAATATCAACCCAAAATTGGAAATAAATAATTCCTAGGATATAGATGGCATGTATTGACTTTAAGGTGCAAGTGGATGCCGACTAATTAAGCTAGTGGGTGAATAATTAATCAAATAATGATTAATTATTTTATCCTAAGTTGTGAGTGGGTTTAATATATTCCAACACAATATTCAACATTGACAGCTAGACATCCAACCATTCAACATACATCAACGCAGGAAATAACATGGAAACCTTTTTGGGAAAAACCACCAAGGTGTTCTTCATATGGCATGAGAAATATAGGTAGCACCTTGCAGTCTGTGACTTACAGACTATTCTTAAGATATGTCTATCTGGCTCAATCTTCTTTCTCTCATGCTCTCTGGTTTATTTCTTCTATCTACTCCTATTGACCCGCACACATCCTGGATCGACTTTTATACTCTATTGTGTGCGCACTCAGCTGCAGATCCATGGCTCAACAGCCTTCTACTTCTACTAGAATCCTCTTTCGAGTCAACAATGAACTAACAAATTCCTCTAGATAATTATTTGAACTACCAAACTGAATCTAACTAAGTCTATCCCTTATATAGAGCAGGTTCCTCCTATTTATAGTGTTTACAAGACCGCACAGGGTCGACTGAGTACAGATCAATTATTACAGACATGAGTGGCTACAAAATATCTTTTATTACATTAATGTTGGCCCATACCTAGCTGCAAAATTCCTGCACTACATTAACCATAGCCATAACTAGTCACGGAAACGTCTTTCAGCCTATCTGTACAGGTCATAACTAGCTGCAAAACTTGTCCTTTAGCCTTCCGCTGGTCCTTCCTTATGCAATCTTCCTTGACTTTCACCTACCCAGCCTTTACTCTTCTACTTTCCTCTTCCACCGACTTGGATCTGTCTTTCATTTTTGCAGTGATCCTCGTCACAACTTCCTCTATTCTACGCTCGTGCTTCTTCCTTTACCTGCTTTTCCTTCAATGCAGGCCCTATTTTCCTCCTACTCTTGCATGTCGGATTGTTCCTTATGCACTTGTCCTGGCCCAACGGGAAGGAAGCTCCAACTCCCTTTTACTTGGCCCCTCCCGCTTCCCTAAAATAAAATAACTATGTATCAAACCTACTAGAACTTGATCTGCGATATGCAATGTTTCATATCAACAAATATTGCACCCACACAAACTATGTTTTATTCTTCTGATATTTGCGTCATAACAATCAGTTTCCTTATCTGTGATGTGTGACAATATCTGTGATTTATTCAATTACACTATATCACACAATCTTTAGATATCTGCTAACGTTGAGTTACTTCTACAATATGCAACAAACTTCAAATATATGTGTTTTTGTACACAACTTGTCACATAAGCGATCTTGTACTCTGACTCAATCACTATGTGTTACCATCACACATCCTGATATGAAGTATTCTCTTGATTTGTGCACTTTCTGATTTTCTTCACTGTATTTACGCAATACGAATCTCTTGCATTATATTCATTCTTTCATCAATAAGCCATTGATCTACCCCAAGAATTATGAAGCTTGTGAATTCAACAGTCATATCTTCATCTTATTCAAGCTTACTTGAACACCTCCATCTCTTGTTTATTTATACTCTTTCCGAGAGAACAGATGTGTCCACTTGTTGGAATACCTTAAACTTGGTGATGCCCCAACTTGCTTACTTCTTTACCAAGATAACCTCTTTATTTTCTTTTTTCCATCAGTGTGCAACCTTTTACAATTCAACCTTGTGGAGTTTTACGCTCATATGCAATTGTCTTTGTGGGGTTTTCACACATAAGTCTCGTATCTTAGTGGTATTTGTGCACATCCTTTATTTTCATATTTTTTCTAATTTTTTCTTCAATGTTGTTATCTACGCACATATGTCCCATGTTTTAGTGGGATATTTTCACTCTTTGGACTTCTGCATTTTTCTCTATTCTCTTCTGTCTATTTTATTTGCACATATTCTTTCTTCATCAGATTTGGTGTTTGACCTCAACCTTTCATTTACCTTTGACTTAAATGATATCACAGACTTTGTTGGTTTATTCTTTGACATCAATGACAACACACAGGTTCAGCATAGTCTACTATGAGTGTGTACACAAACAAAAATGAACCTTCCTAAAATCATTCATAACATAAAATATCAATGAGATTAAATTAAAAAAGTAACTAACTCACTAAAATCCACTATTATTGGGAAAATAGTTACTCCTATTAAATATATAATTCATTAATGCACAGATTAAGATTTAGTTTGGGGGGTAGGGGGGTTGGGAAATAATATAGATCTATATGTTCATAAATCAAATATGAAAAAAATATACAAAAGTATACTATATATTTTCTGCTAGCACCTTTTCCATTAGAGTATGGATTTCTCCAACTTGGACCACTCATAAGGGCCCCATGTGTTTCCTGAATGAAAAGCATGAGTATCATGGAAAATGTGATTTCTTAATGGAGAATTTCTCAATGGCAGATGATTTTGAATCCAAATAGACATTATAGGTTAATGATGACTATATGATGTTGTAATAGATTCCCCCTAATTTATGAGGTTAGAAGGAAATTTGATGGTTGAAATACATTATAATATGGTGAAGGAATCTAATAAGTCAAACCAAGTGAATTCAAATGAACTCAATATAAAAATAGTACCTACAAGAAAAACCAAAGTATCAGATGTCTCTCTTCCTCGAGGTGCCCATATAGATGTTCAAGTGGGAAAAAAACATGATTGCTGAATTAAGTACACTATGGATCCATGAACAAGAGAGTGGGAAAGAGAACAACAACTCTACCTTCCTATTTCAATTATAAAATCAAATATAGAAGAGAAAGTATGAAGGAGGATACATTAGGCTAGTTGGATAACATATTTGTTAGAACTTATAATCCTACCAAAGAGATGAAATCCTCATATTCAATCTACTGTGAATGTGCATACAAACAACAAAGAATCTTCCTCAAACCTTTCAGAGCATAAACTATTAATGATGATTAATTAAAGAAAGTAAGTAACTAAGTAAAATCCATTTTTATCAAGTAAATAGTTCCTCCTTTGAAGATACAATTCTTGAATGAGAAAACTAGGATGTAAGTTTAGGAGCGGGGGGGTGGGTTGGGAAAAAGAAGAAGGATATTCATGTTCATAAATAAAAAATGAAACCAGAATAAAAAAATTATACATGATCTTTGATGATGGCACTTTTGCCATTGGAATTTGGGTTCCTCTAGCTTGGACTACTCATAGACTACAACTCCATTTCAAGTTCTTAACTATAAAGGAAATGAGATAACCAAGAATGATTAAGATCCCACTTTTGAGACAAGATTGTATAACTCAAATACTATAGTATTTGAGAAAGGGATGGATGTTAAAAGATCAATCTATAATCAATTGTCAATTCTCCATACTAAGGGTGACTCGATAGAATAGGGTGTCCCTTATATAACAAATTGTCTCAATAAATACCTTCAAAAGATGGCTTAGACCATAGCTATGGGATTTAGAGGTGTATAGGTGCACAAATATCATAAACCTCACTTAGAATCATGCAATTAATATATTTAATATTTTTTCAACATTTAGAAGAAATTCATGCTTTTGTTTAAGTAAAGGAGTAGGTACCTATGTGTTTCCTAATAAAAAAAGTGCGGATATTAAGTAAAAAATATTTTTTTAATGAAGAAATGCTTAATTATAGATGAGGTTCAGTCCAAATAGATAGTATAGGTTAATGGTGACTTGGTAATGTTATAGAAAATTCCCCCTAATGTCTGAGGTTAGAATGGAATATGATGGTTGAAATACATTATAGTATGGCGGGGGAGTTTGATAAGTGGAACCAGGTGAAGTACAATGAACTCAAGCTTAAAAGAGTGCTTGGAATAAAAACCAAAGAATCAGATGTCTCTCTTGCTTGAGGTAGGCATACCCATGCTCAATTCGGAAACAAACATGCTTCTTGAATTAAGCACATTGTGTATCCATGAAGCATATACAATGTAGAATCATGGCTACAAAAAAAACACTCTCAATCCATGCCACATATATTAAATACATGAACATATACAAAAGGATCTATGTATTAATGTACATTAGGTGAAAAACTAGACCTAAATGATGGCACAAACTAGTTTTCCAAAAGGTAACAACACCACATAAATTACTATTAATACAGTGTGCACAACTAGCACGGTAGAAATATGAGGAACAATAACACAGACCAAGGTGTTCAATCCAAATATTTCAAATATATGAATCTACTATAGGTGTATAAATTATATGATATCAAGCATTTGGGAAACTATTTTATTACAATTAATTGATGTATACTATTGAAAAACACAAGACAACCCATTGATAACAATAATGGTTGTCAAATAGTGCATTGTAACAAGTGTGAATAGATGTGCTAATATCGAACACTTGAAGAGACTATCAAGCAAGGAAAATTCATACCCACTATCAATAGCAATGGAATCTAACATTGATGATTGGATGCCCCAAGGTACTACTAAGGTATCTAAATATTATTCTCAAAGCAAATGAATTAGTGTCAATAGGAAGAGATCCATTGGAAGGAGTGCAATATGTCATCCCTCATCAACCAACATGAGCAATTAATATGAAAATTATTTAATTTGAAGGTATTAGAAAAACTTGATAAAACATGCCATTGAGTACATCTCTAGCATGCACCCAATGAAAATAGTGTTGGGTATGTGTTATATTCTGGCTTACATGTGGGGTCCATCACCTTACGATCTCTCTGGTTCAAGTATTATGAGTATTCCCATTCATATGAATCAAGTGTGGTTGTGGGGTTCATAGGGGTGTTCCTACCCTCATTTCTCCATGGAGCAGATTCCATCGAGGGGCATTAGCCTTGAGGTGTCGAGCTTCAAGGCAATGACCCAAAAAAAATTGGGCTATTTTCTGGAAAATGTGTAATATAATATCGGTTAAATGATTGATGTGTATTCTAATATACGTTAACATATTAGGGTTTTGTATGGTGTATAATACCTAAATATTGTATTGTGAAAGGTTAAGAAAATACAATGAGAAAATGAGAGGCGTGGCTCTAAGTTTGTTGGTTTTCCTAGTTTAAGACTTTCCAAAGTAAATCTTTTTGTATTGATTTGTGCCATTGTTTAATTTATTTTTTTCTTAAAAATATGTATACACTATTCCACTTTAAAGGTTTAATACTTACATATAGTGCATGGAAAATTCCCCTCTGAGTAACAATCAATAATGAAAGTTGCTAGTATAGACAAGGAATTCCACCAATGATGAAAATGAAAACCAATGTTAACATGAAACCCACTTTGTGAAACATTCATTTCCATTGAGCATAGGAAGAACCATGATAAATGAGTATTGTTGATATTATTTCATATGCTAAGTGTAGGGTTACCTACCATTGATGAAATTAATCTCTTAGGTGCTACCAACTCTAAGTCTAAGTTCCAAAATAATGGGTTGAAGTTGACAAGAAAAGGGCACTATTAAGAAGGAAATAGTGATGCCTTTCATACTAACACAAGTAAAAACAATGTTTAGGGTAATGAATGAACTAAAAACAACTTGACAATAGGTAAGGATCACATACAAGGTCAAGAACTCTAAATAACTACCATTATAGGTTGAAAGACATCCTTTGAACATAAATATGACACAATGCTAACTTGAGTAACAATTAATGAAAAAAGGAGACCAATGATATATATTCGTGATCCAAGAGGAATTAACATATTCTCTATAATGATTGGAAGAGTAACCAATAAGAGGGAAAAAATCTCAAAAATCATGGTTGATCTCCTACGCAAGCCTTGCATCCTATCTTTTTCTTTTGTATTATTCTACCAGGTTATCTTCATATCTATTATTCTTGTTTCTCTTGGAATTTTAATCCAAGGCCAGTTTTGAGTTATTTTTTCTAGTTTCCAATATGAGGCTCATTGAGTCTCACCTTTGATACATATCACATAAAGCATATATTAAAACAAATGAAGGGAATGATTGTTTTTTATGTGAAGTTTACTAAACTAGTGGATGCTAGGATATGCAATTATGAACGCAAGTTCAATGCAAAGCCACACAATTTTCATATGTATAACTCATGCAAATGTCAAGAATGAACCTACAATAGAGAAAATCAACAAAAAATTCAATAGGAACCTTAGCTAGATGATGTTAATTCTATTATGAACGTGTTACCACTCCATATTTAAAACAATAGGTGTTAGGAATAAAATATTGCAAGAAAAATAAATACATGTAATAGTAACAATCATAATAGAAACACCAAGATTTACCCTAGAAAACCCCATGTGGGGAAACACCATCCAATGAATATCTTCATTCATGCCCAAAACTGACCATCAAGGCCAAGTGAGTTAGCTAAGCTCACCTTCCAGGACACTTACATTGGAGTATTACAACCCTATTTATAGGGTTATTTACATGCAAAAACAACTAGAAAGAACCCATGGGATACCAAAACCGTGTTCCCAAAACCACGTACATCCTTGCTCATTCTTGATTCAAGGTAAACCCTAACAATCCCCCCTTTAAACTTGACTTGGGGAATTGCTTTCGATACAACCCCCCAAAAAATATTTCATGTGCTTCACTTTCAAACGTATTTTGTACCTGTAAACATTTCATCCTTGATGTCCATATAAAAGGGAATCCATCTATCGGAATATATGGGTCGTCAACCATTCTAATTGCTAGTTCTCTAGGAATCCTTTTCACTTACATGGTTCATCAATATTGGTCCCAAAACTAAGATCAAACCATCTCACATCCCCCCCTTTAATCAAAGACTCAATAACATCTCTAATTCCACATCAAGCTAGGATACGAGTACACCTACCACCCTCATACCTACCCAAGAGGTTCATTCCACAACTTGATGACATGTCTCTTCTTTGCGCATAAGAAGGATACCTTGTGCTTTTAGCACCCAGAGAAATCCAAACTTTCCTATGGCTAATTTTCACAGGGACCAAAACATTACTCCTAAGGTGTTAGGTACCATTGAACATGCACCTTGCACAATACATTAAAACTCATCTACAAAAAATTCAATACTTTACAACATATCGTGTTTTCAAGATATAGATCTACATAGGTAGGATACTCTTTCTCAATAGGGATGGCTTCTTCTCTTACACTGCCAAATGAAAATGCGTCTCAATAGACATCTACCACAATGTCCATTGGTTTCTTACAAACTCGAATCCATGTTTCGTGGCATGGGTTCATATGTACTCTTATTTTATTGTTTTAAAATAAACTTTCCCCTTTTCACATAAAAAAAAACTAGCCCTTTCCAAAAAATCATTTTTATAAATCACCATTTAAAGTGACATGGATAAAATGTACCTTTAAAAACATTCATGTAAATCTCTCTTTTTTGAATGATGTTGTTACAGAGAAAAGTTCCTATGGCTTGGGGTGGACCACAAAAGACAGGACGAAATGAACACTAAGGATGAGAATCAATCCATTCCAAAGCACACTAGACATATAAATGAAATTAACACTATGGATGAGAATCATACCCTATTCCAAACGTTTGAAGAATATCCCCATTGAGCTTTCAATCAAACTTGTCACTACACATTGTCCTCAACGACAAAAAGATATGCAAGCATGTTATATAAAAGTGTTAGAGTCTAATCTAGCATATTCAATTCCAACGTGTAAAAAATTAATTACATCCATGTATACAAATATTCATAATTACACATGTAATGGATGAGAAACATATATTTCTATTAATATAAACAAAGATATAAATTACAACATATTGCAACACCTCGTCGAAATCGAGTCCCTCCATTTGGGCCTCTACCACTTCAATCCTCCATACAAATGCAAGCTCAGAAAGACAAAGGCAATATTGGGAAAGAGAACCAATGGTTGCTTCAAGGACAAAGGGATGCAGACTCAAGCATAGAAGAATGGGGCACAATGTCGTTATAATATATTTTCTCTCCAAAGTTCTCCTCCTTCAATGCTTCATAATAGCTCAATATATAGCCCCTCAATGGAAAATCAAGGGTCGAATCAGATAGTTTCACAGCATATGGAAGGCAAAGGATCAAGTCATTTGTTACTTGATGGGGAAAAATCCAAATATTTTTGTTTTTTGAGCATAAAACCAGATGTAAGTGGGTGACAGTGGTGCAATCTTTGTATACGCAGGTTTTAAACTTGTGACCCACATATATATTCAAAAATGTGTTCTTAGGGGTTCCATTGGGGCAATAAGATAATGGTGAGAAAATGGGATAAAATGAGTTTGCATAAAGATAGGGAAAGGCCATAAAATCACGATGTATCAGGTGTATAAAATCACGCTATAACATATTCCCCCTAATGTGTGAGGTCATAGGGGCACATTATGGTCGAAATACATTATAACAGTCCTAAGAGTGGAGTAATGAAGACACGGGTGGAAAAACCGACCACTCATTAGTATAATACAATCATATATTATACATATAATCACATATTTGAAGTATACACAACAATATTGGATACATAATCGTACAATGGTCATGAATAGGAATAATAGGCATATGTAATAAGTGGTCATCACAATGTACTATATACAGTGCAATTAGGTCTTCATACTGAATGAAGACATCTGGTACATAAATGGGTACACTGAACACTAGTCATCAACGATAAAATATCATAGATATTGGAAAGATCAAGGAGGTAGCATATATGGAATGCCATCAAACTCAGAGGTCTTCTACACAAATTGCCTCTAGTACATGTCCCATCACACAAATAAAGTTGTTGGAGTCGAACATTATGGACCATCATCTAATTACAAGTCATTGATGTATATTGTTAACAGACACAAGATATCCCACCAATAATGATAATGGGAATCAAGGTACATAGTGCAATCAAACAAGTGTGAAGAGATGTGTTGAGGTCGAACATTTGAGAGAATCCATCGATAAGGGGACATTGATGTATTCCCAAGTCTGTTGATGGCAAGAGAACCTACCACTGATGATTGCAAGTATCAAGGCACTCAATGGACTCTATATCCCTATTCCAAAATAAATAATTTGAAGTTGACGGAATGCAATCCGATGGAAGGACGGATTTAAGGCATCCCCCATCAACCAACAGGAGTTACACAACAACGCTGGATAATTTGGAAGAACTCAGATGAATAAGATGTGCACGAACCAACAAAAAATGTATCAGGAATGGTTGAAATGTAAAGACAATATAACTAAGGAATGGTCGAATTAGGCTAAAAACTTCCTTCAAACAAGAGCATAAGGGAGATGGAGACTCCTAGGCAGAACAAACTTAAAATGAAAACTAGGAGAACTCTATGACGTATGAGGAATCAATAGAGGCTCCATAGGGAATGGAAGCATAACTAGTTGATGGAGAAAACTTAGAATAACGAGTATGGATCCTAAGGTCATACTAGTAACCCAACCAATGGATGAATGGATTGTGCTCTGTTCGAAGGTGACACAATAGCTACCAATAGAAAATAATATAATTTTTCGTCCGGAATTTTATGTTTTATGTTTTTTTTGTCTTTTTCATATTCAAAATCTTGAAAAAGAATAAAATTTCTTATAGTACAATAAGGAGGAAATGAGTGTCACAAGTAAGCAAAATATATCCAAGAAGTTGAACATACCTATGCTCAGAGCAAGGAATCATATGCAGGATAAGGATACTCAGGGGGGTGTCTCCTTCGGGTATGGGATAATCAAGTTGCAAAAGATATAAGAGAGGCTATTATTGTCTAGAATTGAGACAAGATCAGGCTATATGGATTATAAAAATGAAGTATAGAGCCGATATAAGGCTCAATATGACAAGTGGATGCATGCAATGCAATTACAACTTAGTACAAAAGGGGAGTTCCTATTGGATATATCCAGCATAAAGTTTAAGAAAGAGTATGAGGTTCTCACTCAAAGGCATAGCGGGACTACAAGGGACTCCTATACCTAAGGGAGTATGCTCAGTATGGGTACCAAATAACAAAGAGAGATCTAGCTGGGGAATCCATGACTAAGAAATCTCTACCACTTACATAATGTCACTTCTAGTAGCAGTATGATGGTTTCATGAAATTAAGAAGTGGGTTCATACCTGTGGTTAAGGTGTCATAGTCATAGGATAATGCATAATGCATACGAAAAATGGGCTTATCCTATATGGTAGTTTAGTGTTATACCTTCCATAGGCATCAACAAGCCAAAGTATCGACAAGAGTGTACAAAAAATGGACCCTACATAACGAAATTAGTCCAAAAAAGTTGCACAAAGTCAGTAGAGAGCCCAAAGTATATGATATAGGGATGATTGATCATGAGAAAAGCATTCGAAGGAGTTTGTGTAGTGGAGGATGGGACACAAGAAGGAATGTAATATGCATAACCAAAGCTCATGTATCCACTACCACCCTAGTGAGAGTGGAAATTGGTTTTAATACCAAATGAGGGAACTGAAAATCCTCCCACAAACAGAGTAGAAGGTGTAATATGACCACTTCCAAATCTATGCGCAAGGTAAGGGGTTGTGGTGCCCCCAAGTCCAACACCAAGGTCCGCACTAGAAGTTGGAGTGGATGACAAAACACTAATGATGTAGTAGGATGAGTCTTTGCACTCGACCTTCTCAAGGAAAACTTCTGGTGGACCGATGTGAAGTCTAACAACTGGGTTCGTGTAGTATGGGAAGTACCAGCCCCACAAGGGTCGGTATAAACTAGGGTCCCACGTATCCATATGGTAGATGAAGGAGGAATCTCAAAGGCTCCTCCCCCCATTCTATATTATGGGGACGGAGGGAACTCCAGGGACTCGGATGTAGTACTCATGGTGAGAACGATATGGGAACCATAATGTGAAAGGGGCTTCCTAGAAAGCCTAATAATATTCTAAAGAGGAGGAGGATGGTCACAAGGGAATAGTCCTGCTAAATGTCGATATTGGTGAGGTTCCAAAAATAGATCCATAATTACTCCACAAAATAACAAAGACTCAACTAATTATGATATTTAAATCCAACTAGCACACAAAGAGCACACCCCTAAGTAAAACTAGGTCAGATGCAAACACGCAAAGAGGGAGGATAAGTGAGCTCCTGAATTCAACAGATATGTCTCGCCTAGCAAAGTCCTGAGACTCCCAAACACTACAAGCGGAGGTGTGTAACCAATTATAATGGTTCTCAACTTCAATTCATATAGTGATTTTATTTTCTGACCCCTACCTGGCCAGGAAACTCATAGAATAACCTTTGCAAGTACCCCTTGTGATACCTAGGTAAGGAAACCAAGGTCATCCCAATATAACGAATGCTCAGGCATACTACAGTATGGGAAGGGTAACAAAGCCCGAAGCTTGAAATCACCAAAGGTACCTCAAAATCCCCCATATATGAATAAGATCCTGTAAATATCTCTAGCGCTCAACCAAAAGTAGCATGGGGCTATCCCCAGTACCAATGTGTGTGTTGCCTCATGCTTAACTCCTATGTAAGAGGATCCTCCTAAGAACACTAATTATACCAATAATTTCACTTCTCACCTGGATAGACACCTAATTGTTTTGTTTCATAGTATTGGAAATATTTACTCGTGGCACCCTATTCGAAGACTCTACAACCTAAGCTTGTTGGTGCACCCCTATAAAATAAAATCATGTAATAAATTTTAATTTAAGCATTAATTTTAGTGGTTGTGGTTACTAAAGGGAAATGGAATTGCAACTAGTGATGTTACGAATCAGCAATAAAGCAAATATTCACACCTAAAAACAATGCCAACTGCACCTTTGTTTTCAAATGAAAAACGGTATGCCACTGCATGTAATGCACAAAATTATTTTCATTTTCAAATTCTAATGCAATCCTTCCTATATGAAATCCTAAACACTACTCTCATCCAAGAAACCCAATGCAAATACCTCCTTAAATGCATATGTGAGATGCAAGTAAGTATGCAACTATATAATTACTTTGTATTTTCAATATAAAAGAATGAAAATGCAATAAAAGTTAATAAAATTCTTACTATCCACAGCAAGCAACAAACAAAAACTAAGCAAGACACTGAGATTAAAATACTAATGCACTAATGGAAAAACAAAAAGGATATAAATCAACTAGAACGATTTTCAAAGAAATAAAATTAATAGAAATGGGTCTCTAGTCACAAAAGGAGCACTCAATAGACAGTATTGGTACCGAGGAATACCCAACCACACTCACAAACCATCCAACAACTTCCCACATCAAGAACTCAACCACAAGGGAGGATGTACGCGACTGTTCAAACAATAGTAGCGTATGTACGCAACTAGGTAGAGTACAACCCGCATATACCGAGAAGAAGGTGGTAAAAAGAAAGCCAAGGGTTAAACCACTCTAGGGGGTTGTCAATGAATGAACATACTACTAAATGCAACAAAGAAATAGGGAGAAATAGAGAGAAAATTGAGCTAAAAAATGAACCCACAACCCCACCAAAAAGAAAAATCCATAGTGGAGTTGTCAATTTTGTTACAGATAAAAGTTCCTATGGCTTGTGGTGGACCACAATAGACAAGATGACACCAGAAATCAATCCATTTCAAATCATTCTAGATATATAAATGAAACTAACACTAAGGTATGAGAATTGCACCTTATTCTAGACGTTTGAAGAAGATACCCGTTGATATTTCAATCAAACTTGTCACTACACATTGTCCTAAACAACAACATATATACAAGCATAATATATAAAAGTGAATCTAATATAGCATATTCAATTCCAACATGTAAACAAAGTAATTACATCCATGGATGAAAATATTCATAATTCACATGTAATGGGAAAGAAAAATATATTTCTATTAATATAAACAGAGATATAAATGACAACCACTGCCAAGTCCATCCACTGGGGCCTCCACCACTTCAATCCTCCATACAAAATCAAGCTCACAAATACTAAGGAAAGCTTGGGAAAGAGAACCAATGGCTGCTTCAAGGACAAAGGGATGCAGACTCAAGCATACAAGAATGGGGCACAATGTTGCTATAATATATTTTCTCTCCAAAGTTCTCCTCCTTCAATACTTCATAATAACTCAATATATAGCCCTCAATGGGAAATGAAGGATCAAAACGTAGCATTTCTTGGCATATTGAAGGACAAGGATCAAGTCATTCATTACTTGATGGGAAAAACTCCAAATATTTTTATTTTATGAGCATAAAAACCAATGTACGCAGGTGACAGTGGTGCAAGGTGCGTATACTCTGGTTGTAAACTTGTGACCCGTGTATATATTCAAAAATGTGTTTTTATGGGTTCCACTAGAGCATCATGTTAATGGTGAGAAAATGGAATAAAATGAGTCTACATAGGGACAGGAAAAGTCCATAAAAGCATGATGTATCAGGTGTCGCAAATCACGCTATAACAGACAGGATATTAAATTAAACTAAATACCTTTAATGGGGTATCGACGATCTCATGTTGCTTGAGGTCCAATGACACAAAATGTTGTTATCGCAGCATTAAATATCCTTCCACAGGATAGTTAATTTTCTCCTCAAGTATCCTCATGATTTGTCCACTTACTCTATATGAAGGCTAGAGTTTACAAGAGTGAGTCTTTGTGCATCCACCTTCATGTGAAGCATTTTCATGGCTCCCGCAATTTTGAAGTGTCTTGTCCTTTCCAAAATCCAACAACGACGATTTTCTTGATGCATTTGCACGGTAGGGTTTCTTCTACCTTCATGTCGAGTTTCTTCACTACAATGATTTTATTGGGGTGGAATTATTGAGGGCTTATCTAACTCACGATTTTATCTTCACGAAAGACAATTTCTTATTCAATGAATTCATCACATTGGATTTCTTTTCAAGTGCACTCTTCCTTTCATTTTCACGATTTGATCAAACAATTTTAAGCACCATATCTGGCTGGATATATCCTCCACACACAAAATGTTCATAATCATCATGCACATGCTTTTCATAGTCTCATTAACTGACTCTAGATCTTTAGACTTTAATGCAAGATGGGTGCATCAACTTTTAGAAATTGTTCCCAGCTTGGCCTTTTTGCATCAGTGGTGGATCCTTTCAATGAAATAGTGGCTAACAATGTTGTTGGTAGTGATGAAAACTTTTCTCATCACTTGTTCATAAAGTCGCACATACGCTTGCATGCTTCACTGGCAATGACGACCTCTTCACGCCCTTAACTGGAGGTAAATGTTGGCAGGGATTTTGGTAAGTGAGTTGCGCAACATCGCGGCAGTTGCGCAAGCTCACGTGATACCGCACAAGGCCAGATCAGCACGATGGGTGGAAAGATAACTATTTTGGAATATTTAATATATTATTTGACCAAGTTTTTTCTCCATAGGTCATTATTGGTTAGAAGTTAGTTAGAAGTGGACCTTTGATGTCAAGGCGCAAGCCTATATATAGAGATTGTTTTGCAATTGTAAGAGACATATAGAGATAGGGGACAACAATAGAGAGTCATATGTTGTATATGCGATCTGTCTGAGTTTTGGGATGTAATTGGTCTCCTACTATGGAGAAGAATCATTTGTTTTGGATCTATTGCACAAAATGAATATGACATGACGATCGTTGCAAAAATATTGTCTTTTGTCTTACAATTTTCTTTGTTGTGATACCTATGTGAAATGTATTGAATTTTTTATGATGATGCTACGATCTACTGTCTTTCAGTTATGATTTACTGATGATGTCGTGATATGTTCCATTTCTGTTATTCTGATGTTACTGCGATCTATTACTATTTTTGTTGCATTATCAGTTAAGTTGTTTCATAAATGATGTTGATGTGCTAACACTGCTGCGACAAATACATGATGTAATCTATCTGTAGTTGTGAAGATGAGTGAATGATAATGGTCTAGATCTGGATCTGATAGTTATGTGGTTTTCCCCATCGGATCCCATATCCTCCCTCCTTACTATCGGAAAATCGGTTCCGATATCTCTCCCTTGAACATCTCAGGTGAGACTTCATCCGCTCTATGGATGTTGCTAGGTAGGGTAATTCCTATCTGGGTCGTTGCTCAAGGAGACTGCACTAGTTGGGTGTTGACAAAGTGAGAACCCCTGTCAATGAGGTTTTGTTTGTGGGTTTTCGCCAACAAATGGTTTCGTTGCTGGGACTGAATTGAGATTAAAAGGAGGATATGTTTTGGCATCTGACTCAACCAGAGATCAAGGAGTGGATTGCTCTAAAATTGCGAGAATTTACTGAAGCCAAAAATTAGAATTTGAAGCTGTCGACGAGCCATTGGTTGGACAGATATATTCATGATGGTCTGCATGAAGGGTTCTTCTATGAATTTCCTGTCATCTTATATGATTGGTTGGCGAGGTTCACTTCTAAGAAAACAAGCTTCCAAGGAGGAGAGTCGACATCATGGACTCTGGAGCAGATCCAGGATTTACAAGAAATGGACAATAAGGCATCGTGGGCTGTTGAGGTGTGGTTGGACAACATCCTAGAGGGCTATATTACTGAATTTGATGTTGATAATAATAATTCGTTTAGCAAACCAGAAAGGGAGTTCTTCAGCGGACCACGAGGTATATTCTTGTTGTCTCTGCAACTGTCAATAAAACAACTGATCTGCGAAAAGGGTATTCAGAAGATGGACCAAGAGTAGTGGAACTCTGGTGTGCGGAGGATGTCGACACCATGATGAAAGGGGGGAGATGCATGGAAAGTTAAGGGGTAGATGGGCATGAGTTCTGGTGAGAATTTGAAGGTTGCCGAGGAAAAAAGTGGTTGTACAAGGGGAGGTGCAAGGTTTCGAGAGAAGAGGTAGAGGATGGGAGAAGCTCCTCCTGTGATCGATGTGTGATGCTGTGAGGAACAATCACATGGGACAAAGTGACCTTTCAGTGAAAATGAGGATGACTAGGCCCAGGCTACACCTGGAAGGAAGACAGGATTGAACCCTAGTAGTAACATGTCCACACCTGCGCGCACTACTCCACCACCAGGAAGAAATGGGCATTCTACGTCGAATTGCCCGAGGTGTCAGTAGCAGTATAGCAGTAGAACACCATCCCAAGGAAGAAGGCCTAGAATGGTGGGCGACGAAATGAAGCTACCAATATTTCATGGAAGCGGTACCAACGAATCAGAGAAATATTGGTTCTTATGCGAGGTGATTTGGACCGATCGACAGACTGTAGATGATGATGTCAAGAAAAGCTAGCTGGAAACCACCCTTATGGGTTGTGCAATGGAATGGTACATGAGATTCACGTGGTTTCCTCAGGGAGGTACCACGAAAACATTAGATGAGATCTATACGGGGTTATTTGAAGAATTCAAGAAATCGAAGTCTGAGGCTCAGTACATTACCGAGTTGAAAGAAATCAAGCAGTTCCCCAATGAAACAATTTGGGAATTTGATCAGAGGTTTAAGACGTTGATGGCTCGAGTCAGCTTCAAGATGATCAATGTTCAACATAAGGAGTGTTTCACTGCCACGCTTGTCCCACATATTAGACAACCACTAATGCAGCAAAATATTGCGACACAAAGCGAGGCCTTGGAAACTACAACAAAATTGGAGGCATCACCGGTAGGAGAAAGCGTGGTTGGGATGAATCAGATTCAAGCATAGTTGGCCAATCTAACACTCCAACTGCAAGATATCAAGAAGGATAAGGAAGACCATGATGATATTCGGTGCACTCGGTGTCATGCGGGCAGACACACCAAGGATGCATGTCAGATGTTCTGAAACTACCTACTTTCAGGATCCCTGAACTCATTGAGCCATGCTGGTGTACCATGGTTCTGCATATGTAAATTCTATGGGCATCGACATGAGAACTGCGACTATATGCAAATGATGGTTACAAAGGTAGAGAGTTTGTACTATACATTCTGTCAGTCATTAGGCCACGATGATAAAAACTGTCGAGCTTATGATTTGCTCCAGGAAAGGACATATGATTCATACTTTGTGAAAGGTGAGGACCCCCAGGAAATACAAGCATAGTCGTAGATAGTAAAACTAGTAGTGCATGTGCAGTATACATTGCCACCCTAGATGCAGTTTATCCCGTCACAACCACAGCCACAGTTCGTAGCGCAACCATAGGATATGCCACGACTACAGTATAATCAGGTACTGCTCATTCAGCCATAGAAACAATGTGTTCAAGCTATGCACTATGTCCAGCAGGAGCCAAAACCCTCATAGCAGCAAATGGCCCAGCATTAGTTTCAGCAAGGAGGAATCCGAGGAGGATTTCACAGAGGATTCGGAGGGAGAGGAGGAGGCTTCGGACATGGAGGAGGACGAGGTCGAGAATCGATTCAGTGTTATACATGTGGAGTATTTGGGCACTACCAGAGGGAGTGTCCTCATGCGCAGTGTACATATTGTGTGGCCAGCGAGCATAATGTTGAAAATTTCCCTCAACTGATTACAAAATGGCAAGCTGGAAACATCCCTCTGTTGTAGAATGTGCACACTCAGAACCAACTAATATTCCAATCACAGAACCCACCGACAATGCAGAATCAAATTCCACCGCAAAATTAGATCCTGCCACAAACTTAGAATCAGCCATTAAATTAGAAACCCCCATTGAATCAAGCTCAAAACCTGAATCAAGGATTGACGGTTGCAACAATCCATACCGAACCACGAATAAAGGCCATCGACGTTGGGATTGTCACTCGCGCTAGTACGACATCTGGAGATGATGGACTGCGTCAACAAGTTCGGCTCACTGGGAAGAAAAAGGTAGCATTTGATATTGCGATGAAGAAGGACACCTTCTTCGAGGTGAAGCATGCAATCGGGAGAAATCCGGGTAAGTTACAGATTATTGACTTGCCATCTGATTTTGATCCATCTATAGAGGTAGGACCATAGCGGCAGCATGGTACCTTGCAGCAGTTCTTTGAGAATTGTTTGTTGCTGGCAAGGGATCCTACAGCCCTTGTTGAGCTTGAAAAGTTATTGTACCACAAGGATAAGAAATTAAAGGATTATGCAATGAACTCCTTGTAAAAAAAGAAGACAAGTAAAGTCATGAGGATGAATATCCAGATTGGAGATTATGAGGTTGAGTCTGTTATTATGGATCTCGGCTCAGATGTCAACATTCTGAACAAGAAAATGTGGCTGCTGATGGGGAAGCTGACACTAGGATGGTCACCAGTATAGCTCCGACTAGCAAATCAGGAAAAGGTTCAGCCCATCGGTTGTGTCTCAAATCTGGTTGTCTACATTGAAGGTATGAAAACACATGCTAACTTTGATGTGATAGAAGTAGTTGAAGATGGAGGTTCCTATCCCACTCTGCTAGGGATATGGTGGGATAATGATAACATGATGGTTATCAATTTCAAAAAACAAGTTATGATATTTTAAAACCAGGATGTCAGGGTCATTGCTCCTATGGACCCTTAGGAGGGACGTCGGTATATTGAACCTGTGAGGGATGAAGCCGATAGAAGTTGGGATCACGCCTATAATATCTCTGAAGATTATATTCACCTTACTGTTGATGGTGACCTCGGATGGCACAGCACTAGTTATGCATCCTTTGACTCCGACGATGCTTTGCAAAATTGGCAAAACAGACTGCATGAGGTGTCGTTCAGGAAATGCGGGTTGATAACACAGTCTCTTCGGTGAGTAGCAACAGAGATTTTCAAGTTGCCAATTTATGAAGGATTGCTGGGATTATCAAATTTATTTCAATAATTTGAAGAGAAAGTGTTTGAACCACAAAGGGTATTGGCCCTAGATGTAGCACTAAAGGCTACTTTGGCAGACTGGTGGGAGACGTAAAACAGAAGATCCATGACTGGGGACAGTGTCAGAGATTGATGATGATGCACTTCGGCGATTCATAGTTTTATCATGATGGGAGATATAATGGATGGAATGACCCCACCATTCACTTAATGGAATGTCAGGCCTTATGGGCATCATGACCCAAAGACGAGTGGGTCCATGCTTTTGTTCACACTCTGGATGAGATTCTGAGATCTTGGTATGTAGCAGCAGAATTGTGTAGAACTATAACCACTTGGGAGGAGTTGTCTATTTTCTTTGTGTAGACATTTAAATTTCAGGATGCCAACCCATAGGTACATAATGCATTACAAATCATCTGCGACGTAGTGTTGAAAGTTTTCCCTGTCGCATACCCCGTTGATCCACATGCGCACTGTTCAATACAATCCATGATGACATGCTACAACCTATCTGGGGAACCTGAAGATGATGGCGACCTGCAGAATGTTAATATTCCAGATTCAAAAGGAGGCCACTATGTTGCAGCACCATACAAACCGACGGATTCAATGAGTCAGCCACTAAAGATTAGGAAAGTCAACATCGGGTCGGAAGAGAACCCAAATTTTTCTAATCTCAGGGACTACTAGGATGAGGAGACAATGGCTAAAATCATGGACCTACTGCATGAATTATAGGATCTTTTTCCAACGTAGTTCTCAAAAATTAAGGGGATATTAGGGGACCTGGGGGAGATGAAAATCTTGTTAAAACCAGATGCAAAACCTGTACGCCAGAGGCTGTATCGATTGAATCCACGATACAAGGACCGTGTGAAGGTTGAGATAGACCAGATGCTAGATGTTGGGATCATCGAGTCTGTAGAATAATCATAGTGGATAAGCACTATGGTGGTCCAGGATAAAAAGACCAACGATATTCACATTTACATCGACCTAAGAAAGTTGAATGATGCATGCGTACATGATCCATTCCCAACTCCTTTTATAGATGAGGTCCTTGAAGGAGTAGGCAGTCAAGAGATGTATTCCTTCACAGATGGCTTTTTGGGGTACCACCAGATGTGGATTGCAAAGGAGGATCATCATAAGGCCACGTTTGTCACTGAGTGGGGTTGTTTTCAATATGCAGTCATGCCTTTTGGGCTTAAGAATGCAGCAATAGTATTTTCTCGGGTAGTTGTCACTGTGTTTAAAGACTTTATTCAAAAGTTTCTGCAAGTATACATGGATGATTGGACAGTCTATGGGTTAATCAAGGACCACGTCGATAACTTGTGATTGATGCTCGAACAGTGTCGACAGCATCAAATCGCATTAAATTCTAAGAAGTGCATTTTCTGTGTGTTGTTTGGAATGCTACTTGGGCACATAGTATGTAAGGAAGGTATGTTAGTCGATTTGGTGAGGATCATGCTAATCCTCAGTTTTCCATCACCGACGAATGTGAAGATGCTTCGAGCGACGCTGGGGCACGCGAGGTACTGTCGCAAGTTTATCAAAGGATACGCTATGATCACTACCCCTATGGAGAAGCTACTAAATAAAGATGTTGTGTTTGAATGGAATCAGGAATGTCAAGGAATTTTTGACCCACTAAAGGCCAAGATGGCCTTTATGCCCATACTGGTATTCCCGGATTGGAACAAAGCGTTACACGTGCATGTCAATGCCTCTTCTGTTGCAATAGGGGTTGTGCTTGGGTAACCAGCTAAGGGAAACCTGGATCACCCAATCACATATGCTAGTAGAAAGCTATCATTTTCTGAATGAAATTACATAGCGACCAAAAGACAAGGCCTGGAAATGGTGTATGCATTGCAAAAGTTGAGGCACTATTTTCTAGGTGGACATTTCAAGATGTTCATTGATCATTCTGCTTTGCAATACTTGGTCAATAATCCTATGTTAGGGGGGAAGATCTGTCGATGGTTTCTACTTTTCTAGGAGTTTGACTTTGAAATAGTTGTGAAACTAGGACAGTTGAATGTTGGTCCTGATCACCTATCTCGCATTGAGACCGATGAAGAACCTACCAACATCAATGACAGATTGCCAAATGCGCAACTGTTCTGTGCCAACATCGCAGATGATCACTATGGCCCCATCATTCAGTTCTTGGCCATAGGTCTCGCCTCGAAGGACATGTCGACTAGTCAAAAGAATAAGTTGGTAGTAAAGGATTCATATTTCTAGCTGATTGCTAGGCAGTTATATAAGCTTGCGCTAGATGAAATTTTGTGATAGTGTATCTTGCCACATGACTAGGGACCCATTTTAGAAGAAGCACATGTGGGAATCATGGGAGGTCACTATGGAGGAAGGGCGACTGTGTGAAAGGTGATGTGTGCTAGGCTATGGTGGCCTACGTTTCACAATGATGTCACATAGTATGCGAGGAGTTGTGATGTCTTCTAGCGCATCGATAAACCATCGCGGCGGGACGAGATGTCGTTGGTTCCGCAGGCGACTCTGCAACCTTTTGATAAATGGGCCATAGATTTTGTGGGTCCTATTAATCCACCAGGTAAGAGGACTGGTGCATGATACATCATTACCACAACTGACTATCTGACCAGGTGGGCAGAGGTCACACCAGTTGTATATTGTATCGCTACGACAACAACAAAGTTCATATTTGAGAATATTGTGACCCGGTTTGGGTGTCCCAGGATCTTGATGAGTGACCAAGGAATTCACTTTATCAACCAAACTGTGAGAGCACTAACAGAGGAACTGCAGGTGCAACATAAGAAAAACACACCATACCATCCACAGGCAAACGGTACTGTCGAAGATTCAGCAAACTTTTGGAAACAACGTTGACAAAGGTATGTAATGCTAATTGCGATGACTCGGACTTGAAAATCCTAGCAGTGCTATGGGCCTATAACACTACTTGTAAATAGCTGACAGGATAGACACCGTTTAAGTTGGAATGGGAAAGAGGTGGTCATGCCCATGGAATACATTGTTCCTAGTTTGCGCATCGTTGCGGTGACCGAAATGGATGATATAGAGGCATTAGAAGAGTGCATTGTGTAGTTGGTCGAGCTTGAAGAAGACCATTTTATCATAGGTTTCCATCACCGGGTTGCAAAGGATCGACAGAAGGCATGACATGATTGCCACATTAAGAAAAAACAGTTTGCAGAAGGAGATTTGGTGCTGTTATACGACAACAAGTTCATGAAGCATCTAGGTAGGTTACATATGCACTAGTTAGGTATGTATCTTGTTCATTCCATTACTTCTGGAGGTGAAGTTCAGTTGCAGCAATTCAATGGTGCAGTATTCCCAAAGCTCGTCAATGGGAGTCACTTGAATCCCTATAAGATGGGGTCAGAGCCACGCATTCCTTAAGGCACTAAAAAAAAGAAAAAAAAAGAGTTTGTTAGATAGCAACAAGGCGAGCCTAGAGGAAGAGGCTGCGACAGAAGGACGACCACTTGCGACAGCTGTAGGGCTATGGGTCGGTCAAATCAATAATAAATGCAGGTAGTTAAAATAGTTAGTTGGCGGCGCTTGTTGAAACGATGTGAATTGATGGATGATCCGACTGTTAGAAGGGTAAGATTGTCGGTGGATCTGGCATCGTTACTGCCGTATTTATTCATGATGGACATCGTAGATTTGGTAATGACGAGTTTGAATTTGGAAATGGCTATAAAAAGTGCGCGGAACGCGGGAGGACAACATTGTTCAATTAAGTGAACAGAGTGTTGAGTAGAGTGCGAATTGTGAAGTTGTGTTGTGATCTTTTGGTGAGTTACAGAGTCTAGGTGTAGTGTCATTGGGTGCATTATAAGGCTTAAGGAGTGAGGCATGCTGAGCGACCTCGATGCAATTAAGATTTCCAGTGAGAAAGAGTCCCCCATTCGGCCCACGACTATTAAATAATAAGTCATGACCATGGAAGTAGGCTCATCATCCATTCCCAAGAGAAAACGGTAGGCTCAGAATCCTAGTACCACGCCGCCACAGAAGAGGTAGACCCGCACTTCAGCTAGAGTGCAAGGAGAAGTGACTGCACAGAGCGGGTTGTCAAGCTTGAGAACTGTAGAGTCTACTGCACCTAGGGGCATCTCTATTCATGATATCTTGGGATATGTTTCTCCTACACGACCGGGAGTGAAGTCGAGGCAACCTATGAAGAATCAGAAGTATCTACCAAAATTGTTTCCGTCACCAGAAGGGATTCCATGCTCGGTCGATATAATCCCTGCCTTGATTTGATTGAAATTTGAGTACCATGATTCTCTACTACTTAAATATGTCTAAGATGAGCCCTATGAGTTAATTTCGATGGGGTTTGGTGCACCGATTCGGTGGATTCCTCAACCTTGGGTGAGTGGGTTGGACAACTCTAGATTGTTGGGGCTCATCAATATGCCTCATTTTGGGCGGCTAAATGAATCCCATGTGTGTGTTAAACAAATTTTGGCCTATTTTCATGGTGGGGTGCTCTGTTTGAACGATCCCATTCTCATCACAGTAGACTTAATTGCGAGCATTATGGGCTTGCCGAAGGTCGGGGGAGATTTGGCGAAGTATATCCACAGGAGGGATACTGACAAAAAGCTTTCCAATCACCTGAAGGAGAGCTTTGTCTTATAGCGCAACGATCGTGCTTATAGTATTGATAACAGCAACTCACAAGCAGTGTGGATTGGAGCGCACATTCTGGTGAGCAAGGTTGTTCGGGGAAATCGATCGGTCCAGTGTAACTTAGGCATTGTCGCATGCACCCATAAATGCGTCGAAGGAGTACATAGGAACTGGTATTTTTTTTTGCTTAACCAGTTGTTGGAAAATTCTCTGGCTGCTCAGGCTGACCGACCATTTTCATATAGTTGGCTCTTGATTCTTATTGCACTTGTTGGGTGGATGGAACCTGAAGATTATCAGCCCATAGCAGTCGATGCGGTGAAGGAGTGTCGAGTCACACGATATCAAAATTTGTGGTGGGTTGAGGAGCCCAGACGATAGATAGACTGTGCGATCCATTTTTGGATCTATTGGGATTTGCTACAAGCTGCCACTGTAAAAGTCCCCTGCTTATTTAACTACGTAGTAACCAAGTATCGACGAATCATTCAGTTTGCTATCGGGCCTCATTCCATCTATGTTTAGGCATGGCGGGACCTCGATAAGTAGTGGCTCCCTCTGGCTTATAAATTTACAGAGGACGAATTGGATGCTATTATTCAAGAGTGGTCAACAGAATGGTGCAACCCGATGAGTCAAGAAGAACTCTCTAAGGAGCCATCGCCTGATTCCCTAGAAGAGCCTGCCCAGAAGGAGTTGAGTGTCCATGACTCTAACAATGAGTAATCAACAGACCCTAAGGTCAAAGCACAGTGCATATGGGAGGAGACTTGCACCAAATGGTGCCAAGAATATGATGCGAGTAGCTGTATCAAGTCAGGGATGGAGGACTAACTACAGTGGCTCATCAAAGTGGTCACTGACTCCTCTGAGGCTGCGACGCAGGTGATCTGAGAGTCCAACCATGAATAATTTGGCGTGGTAAGAGATAGATTGAATTCCATTTTTTATATTGTTTCTAGGCATGCATCCATGAGACATGCGATGTAGGAAGTCCCATCAATTAGCACCAAGCCCCAGGCTAGGAATGTCCAAGTTCCCCCGACTGCGATCAACGTGGGGAGTGAGGAAGTACACCAATTTTTGGGGTCGATCGAGATCGTTTCCTTGGATCTCAACAAGTTATTTTCTCAAGCGTTGGTGGAGCTGCAACATGTTTCCACCTTAGAATTAGCGGATCGACAAAAGGAGCTGAATGATGGATACGTATAGTCATAGACCATAGCCAAGAAGCTGTAGAAGGAAGCAGAGGAGCTATATCAGGTAAGGGGTGCAACTGGTGGAAGAGAAATTGGGAGAGATTGATGCATTAAAGGCGGCGTAGGCTCAGCTACAACGCAAGGTTGCTGAGGAAATTACCGAGCTGAAGAAGGTGTAAGACCACCTTATTGTTGAACAAGCGCAGTTGTGCGCACACTATGATGAGGTCGAGGAAGCTATTACTGAGGCCTGCCAGCATATCTTTGAGAGCATGACCAAGCTCACCCTAGTCGATAAGGCCAAGCGACTGGGGAAAACTATTGTCTGGCTCCAGGACACTAATTTGATGCTCAATGCCTTGGTCCAACCCACGACACCGCTGAAGCAGGTTGCTGAATAGAAGGATTCTATTGAAGAATTCATGACATAGTTCGAAACCATGGAGCAAGAGGCCAAGACCATCATGGAGGCGACAATGCAATTTTTTCAAAGCGTTGTCCAAGATGAGTAGCTTGACTAGCTGACCATGCAGGTACAAGAAGATGAAAGACAACTGACGACACTAAAGACATCTTTGCGGGAAATGTCGTTGATTGTGTAGATCACATGGGATGAGGAATTGAAGGACCTATAGTAGAGAGTTTCTCATGCATAGGAATGCCAACAAAACAATCGTGCTTAAATCGATGAATTTCAAGAAGTTGGTGGGAAGTTGGCTGTTAAAATAGTCACCACATTGCAGGTGGTGCAAGAGAATCGATAGATGGTCGATGGCAAGGCTAGAGAAGAGCACCCTGTGTAGCAAGTCTTGACCAACTGTCAAAGCGAGGCTGGAAAAGTCCAGCTGTAGGTTCACGAGATCTCACAGTCACTTCGAAGATTTCAAGTCTGGGACATCGATGTATACCCTGTCAACTTGATGTGGATCGAGGAGGAGCCACAAGACTATGGTGGGGACCTGTTGGTAGGGGTTTTGGTAAGTGAGTTGCGTAGCATCGTGACATCTGCGCAAGTTCACGCGACGTCGCTCAAGGCCAGATCAGCACGATGGGTGAAAAGATAACCGTTTTGGAATATTTAATATATTATTTGACCAAGTTTTTTCGCCATAGGTTATTAGTGGTTATATGTTAGTTAGAATTGGACCTTTGATGTCAAAGCGCAAGCCTATATATAGAGCTTGTTTTGCAATTGTAAGAGAAATATAGAGATAGGGGATAGCGATAGAGAGTCATATGTTGTATATGCGATCTGTCTGAGTTTTGGGATGTAATTGGTCTCCTACTGTGGAGAAGGATCATCTGTTTTGGATCTATTGCGCAAGATGAATATGACATGATGGTCATTTCATAAATCTTGTATTTTGTCTTACTATTTTCTTTTTTGCGATACATATGTGAAATGTATTTAATTTGTTATGATGATGCTATGATCTACTGTCTTTCAGTTATGATCTACTGACGATGTCGCAATCTGTTCTATTTCTCTTATGCTGATGTTGTTGCGATCTATTGCTATTTCTGTTGCATTATGAGTTAAGTTGTTTCATAAATGATGTTGCTGCGCTAACACCACTATGACAAATACATGATGCAATCTATATGTAGTTGTGAAGATGAGTGAATGATAATGGTATAGATTTGGATCTGATAGTTATGTTCTTTTCCCCGTCGGATCCCATATCCTCCCTCCTTACTGTCAGAAACTTGGTTCCAATCGCTCTCCCTTGAACATATCGGGTGAGACTTCATCCACTCTGCGGATGTTACTGGGCAGGGTAATTCCTTTCTGGGCCAGTGCTCAGGGAGACTGCACTGGTTGGGCGTTGATAGAGTGAGAATCCCTATCGATGAGGTTTTGTTGGTGGGTTTTCGCCAACAACAAATCATTCACGTTGCTAGGGTTTATTCTAAGTACAAATGCAGATTCAATGGTGACACCAACATATCTATAAATCCATCCAGGTCTATACTTGAACCTTGATCTACAATTTCTCCTTGTAGATCCATGTGTCTAAGCAATAGATATAACCATTTTCTATCCTTTTCACACCTTGAGGTAGTCACATCTCAATAAAAAATTCCAAACACCAAGGCCACTCAAGTGGCTCTAATACCGTTGTTAGGAATAAAATATGCATGAGAGAAAATAAATACACAAATAAGAGAAAACATAATAGCAACACAAATATGTACCCTAGAAAACCCCATGCTAGGAAAAAACAGTCAAGTAAGATCTTCACTCATGGCCAAAACCGACCATCCAAGCCAAGTGAGTTAGCTAAGCTCACCTTCTAAACCACTTACAATGGAGAATTACAACCCTATTTATAGGGTTTTTCTCACGCAAATACAACTAACAAGAAACCACAGGCTAACAAAATCGTGTGCCCAAAACAGGGTAATTTTTAGGGGTGAAAGTTCGCCAATTGGCTATTTTTTGGGTTTTTTTCAAAAAATAAATTCCTTATTTGGTCATTCTTAGTCTCTAATATCGCTTATATTTACATAAAATATATATATTTTTATCATAATATTTGCCAAATTTACACATTTCAGTGTTAATTGTATGTTTCATATTTAATATTCGCCTACCTATCTATAAACATGTTTTTTCAATCCAAAACAATCACCTAGAATACTATACTTAAGTATAATATTAGAATCCTTAAAAAATACCCTGGCCCAAAATCACATACATTCTTGCTCATTCCTGAGTCAAGGTTAACCCTAACAATAAGTTTTATATGCATCCCAATGTTCAAAAGAGGCTTTGAGTTCATCAACATAATCATATAACATCATTTTGTATGCAAACAAGATCCTTTGCCCCTAGTGTCAATGAAACCATGCATAAATTTTCACGTTCCCATGCCTCCGACCGGCGAAGAGGACGCGACTACAAGCTTCAAACACATGGGCTAAGAGCCCCATGAACATGTACATGCATAAAAATTGCTGAAACAAAATGCTTAAATGAGACTTTGAACTAGAATATGCACACACAAATATTTATCATGCACAGATGCAATTATTCAACATTCACAGCTACAATTATATGTCTTGCACAACGGAATTAATGTGCATTCCTTCAAGCATTCATTTAACTTGTTCATCATTTTCATTAACAGAAAATATAGTTGCAGAAGTAAAAATGGACAAGATCACTTATCTTATGATGAAATCGTTCCTCAACTAGCTACGTCGCTGCAACGTTCCACCCAACCATAGGCCAGCGTGCTCCTTAATCTCTCAGCAACGCTGCCATCCCCGAGCTGGGCATGATTCTCCAAGGAATAAGGGAACTAGCAGACTTACACATAGCCAAGGATTCACAAACATAGCCAAGCCAACACAGTTGGGTTTATCAGGCCATCAAGGAGTTGGGAAAGGCTCAATGCTAAGATGGTGAGCTCATTATAGAGCTAAGAACTCCTACACCAAAACTAGCCCGGCTTCTAGAACACCCACACACACCCAACACAAGGAATCAGTCCCTTCTCTGCTACACAGTCCCTCAGGCCCTGCATTCCCTTCCAATGCTATTCAGGGGTTGTGGAGAAGAAAGCCAACCCTTTAGCTCTGTCTGTGTGGTTTCCAGCCACCAGGTTTATCAAGCAAAACTAAGCCCCCATCCCTACTCCCAACATAGTCCGAAGACCATCCATTGCACTCATGCAATCAATCAGCTATTACAGCTTATACAGGGGAAAAACGAATCCCAAGCGAATTATACAGTCCCAAACGTATCAGTGGACATGGGGAAAGAACAACAGTCCCGAAATGTAATCAACATACATTACCAACATACACAGGGAAAACAGCAGTTCGTCTTACACAATCGAAGCCGCTGGGGAAAAATGTATGTAGACCACATTGGGGACGAATTTACAGTCTCCTGACCCGTGCATGAACAACCACAATGCAGAACCCACCGATCAACCCGTGAGTAAAGGAAGGAACCACACCATTCTCAGATCCGCAGGGGAAAACCACATGGTAAGACACAGGAAAACCTGTGTGGAAGAATCATTAACTGACAATGGTTCCTGCGTGAGGATGGTATGCAGCTCCGCCCATGTGTGTGGATGAACAGGAAACCAGAGGTGCGTGAGTGCTTCAGCTAGTCGTGGAAGGAGAATGCATCCGCGGGAGTGAAAAACCAGGTAAATCCTGTGGGTAGAGGTGAACCCAAAATCGTGAGGACGGTGGTTTCTTCCATGGTGAAGTCAACTGTGGTGGAGTGTGCGTGTGGGTGAGGACTGACAGTCCTTCCACCCTACTCCCAAAGCAATTAACTGCTTCAACCACCAGTAGCCATTCTTTAATGAAAGTGGTTGGAATAAAACAAGGGGGGAAGACACATGGGTATTTTCCCTCACTGGCCCAAGGTTTGACAAATTCCCCACCCTTATCCCCGTGAAAATCATGCCCCTTTCTCATTTTAGTTGCCGCGATCGTAGCTGGTTGGGTTCATTTAATTAATTATAGATGCATATTTACATGATGACAAGCATAATATATGCCGCATGCCCCGATATACCATCGGTGACAATTTAAATCCAAAACATAGCATAACCGATCAACGGTGGGGCCTTGGCCTTTAGCTCCACACCATGATCATTTACAATATATACATCATCATATACATCTAATGCAACGGGGTCAAAACCGGGGTGTGACATAAATAATGTATGGAAATGGTCAATAAATAAAATTATTTAAACACACATGCACACAAGGAAAATTATATAATAACTTACAAGGAAAATTATATAATAACTTCTAAGGAAAATTATTGAACCTTCCTATGGAGCAAAACAAAACAATGAATTAAGGATATCTTTTATGAAGAAAAGTGCAAGTAATGGGTAGGCCATTAGAGGAAATTTCAACTCAAAATGGGCCTCCTAAGAAAAATAATAAAATGATATTTATTAATTTTTGAGGAAGAAAAGTAAAAAAAATCCTTTTTTTGTTCGTATTTTCGACATATGTCCCTGTGATTTTGCTCAAATTTCGATCAGGAGAGCTCATTGGATGCGAAATTAAATTCCGCATCCAACGAGTACCCACTCTACATACTTTTGATGGACCTCGCTACCCCACAAACAAGAAATACCTTAAAAAATGTGATGATGACATCATCATCACATTTTTCAGGTATTTTTTGCTTTTGGGGTAGCGAGGTCCATCAAAATTAAGACGAGTGGGTACTCATTGGATGCGGAATTTAATTTTGCATCTAGGGTGCTCTCCCAATCGAAATTTGAGTAAAAACACAGGGAGATATGTCGAAAATACGAACAAAAAAAATAGTTTTCTTTTATGATACCTATCCCCAAATTTATATTAAAAAATTGTTTAAGACCTATACGGTATTTCAAATTTAAAGCAATTTCATTGGCTCACACATAATGACATCGAATTTGAATTAGTGTTAAAAGACCCATTTTGAGTTGAAATTTCCTCTAATGAATGCCTTTCAATATTTTTTTCAAAATCCTAGCATTGAGTTCATGGATCCTTTGTATAATCATTAAAGCGTTTTAATGGGAGACAAAGTTTATAAGGATGGGGTAGTTATATTTTTTGAGAAATACTTTTTATATTTACATTCCATATTTACAATCATACTGACTAAAGGATTTGAGCATGGGTCTCCACGTTAATAGAATCTTGATCACCTTGTTGCTTGTTGATAGACCACATTCTTGCACATAGCGATGGTAATATCTTGCTTGCACATAACACTAAATGACATAAGTGAATACTCATCCACGAAACCATTTCCCTCATAAAAATAAAAGTAATTATGATACTCCAATGATGTAGAATGTATTGTAGAATGAAGCAAGTTGCCAAAATGCTATTGGACACTTCTCTTCATCAAGCTTAGTAACTAGACACAAGAACAAAGGAAAATTCTAAGTCAAGTTGTTTGCAATTGCATATAGAGCCAAACACCAAAACCAGACCTTGAAGCGAAGAAAAACACAAGCCCAAATGGTAGAGTTAGCAGAGAAAGACCTTGTCAATCTACACTAACACAATAACAAAAACACCAATAATTGAACCTCTATCAAACATATCACTATATGCTGCTTGCAAAAGGAATTGCAATGATGACTACCATGCCCATAAAAGAGACAAAAGAAAAATCCTATAAAGCATTTAACAAAACATGAGCATAGATGCAATGGAGATAGAACTAGAATACCTAAATAGAAAGTTGATTGAGATAGTTAAACAAGATTGGAAACACTAAGAAACAAACGCTCAAGAAAATGTGATCAAAGAAAACACTAAATGATCCTACAGATCTCTAGTTCCAGATACCAAAACAAAGCATAAACATAGCTAGATATCGAAACAAAGGAAAATCATAACTAGACTCTCCTAGTAAAAACCTTATCAAGATAGTTAAACAACACCCAAAACACCAAGAAACAAACCCTACAACAAATATTATCCAACACAATATGAAATGCACTTGCAGAGCTTTAGAACCAAACACTATATAACACAATAAAAACATAGCCATACTCTCTAAGCAGAAACCTCATCGAGCCAGCTAAACCACATCACAAACACCAAAAAAACAAACTCTAGAAAAAATGCCATAAAAAACTATTAAATGTGCGTATAGAGCAATCAATATTACTTGTAACATATCAACAAATGCAGAAAAAATGACCTCCACTTATCACCACCATCCTTACTCCAAATCCTGAAAAAGATGTAAGAAGCCAATGCCAACACCCAATCACAATGCAGATACATTCTTTCCAATAATCCACTTTAATATAACAAATTCCAATCCCCGCATACATTAACATGAAGAAAAATAACCTCATCATAAGGACAAAATGATATTTTGGATATAATATAACCCTATAAGGACATAGTAAAAGTATACAGTGTCTTTGTATAATGAAGAAGTCTTTAATAAAAGTATAAGGTGTCTTTGCACAATTAAGATGTCTTTGTTACAAATGGTTTACTCCATCTATTCTAACATGTTGTTATAATTTTCTGATGATTATATATATTAAAATTACACACCTTATTATGTGGTTGTATGAATAATTAGACATAAAATTACATAATGATGTGGAAGTTTTTGTATTTTTTTACAATATTTATAATGATATTATTCATTTTACAGTATATTTTTAGATATATTTATATTTCTCTATATTTTATAAAGAGATATATATATATTTTTAAATATTATATATATATTAATAATACTTTCTTTGATTCGAAAGTATAACATCAAAGTTAAAAAAAACATGTGTTTTTCTTTGGTGAAAAGGCTTAGAGCTATAATATCTGGAAGTTGGAACTAATAAGAATTCCATCATGATGTTCACTCATCACATGGTCATGGTAAATCAAACTTTAATGATATCACATTGAAGTTTGAACTCATTTCAAAGCGCTCAACCTAATATTAATCAAAGAGAGACAATATTTCTAGATTCATGGATATTATTAATTTATTAAGGATATCGAGAAACGCCCTCTTAAATTTCCTAACTAAACATCAAACAAATATCTGAAACGTGGCACCTATCTGAAAAGCTCACAGTCATATAATGTTTGCCAATTGCCACGCTAAACAAGAAATATGGGAACGGGGAACATGCATTTATGCGACATCTATCGTCTTGCCAAGCCAAACATGAATACTAATAGGATATGTGCAGTTGCAGATCTTATCTACTCGCAGAAAACCGATGCAACTATTTATTGCATTTCGATGCGCACCGCAGATGAGTGAAGGTTTCAAAATACAATTCATGGTGGCACACAGTATTCTTTGTAAGAATCCACGACCACAGCACTAGGGTTTCAATAAAGACAGTTTATAAATAGTAGGAAACGGATACAAGAGCAACATAGTCCTGTTTCTTTCTTCGGTCCTTCCTAATAGGGTTAAATGGTAATGGATCCAATAGCAGAGGGTCTAATTGCCTTGGCTGCAATCCTCATAGGATTGCTATTTGTTCTTGTGATTTTATGGAAGTCTAACCATAGCATTGGGAGTCTGAGAAATAAGCACGTACTAATCACAGGAGGGTCCAGCGGAATCGGTCTCCACATAGCCAAAGAAGCGCTGCTTCAAGACGCTTTTGTCACTGTGATTGCAAGGAATCCTGTAAAACTCGAAATTGTAGCCGAAGATCTTACGAAACAAGCCAACTGTAACCGAACTAGGGTCAACGCAAAGGTAATTATCTTATATACTAGATCATTGATTTCAAGAACATTTCATATTCTCATCTCTGTATTAACTTGTTCAGGATTTTAGATTTCATGTAGGTATTGACATGGGCATGGCTGGTTGGATTGCATTGCAGGCTGCAGATGTTAGCGACTACATGAAGATTTCGGAAGCCATTAAGGAATCTCATATGTGGAAACCCATTGATGTACTTATCTGCAACGCAGGGTTTGTGAGGAGTGAATATTTGGAGAACACAAGTATAGAGGACCTGGACCTCATTATCCAGACAAATTTGACTGGGACTCTCTATACTTTGCGTGCCGCTCTCCCACTTATGAAAAATCGCAATGGCAGACCAAGGCCTCCTGGGTCCGTTGTGCTCATGTGCTCTCTTGGATCTTTGGTATGGCCTTGTATTTTATTCATTTACCTCTTTTTGTACAATTTGGATTTGTTATTTTGTTAAAAATTCAATAGCTGGTATAAATACTGATCTTATCTGAAGTCCTGTAATTTTTACAGTTCGTAGGTCTTAACATTAGGAATTTTCGTGCAGTTCTTACTCTATGGCCACGACATATATACTGCAACTAAGTACGCTCTTAAGGGTTTGGCCGAGTCACTGAGATTACAGTTGATACCTTACAATATCAGTGTCAGCCTCGTTTGCCCGGGGTTCGTAGAGACTCCATTGTTGGATCAATGTGAAGGTGAGTTTGTGCATATTTCCATTCCAGATAGATTTCTTATTCAGTGTATCTACTCACATTTAACATAGATTTCAGCGCCTGTGTTTCCAACTTAAGATATGTGTATTATATGCATGCAGCGGAAATAGAGGACGGGATGTTTGCACTAGTGAAACTATTCAATTTATACAGCCGAAAAAAGGCGGAGAACCCAAAGGATGTTGCAAATTATACGCTCAAAGCTGCAAAGAAGGGAAGGTTTTTAACGACTGCGTTCTTTCCGGGGATTTTTCTTACAACTCTGTCAAGGGGTGTATTCCCAGCAGATTCTTTTTCCATGGCTCTTCTGGAGCTTGTTCTGTACCTGCCATTTAGATTGATAAGTTTAGTTATAGCTTCCATTACCCCCTTTGCTCTTCGATATGTTCATAAGCGATATTACAAAGATCAAAACCAATCTTCTTTTGGCAATTAAAAAGTACATCCATCAGATTATATATTATATGCAATTGTATCAGATAACAAGAGCTACTTCGCGGCAAACAAGAGCTGCTTATCCGCAAATTGCAATGTCCTTTTGGGCTATAAAACAGAGCTGTCAAAAAGGTAAACTATTGTGTGATTTATGAGTCAATAAGTCAAGTTCAGTTTATTGAAAAGCTATCAGATTTAAACAAAATTCATTGGTTGTCTTTTTTTTTTTTCTAAATAGGGAGGTCTGTGTTAAGCCATCATTGTGTGAAGCCAAATAAGATTTAAACAAAATCCGGAGGTCTGTGTTAAGCCATCAGACCCAAACAAAATATATTGGTTGTCTTATTTGTGTAGAATGGCCTCTTTTAAGTTATTATTATATTGAAGTAAATTAAAGTTCCTATCAAGAATGAGATTTTTGCTACATTTTTTCATATCCAATGTGACAAAGACAAAGACTAATTACACTCAGAGTACAAAATGTTTTTCATCTAAATAGTTCTGTGTAATCTAATCATGTGATTGATACCTAACAGACATACTAATTACACTCAGTACAAAATGATTTTCATCTTTATAGTTCTGTGCGAGTGATACCTACAAGACATATGACAAAGATTCTAACCATGTGAGTGATATCTACAAGACATATGGCAAAGATTATCGGACATGGAGTTCCTTTCAATTTCATGTATATTTTCTTATTATTTTACATTTATCATATTCATAAAAAGATTCCAAAAATGCAGGAATAGCATCTTCCTTTAAGGTAAAGGAGCATATATAAAATATGAAACTGTATTATTTCAAACCTTTCCATTATTAATCACAAATAAATCTAAGTATTTATGAATAACATCATCAAACATAAATAGTCCACCTGAACACTACTACCAACCTTTTAAATCCATATTCACTGTTGACAAAGATTCTCTAGTAGGATCTGGAAACAATAACATGGCTCGAATTAAATCCATATTCACTGTTAACAAAGATTCTTTAGTAGGATATGGAAACAATAACATGGCTCGGCCAAAAGTCCAGAATAAAAAGAATCCATGAAAACCTCGAAGTGGACACAAATACATAGAGAGCATAAAAACCCAGTGAGAGTATTATATGGTAAATATTAGAGTAATTGTATAAAATATGGGAGATAGTGAGAGTATTATATGGGAAATATAAGAGTAATTGTATAAAACATGGGAGATATAAAAGTAATTGCATCTTTAGTCAAAGCAGTATTTCAATTTATGGATGAGCTAATTGATCATGTTAATTAAATGCTAAAAACACAATTTCAAATAAAAAAACATGTAGCCAGGAATGTCATGTATCCTTTCTATAAATCAACTTCTAAGTATAGCTGGCAATATTGCGAGTAAGTGAAGAAATGTCTTGGAAATGGAAGCCATGTCCTTAATAAAAAAACATTCATCCCTATAGACTACTGAGAATAGATACAAAGAAAATTTAAGGAAAGTAAAAACGTTTATGGAAAAGAAAAAAGTTTTGATAAATCTTACCCAATATTAAGGAGCGACTCATAATACATGAAAAAGAACTAAATGATTGAGTCCATAGAGAGAGGGGGCAGTACTAACATTTTCAAGGGGGCAGTACTAACATTTTCAAAATTTTGATTCAAAGGAAATCTTGAAAGTAATTTAGCCACAATTCGAGCTAATAGCTATCAAAGCATTTGGGCATTTTATTGATCGTTTTCATATTAATAAATTATTAAATTATACATGGCATACCAAGGGATATCAACAATAGAATACCCATAGAATACCAATAGCATATTGGGCATTTTATTAATCGTTTCATATTAATAAATTATTAAATTATACATGGCATACCAAGGGATGAACAACAACAGAATACCCATAGGAAACCAATAGGAACAACCAACCAAATGCTTCCTACCCATAGGAGACCAATAGGAGCAACCAACCAAATGCTTCCTACCCACTTGAATTTGGTATGAATTTGGTAGAAGAATAATTCTTAAGTGTAATTTTGATTACTAAAATTATGATTTGGAATATTTGGGTAGTATCAAAATTGGGAATTTAATAGAGGAAAAAAATTGTGACTGTTATTGTTGAAATTTGATGGGTAAATAGCCTTCATTTTTCATTTTACACTCAAAATATTGCCACTTCCTAAAATTAAACGTGAATTTTGATTTCATCCCTCATTTTTTAATGCATTTTTATTTTTACATGTCATTAATATATTGTATTTGGTTCGAATTCTTGCATAGAAAAAGAACAAGTAAAGCAAGAAATACATTATATCGGTAGAAAGTGTGTGCACAGACAACATGCAAGAATTCGAACCAAATACTTTTTTTCAATGAAAGATGGATCAATATGATTAATTGAATTAATCAAGTGAATGTTGATGTACACTACAATAGTGTACATGTTTATATAGAATGTTGAGACGCTTGGGTGACTACCTGTTATGTTTAGTTACAAAACAAGTTATAATGGTTTGGAAGTTCAACCGTCATAGACAAATGGAAGATAGAGAGATACTCTGCCGATGTTCGACAGTCGGCGATGTCGACAATGCATGTGGAGCTGTTGTATGTCGAGCGTGAAACCTGTCGAGGTTGTTGAAGTAGGTTGTGTTGAGGTTCAGACTTGTCGAAGCCGATGCTGAACTTGTCAAAGTAGTCAAAGTGTTAGAGTTTGTCGAAATTTGACAACATGCCAACTACTGGTTGGATCATTGAAAATGTACTCAAAGAGACTTTGAGAAAGTAGAATATAAATTGCAGCTAATGTGTTGTAGATTGTACTCCTTATTGGAAAAATAATAAAAATATTAACAATTATTGGTGGACGTAGCCCCTTGTTGTTGTCAACCACATATATTGGTGTCCCCCTGTTATTTTTACTTTATGTGTTTCATTTATGCTTTATCTAATTGTCATGATGAATATAATGGTTTATATGTTATGTGTAGTCACCGTCAAAAGAGTATGATGTGTAGTAAAAGAAATGTGTGTGTTCTTTCCTTATAGGATAATGTTAATACTGAGACATTACTTAACTTTTAGTTATACTTTGTTTGAAGAATGAGGATTACCGCCAACTATTAAATGTTATTCAATGTGAATCAAGATGACTACAATGTCATGCATATGATCTTCATTCCAATAATAGTGATTGATTATGATGCAAAATAGAAGTTTGGTTGATGTAATTATCACGGCATGTTGGCATGATAGCCTTAATTATTATGTTATTTATCTCTTGCATAAACAGATAGTTATTTCTTGATATAAATCTTAGTTTATCCACCATTATCTTTATGAAGTCTCTTATGAAAGGTACGAGTCTTTGCACTAAGAGGGACTAGGGTTTTATTATTTTTTGTAGTTGTGAATGGAAAAGGTTGTATTACATTATAAGTTAATAATTTTATATCGTCATTTGGACTAATATTTATGATTGAAGCATATAGTAAAAAAAAAATTACCCCATCATCTGTAAAAGGTAAAGAGGAGATTGAGTTTGCTACAAATGGTATCAGAGCAAGTTTACAACACTCTAACCTAATGGACTCGTTGGCATACGGGTATGTTATGAACTTTATGAATAATTGAGTATTTGAATATGAGACTTTATGTTTACTTATTGCCATGCATGCTATGGAAAGAATAGTGTTATGAACGCTAAAGTACAAGAACTAGTTCGCTTAGAGTTATATGTTGGAATCTATGAAGCTTGTTGCATAACTGAAATGGAAAAATACATGCATGAAGAGTGAAGTTTTGTTGGAATATTGACAAGGTAATATGTTTTGATTTGATTAGATATTTAGTATGAGAAAGAGACTATGTGTTAACATGTAGCCAATATGTTACGTCTAAACACTTAGATACATTCTAGTGGAAAATTTATACATATTGATTGTATTTTAGTCTTAAGGATTGTTACAGATAAGATGTAGCCTACACCTACATTCCTTAGAAGGATAAGCGTAGTTATATGACAAAGCTTAATGCTAGAAGCTAATAATATGTAGAAGATAAGTTCTTGGGATAAGGTTGTAAATTGATGGAATAAACAAGTGGCATTTTTAATAGTGTGAAGAGTTACTCCTAAATATTTAAAAGGGTAGGTGCAATTAAATGACATGACCATATGCCAATGTTTAATTTTAAGAGGATTAAGTTAAGGTTAAAACCTAAGTAGTTGATCAAGTTAGCCTAGCAACTATAGCATGTTACCAGCGGGCATTATAAGAATAAGGGACTTAAATAATCCTATGGAATTATTATTAGATATATTATACATGTTTTTTTATTTGTAAAGATAAAGAAAGCATATATAAGTGGATTAAGATGTTATCAATGACCTAATATATCATGTAGACATCAGTTTTAATGTACTTGGTTTGTTTGGTTAAAGGTTCAACGAGAAAATATTACAAATGTACTTTAACAATATTCCATCATATTATGTGCATAATGGTATGTTACATTGTAAGCTTAAATTCATTGGAAGTATGTTAGAGAGGTTGAATGCATGGTATCAATAATATGAGTTAAGGATGTTGAAGAGGAAACATGGAAAAATAAAGTTAGAAGTAACACCAAAATATTATAGAAAAAAGGAATGCATTTTGCTTAAAGTACACATCAATGAAAGGTATATGCAAGTGTAGTTACAACTAATTTGTTATGAAAGTAATGCATTGAGATTATGCAAAAGACAAGTTTGTTGTATCAAGAGATTATGGACATCCTAAATAGCACCTTGATATTATATTTTGTTGTTTTCTTTATGAGATTATGATGCAAATAATTTTGGCAAGAAATTGTGAGTAAAGTATTTAGGTACTTAGGGTTGCAAGAAACACCGCCAAATGGGAAATCAGTGAGATGATCAAAAGAAAATGGTTAATTTCTTTATGAAAAGAGGTAACATCTAGAATGAGTATGAATCCTTGATTATTATGAAATGTTAGCAAGATGTTTTTCTCTAATAAATCAATTTCATTTATGGAAAAACATAGTCTAGATAACTTGGTATGCTAAGAATATACTTTGGGATAGTGCAAGCTAATGAGGGTCACTTTTGGCACGTTAGATGCAATAGAAAACTGAAAAATCAGAAATCCCTCAACTTAATTGTTTTTTTTGAGATACTTACACAAAATATCTTGCTTTGAGTAAAAAATATTAAATGTAGGAAATTGAATCATGTTTCCAAATATATAAGGTTTATGTATTGAAATTTTTTATAACTATGTCAAATTTCATTTTTTCTAACAATCACTTTTTTTTAGGCAAATGATGAGGTATATGTTTTTGTGGGTGTAGCCTTTGAGGTCCTAAATTATGCTTTCGAGATACAAAACTTTGCAGGCATGTAGAGAACATATAACACTAGTCCAAAGCTATTTTTTGAAAATAAAATTAGAAATTTTTAATTTCTTTTATAATTATCTAAGTGATCATTCCTTGAAAATGGTATGTCTTTTGTGGGTGCAGCCTTTGAAGGTCTTAATGAAATAATCATGAAATGGGTTTTCTATAGAATGTATAGGTCAGTGTCTTCTAGTGCACCATATAATTTTTTTTTTAAAGATTACGAATTGAAAAAGTTGTGGGAATAACACTAACAACATGTATTTTTAGTTAAGGAGTTAGGACACAATAGAAATTGAAAACAAATAGGAAAATATAATATTTTTTAATAAAAAATACATATTTAGAATCTGTAGAAAAAATGCTATTTATGTTTAAGATTTAGTCAAAAATGACTCTGTGTAGCATATTGTAATGAGTGTGTAAACAACGACTTCTTTAGAAAATTGGGGAAATGCCCAATTAGCTATGGTTTATCATGTACCATAGCACAAGTTTGGTATTACCGAAGCAAATTCCAAACCATACACATAGGACTATTGGTGACATGCAAGCAAGTGAATTGACATGTTTAAATTCAAATTACATCTCTCGCCTTGTAGAATTTATAAGTGCGTGCACGTTATATAACTACAAAACTTGAGCATGTTACATAACTATAAAACAAGAGCACGTTATGTAACTATGAGATGTGAACGCATGTTGTAGAGCTAAAAATCTATCACTATGTGTAATATATCAAATTTATGGATAATAGTTTAGAGGGGGTGGGAAGGGTCAAGGGCCTAGGAAGATGTTGGAAATTCAAGTCGGGGTGGTTAATAGTTGAAAGGAGGTTGGGAATGGTCAAGGTCCTAGCAGGATGTTGTAAATTTGAGTGGAGAAAGGGGGATAAGGTGGAGAGGAGGAAGTGGTTGATGGTTTGATGAGAGAGAGGATTGGTGAATGGAAAAGTGGATATGGAGTATTAGAGGAGTAATAGGATGTGTAGGAGGAGAGAGGTGAAGGAGGGGGGAATTTAAGAGATGGGAACAAGATGCGATAAAACATATAATAGGGGTCATAATGAGGTAGGGGGTTTAGGAGAAGGGATAAGTTGAAAACATAGAATAAGAGAGAAAGAGAAAGAGAGAGAGAGAGAGTATGATGTGGAGAGAGTGTGGGAGAGAATAAGATAGAGAGGGAGGAGAGGGGTGAGGGAGGAATGAAGATAGAGTGAAGTAAGAGATATTAAGGGAGTGATAGAAGGTGTGTGTGTGTTTGAGGGGTGACGGGGGAACATACACAAGGAGAGAAAGGTGCAGGTTAACACATGTAGAGAGGGATGGAGATGGATGGTTTCACCATCATCACCATCATCTTCATCACCATCTTCATCATCATCATCATCATCATGTTGATCATCATCGTCTTCATCATCATGATCATCATCATCATGAACATCATCATCATCATCATCCTCATTATCATGACGTCCATCATCATCGTCTTCATCATCATGGTATTCATGATGATGATGATGATGATCATCATCATCATCACCATCATCTTCATCATCATTATCATCATCATTATCTGGCATGTTGATCATCATCGTCTTCATCATCATGATAATCATGACAATCATCATCCTCTTCTTCATCATCATCATGTTAATCATCATCATCATCTTCTTCTTCTTCATGATCATCATCGTCTTCATGATCATGATCATGATCATGATCATCATGTTCATCATCATCGTCTTAATCATCATGATCATCATGCACAAAGTCAGGGAGGGCCAGTGAGTAAGTCATAGAGGGATAGTGAGTAAGGCACATGTGTCTTCATCATCATCATCTTCACCATCATGACCCTCATCATCATCATCATCATCATCATCATCATGTTGGTGACCATCTTCTTCATCATCATGATCATCGTGATCATGATCATGATCATGATCATGATCATGATCATTATCATCATCATCATCTTCATCATCATCATCATCATCATCATCATAATCATCATCATCATCATCATTATCATGATGTTCATCATCATCATCTTCATCATCATCATCATCTTCCTCTTCATTATCATCATCATGACCCTCATCATCATCATCATCATCATCATCATGACCCTCATCGTCATCATTGTCGGCATCATCATCATCTTCATCTTCAAAATCATCATTATTGTCATCTTCATCATAATCATATTTATCGTCATCATCTTCATCATCATCATCATCGTCATCATCTTCATCATCATCATCATCATCATCACCATCATTAACATCTTCACCGTGTTGATCATCTTCATCATCGTCATCGTCATCATCATCTTCATCATCATCATCATCATCACCATCATTAACATCTTCACCATGTTGATCATCTTCATCACCATCTTCATCATCATGTCGACAGTCATCGTCTTCATCATCATGGACATCATCATCATCATCCTCATTATCACGATGTTCATCATCATGATGTTCATCGTGATCATGATCATGATCATCATCATGATCATCATCATCTTGACGTTCATCATGATTGTGATCATCATCATCATCATCATTATCATAATTGTCGTCTTCATCATCATCGTCTTCACCATAATGACCCTCATCATCATCGTCGTCATCATCATCATCATCATTATCATCATCATCATCATTATCATTTTCATCATCATCATCATCATCATCATCATCATCATCATCATTATCATGAGGTTCATCATCATTGTCTTCACCATCATGACCCTCATGATCATGATCATCATGATCATCATCAATCATCATGACCCTCAGCATCATTATCATAATCATCATAATCATAATCATCATCATTATCATCATTAGAGGAAATTTCAACTCAAAATGGGCCTTTTAACTTTTATTCAAATTCCTTGTCATCATGTGTTAGCCAATGAAATTGCTTTAAATTTGAAATACCATATAGGTCTTAAACACTTTTTTAATATAAATTTGGGGATAGGTATCATAAAAAAAACTACTTTTTTGGTTTGTATTTTTGACATATCTCCCTGTGTTTTTACTCAAATTTCAATCGGGAGAGCTCGCTGGATGCGGAATTAAATTCCGCATCCAACGAGTACCCACTTGGCATACTTTTGATGGACCTCGCTACCCCAAAAACAAGAAATACATGAAAAAATGGAATGATGATGTCATCATTCCATTTTTTCAGGTATTTCTTGTTTTTGGGGTAGCGAGGTCCATCAAAACTATGCTGAGTGGGTACTCGTTGGATGCGGAATTTAATTCCGCATCCAACGAGCTCTCCCGATCGAAATTTGAGTAAAAACACAGGGAGATATGTCAAAAATACAAACAAAAAAGTAGTTTTTTTATTTTCTTCCACCAAAATTAATAAATATTATTTTATTATTTTAACTATTATTTTATTAGTTCATTTTAGGAGGCCCATTTTGAGTTGAAATTTCCTCTAATGCATAATCATCATAACCATAATAATCATCATAATCATCATCATCATCATAAGCATCATCATCATCATGTTGATCATCATCGTCTTCATCATCATAATCATCATCATGTGCATCATCATCATCTTCATCACCATGATCATGATCATGATCATCATCATCGTCGACATCATTATCATCATCGTCGATGTCATCATCATCATCATCGTCGTCGTCTTCATCATCATCATCATGTTAATCATCACCATGTTCATCATCAGTAGCACCATCATCATGTTCATCATCATCACCATCATCATGTTCATCATTATCATCATGATGATGATGTTCACCATCATCATCTTCATCACCATGATCATCATCATCATCATGACCATCATCATCATCATCATGACCATCATCATAACCATCATAATCATCATCATCTTCTTTATCACCATCATGTTGATCATCATCGTCTTCATCATCATGATCATGATTATCATAATCATCATCATCATCATTTTCATCATTATCGTCATCATTGTCTTCATCACCATGATCATCATCATCATCAAAAGATCATCATTGTCTTCATCATCATGGTCATCATCATCATAGTCATCATCGTCGTTGACGTCATCATCATCATCATCATCATCTTCATCATCATCATCGTCATCATCACCATCATGATAATCATCATCGTCTTCATAACCATTAGTATCATCATCATCCTCTTCATCATCATCATCATGTTCATTATCATCATCACCATCATCATGTTCATCATCATCATCATGTTCATCATCATCTTCAACATCATCATCATCGACATCTTCATCATCACCATCATCACCGTCACCATCATCATCACCATCATGATAATCATCATCGTGATCATGATGATGATGATGATGATCATCATGTTCATCATCATCAGCACCATCATCATGTTCATCATCATCACCATCATCATGTTCAACATTATCATCATGTTCATCATCATCGTCTTCATTACCATGATCATCATGATCATGATCATCAACAGATCATCATCGCCTTCATCATCATGGTCATCATCATCATCATCATCATTGACGTCGTCATCACCTTCATCATCGTCATTGTCGTCATCTTCATCATCATCATCATCATCATCATCACCACCACCATCATGATAATCATCATCATCTTCATCACCATCAGTATCTTCATGATCATCATGTTCATCATCATCATCATCACCATCATCATGTTCATCATCATCATCATCGTCATCAACATCTTCATCATCATCATCAATGTCATCACTATCATCATCACCATCATGATAATAATCATCGTGATCATGATCATGATCATCATCGTATTCATCATCATCATCATGTTCATCATCATCAACACCATCATCATGTTCATCATCATCACCATCATCATGTTCATCATTATCATCATCATCACCATGTTCATCATCATCGTCTTCATCACCATGATCATCATCATCATCATGACCATCATCATCATCATCAACATCATCATAACCATCATAATCATCATCATCTTATTAATCCAACACAAGAAAAAAGGAAGCATTCACTAGAGGGACCTTCGATTTCCACAATAGTTGTTGAACAAGCACCCCATGGAAGTATTCAAGAAGCAAAACGTAGGTGCTCATTAGGGGATATTTCAAATCCCACATCAAGTCAAAGTGATAAGTTACCATCTCAAGATGAAGCTCATGAAGAGGCGTTGGACATGGAGCATATTGTTGAAGAGGCGTTGGATGTGGAGCATACTGTTGAAGAAGAAAATATTATCTGGACCATCAATGAGGATGTTGGACTTCCACCATCCAACTACGAGGAAGAGAATGAAGGACAACAAGTTTCTACTGAAACACCAGAGCGTATTGTTGATGCGCTAGATGATAGAATTCCAACCCCCTCACCTCCATTAGAAAGCACACGTCGAAGAACTCCGAAGCGTATACAAGTTGATGAAGGACTCCTCAATTCCATTGAAGGTACGCTATCTAAATGTAGTATTTCTTATCAAACTTTACAGATAATAAATATTTTGTTTCTAAATGTGATGGAGATAAATGTAGATTATTTTTATTATTGTTAAAATCTAGGGGCATGAATATTGTTAGGAAATCATTATGGATAAAGATGATAAAGACTTCTAGACCAAGTTCTCGTATAGTTAAAACCTTAGTAGATGCCTTTGGTAAAATTGGTAAGAACACGCTTTCAAAGGACCGCAATGTGGCTCGTCATGTGTTGTCACAAGCAATTGTAAATAAGAACACCAAGGTCCTTCGTTTTCTCAAGCCTACATAGTAAACTAGTTAATTTGAATGTAAAAACCCTCCGTAGGTATTCTATTAGAAGAGAATGTCTTGACACAACCGCTTGGATAGTTTTTTGGTCCTTTTGTGGTCAGTTGCCATGTCGTGACATGAAGTTAATTGATGCAGTAAAGGGACCAGTGCAGAGTTTTTGGCATGATCACACAAGGCCTTCTTCAAACCAGAAGGATGTACTAAAACTGAGAAGGGTTTCAAAGGTGAACCACATATTAAGCATCTTCTTGATATAACACAGACATAACTATACAAGAAATTTAGGAATGAACATAGACAATTGAATTTGGGGAAAAGATCTTTTGAGAAATGTAAGCCCTGGTGTGTTAGAATAAATACTCTTCATAACACTTGTTGTTGTAAATACCATGTAGAATATGAATATTACTATGAAACATTTCTATACATTCGCCATGTGTTGCATACTAACCATGTGTAGGATTTCTCCTTGACAATACCATCGACTTCATCAAGAGAATTCATTCATAGTATCATATGCAATAGGCTTGAGGGGCAAACATACTATGCAAAATCTTGTTTGGATGGAACTTGCTCCAAATGTGCTGAAATGGAATTATTGAGCCAATGTATGCACGAAAGTGGAGACAATGAATTTGGGAATATGGTTACAAACATGAAAAGTTTCAAATATATCAGCGATGAAATAGTCCTAGGGAAAGCAAGCAAAAAAAATACAATTGGTGACATCTCATGTACATGCATTTATCTATAAATTTATGTTTGAACAATTACATTTCATTCCTTACTTACAAAAAAAACTGATATTGAGATCATTTTGTGTCAACAGGTACAAGTTAGTAACTTCGTCAAGGAATTTATTGAAAAGACACATCAATATGTTCAGCATGCCCACTTGACACGATGGTAGGATGAGAAGTTAAGAATATGCAGAGATACATTTCCCCATGGTACTATACTTTCAGTTGTTGATTTTGCCGAGAACTACACTCTGCAGCCTCAAAATGAGATACAAAGTCAGTATTATCACTCTGAGCAGGTTTCCTTGATGGTGCATATCACATATAGGCATGGCCCAAATAGTAGTGAAGAGAAAAGAAAAGTTCTAAAGGAATATCACTTCTACATAAGTGATGATAGATGCCATGACTTCCACTATGTACGTCATTGCTTCATCATGTTCTATGATCATTTGAAGGGAAGGAACATACAGATGGATTGACATTGGATTTGGTCTGATGGATGTGCTGGTCAGTTAAAAAATGCACGCATATTTCAATGGTTGTGTTCATTGCATAAAAACTACAAAGTTCCACATATGTGGAACTATTTTGAGACTGGGCATCATAAAGGAGAGCATGATGGAGCCGGAGCATTTGTCAAAATAGTGCTACAAAGAGAAGAATTGAAATTATCTACAGTATCTACTATTCGAAATGCTCAATCTATAGTCAGGTGGTGCATGTCAGTAATGGGAGAAGAATCAGCTATGCGAGTAGAATCCAAAAGAAAGAGACACGTGGAGAGATTTTTTGGGGAGGTGGTAGATATATATCATTCACATGCATGGGAATGGAAGACTGTTCCTGGGACTCGTGGCTTTCATTCAGTTTGAAGCTCTGATAACCCAGTATTTGAAATTTGGACCAGAAAACTCGCTTGTTTTTTCCCGCCTTGTTGTGATGGTGACTGGGATGGGTGTGAATCATTGAATTGGGTTGATGGATGGGATCGCATATCACTTCCACTTGATTAACGTGCAATTGTTGAGTTAAATCTGTTGGAAGAAGACCAATCATCTATTTCTATAGATTTTGATCATGTCTCAGACCTTGTACAACCTGGTATGATGCATTTCCTTAACATTTTTTTGTTTATTTACGTAGTATTGAAACTCACCTTAATGGCCTTGTATCACATGAAAAATATTTGATCATATACCTACAATCATATTATGCAGGACACATATACGCAGTGGTTTCCTCAAAAGATAGTGAATGGGGTGGTAATTACTGGTTGGCACATTATATAGAGGGAAAGCAAACCCTCATTATGTCCATGACTAACGATGAAAACAACCACTTCCCAGTCGGGTCTATGGTTTTTAAAGGTGAATACCTTACACATGACAACAATGCAAGAAAGAAGGGTGGATATGTTTACATGGATTACAAACCAAGTGCAAGTGTGTATCACTTTACCAACTTAATCATTGGTACAAACCTCCAGGTAAGAACAATGCCTAGCCGAAATTCATTGAAGGTACGCTACTTCTTACCGGATATAAAGCACGAGAGACTAATGGAGACCATCATTATAAGAGATGATCTGGAGGGCTTGGTTGTATGATAATAGGTGGGATCTAGCATGATGAGGTATGTATCATAATTTTAATTTTCCCATGTATGTTGCTTATGAATATGTCAATTTTGTGTTCTTGATATGCCAAATCTTCCATAATGTTATTTATAGATATGCCAAAAGTCTCTTGTATGTCAAGTTAATGAACATGCCAAATTTTACATATGATCAATAAACCCTAATATCAATCATATGAACATTTCAAGATCTCATTCACATGATATACATAACATTAGAATACATACATGTACCTCTTTAGGTCATACCTGTCAAAGTTCTTTGTAGGCTCTCTTACAGGACTCAAACCCTAATTTTTCATGTAGGTAATAATGTTAATGTTTTCAGCCTATATATAAAACTAGGATGATGGAAACAAGATGCCACAATGATACCTTTCTATTTTAAGTCTTGCATAATTTCCTTCTTGACAACTCACCTCTTATACCATGTTAATTTTTTTATTATAACCATTAGTTCAATGCATAAAGGTAACCATAAAATATTTACATAAAGAATTTAACATGTAGGATCTAGTATCTGGAGGTGACTTGCAACTCACCATAGATAGATGCTTGAGCCCCCGATCTATGAATCATTGATTCCGTTGGATTCGTGACATGGGATTTTATCTAGGGGGGGCCCTCTCCCTCCTGTCCATTTCCCAGTGACCACCATATATGGTGGTTTATGAAACCAGGGTTTCACTCAGTAGGGGACAATGTAGTCATGCCAACGAGGGCCAAACATGGAAAGCCATGGATGGTGGGGATGCGGTTGGTGTTGCCATATTTTCCATGCCCAAACATGCTAGTAGGAGTTGACGGAATTCAAAATTGTGGCTCCGTGATGTTTTTTGAAGTGTCCCCAAACGGTATCTAGAGGTGACCTGCAACTCACCACAGATTGATTCTCGGGCCTCCGATTGAAGAACCGTCAATTTTGTTGGATTTGATACGTGGGATTTTAGCTAGGGGGGCCCTCTCCTGCCTATCCATTTCCCAATGACCACCATATACAGTGGTTTCTGAAAATAGGGTTTCACTCAGTAGGGGATAATGCAGTCACGCCAACGAGGTCCAAACTTGGAAATCCATAGAAGGTGGGGATGCGGTTGGCATTTACATATTTCCCATGCCCAAACATGCTAGCAAGAGTTGAAAGAATTCAAAATTGCAGCTCTATGACGTTTTTTGCGCACCGGGCACAAGTCCACCAAGTGTCCCTGAATGGTATCTGGAGGTGATGTGCAACTCGCCGCATATAAATTCTCGGGTCTCTGATTGACGAACCATCAATTCCGTTGGATTCATGATGTGGTATTATATATAGGGGGGGCCTCTCCCACCTGTGCATTGCTTAGTGACCTCTGTATACGGTGGTTTCTGAAACTACGGTTTTGTTCAGTAGAGGACAATGCAGTCACGCCAATGAGGGCCAAACTTGGGAAGTCATAGACGGTGGGGATGCAGTTGGTGTTGCCATATTTCCCATTCCCAAACATGCTAGTAGGAGCTGACAGAATTCAAAATTGTGGCTTCGTGACGTTTTTTGTGCACTGGGAAAAAGTCCACCAAGTGTCCTTGAACGGTATCTGGAGGTGACATGCAAGTCATCACAGATTGATGCTCGGGCCTTCGATTGACGAATCGTCAATTTCGTTGGATTTGTAACATGGTATTTTAGCTAAGGGGGGCCCTCTCCCTCCTGTCCATCGCATGGTGACCACCGTATATGGTGGTTTCTGAAACTAGGGTTTCGCTCAGTAAGGGACAATGTAGTCACTCCACTGAGGGATAAACATGGAAAGCCATGGACGGTGGGGATGTGGTTGGCATTGCCATATTTCCCATTCCCAAACATGCTAGTAGGAGTTGATGGAATTCAAAATTCCATCTCTGTGACATTCTTTGCGCACCAGGCACAAGTCCACCAAGTGTCCAGAACAGTATCTAGAGGTGACCTGCAACTCGCCATAGATCGATGCTCGGACCTTTGATCAATGAACCGTCAATTTAGTTGGATTCATGACATGGGATTTTAGCTAAGGGGGACCTCTCCTGCCTATCCATTACCTGGTGACCTTCGTATATGGTGGTTTTTGAAACTAGGGATTTGTTGACTAGGGGAAAATGCAGTCACGCTAATGAGGGCCAAACTTGGAAAGCCACAGACGGTGGGGATGAAGTTGGAGTTTCCATATTTCCCATTCCCAAACATGCTAGCAGGAGTTGACGGAATTCAAAATTGCGGCTCCATGATGTTTTTTGTGCACAGGGCACAAGTCCACCAAGTGTCCTTGAACAATATTTGGAGGTGACCTGCAACTGGCCACATATCGATGCTTAGGCCTCCGATCAATGAACTGTCAATTCCGTTAGATTTGTGACATGGGATTTTAGCTAGGGGGGGCCTCTCCCACTTGTCAATTTCCTAGTGACCACCGTATATGGTGGTTTCTAAAACTAGGGTTTCGATTAGTAGGGGACAATGCAGTCACGTCAACGAGGGCCAAACTTGGAAAGCCATGGACGATGGGGATGCAGTTGGAGTTTCCATACTTCCCATGCCCAAACACACTATTTGGATTTGATGGAATTCAAAATTGTGGCTCTGTAACATTTTTTACACACCGGGCACAAGTCCACCAAGTGTCCTTGAATGGTATTTGGAGGTGATCTGCAACTCGCCATAGATCGATGCTCAGGCCTCCGATCGACAAACCGTTGATTCCATTGCATTTGTGACATTGGGATTTATCTAGGGGGGGTACTCTACCACCTTTCCATTTCCCAATGACCTCCATATATGGTGGTTTCTAAAACTAGGGTTTCGCTCAGCAGGGGACAATGAAGTCACGCCAACGAGGGAAAAAAATGGAAAGCCACGAACGGTGGGGATGCAGTTGACATTGCCATATTTCCCATGCCCAAACATGCTAGTAGGAGTCAACAGTATTGAAAAGTGCATCTCCTTGATGTTTTTTGCACACTGGACACAAGTCCACCAAGTGTCCCTAAACGGTATCTGGAGGTGACCTGCAACTCGCCACAGATCGATGCTCTGGCCTCCGATCGATGAAACGTCGATTCCATTGGATTTATGATGTGAGATTTTAGTTAATGGGGGGCCTCTCCTGCCTATCCATTTCCTGGTGACCACCGTATACAGTGGTTTCTGAAACTAGGGTTTTTCTAAGTAGGGGACAACACAGTCACATCAACGAGGGCCAAACTTGGAAATCCACATACGGTATGGATGCGTTTGGAATTTCCATATTTACCATGCCCAAACACACTAGCAGGAGTTGACGAAATTCAAAATTGCGGCTCTGTGACATTTTTTGTGCACCGATCACAAGTCCCCCAAGTGTCCTTGAACGGTATCTGGAGGTGACCTGCAACTCACCATGGATCGGTGCTCGGGCCTCTGATCAACGAACCATCAAATCCGTTGGATTCGTGATGTGGGAATTTAGCTAGGGGGGGGATCTCCTACCTATCCATTGCTTGATGACCTCTGTATACGGTGGTTTCTAAAACTAGGGTTTTGCTCAGTAGGGGATAATGCATTTCACGCCAACGAGGGCCAAACTCGGAGAATGCATTTCATGCCAACAAGGGCCAAACATGGAAAACCGTAGCCCTAACTAGGGTTTACTTTTAAAAGCATGGTCCATAACCATAACCCTACAAGGGAAACCCTAATCCTAACCCTAATCTTATCTTACTATCACTACTTAGTTCAGAATCAATCTAATGTCCAACTCAACTTTTTCAAATCTGGTGGACTTATGCTTCAAATCATGTTGATTCACGAAGTTGGTTCTCAGTCTTTGGATTCTATTTTAGTTCCTTTAATGCTGAGTGATTATTCATTGGGTGCATGAGTTTTGTTGAATAGTGTTGTTGGTCATTGATGAAATGTGAAGCATGTATTGCACTTAGTTTTATTAAATTACACTTGAGCATTGACTTAACTTGTAATTTAATCATCCAAACTCACAATTTTTAATTAGATATATCCAATTGGTGTGCATGTAGTGAGTTCATTGAAACCTTGAAATACAATCTATTGCACTTATATTTATTAAATTAAATGAGCAAGAACTTTGACTTTACTTGTAATGATCATCCAAAATCACAATTTCTAATTAGATATCCAATTAGTGTGCATGTAGTGAGATCATTGAAACTTTTAAATATAATAGTTTGTTATTTTGACATAGTGCATTCATAAGTAATAGATAATCAACACAAATCAATACAATAGATTGACACAAGAACATGTGGAAACCAAAGAACAAATTCAAAGTGAAATGTATCATTCATTTATAACTGAAATGTCAATGTATCCAGAACTATCCAAGCCACATGCACATGTAAGTGAAATGTCAATGTACATGTCTCCAAAAGTACATGTATCCAAAACTATCCAAGCCACATGTACATGTAACGAAATGTACATATCCCATAAGACACATCAAAACTCAAGCTTCCTCTTGTTCTTTCTCGACGTTGATCCTCCAGGCACAACTCTAGGCCCAGTGTGCGTCTCTGGATCCTACAAATTAAATATCAATTGTTAAATTCAACTAATTATGTGCTAATACATTATCTCAATAAAATACCATATCTAAATTAAATCAAAAATTATCAACATGTTCATGGACATTGCATGAAACAATTGGTAATTAATGGACATGTCACCTCAGCGAGAGATTGTGACAAAGGGGATTGTGTTCCTTGTGTAGTAGATGAAGCTATTGGTTGAACATCAAGGATGGTCGCATCCATGGTCAAACCAGAGGGGGCAGGAACTGGTGGTGGTGGTGGTGGCTACAATCACCAAATGCTGAAATAGTTAGACATGTGCATGAATAAACAATAGAAAACAATAACATATTATGTCTAGATCATGTTCAAATAGTTGTACCTCTGTGTGGATTTTTGTTATTGCAGATGCCACATTCACTACTACATCAATAAATCCTGTTGTTGGTGGCTACAATCACCAAATGCTGAAATAGTTAGACATGCATGAATAAACATACGCCAACAATAATAAACTATGTAACGATCATGTTGAAATAGTTGTACCTCTGCGTGACTTGTTGCCATTGTAGATGCAGCGCTAATTGCTGCATCAACCATCCTTGCGAGGTTTTCAATAGTAAACTCTGGCTCCTGATGCAGTAAACATGAAAATCAAACATTTACAAAACATTTTATGCACTGGATTTCAAGTTAACCAACAAATATCATTGAAGGATATACATTACCATGGTAGCAGTAGCTCCATGGTCGTGGGCAACTAGACTCTTGCTAGGAGTAGGCCTCCTCATATACACATGACCCTTGTTCACGTATGGCCTATGAGGAGATACAACTCTAGGAAATGGTACAGGTGTTTTGGTTGGTGCCTATAGTCAACGAGTGTTCATGTAGTTAGACATGCATGATTCAATGAATATACATGTATTTAAAAAATGACATTTTTAATTGTTTACCTGGAGCCTAGATGTTTCCTTGGTCGATATTACCATGGATTCTACCTCCATCAATGCTTTCCCCCATGAAGGATTTGGCATCTGCAAGTTTAATAATTGTAAATATTAAACCGTAGATAGCATTAGTTAACTAACATGTACAGTATGTGGAAATTAACAAATTAACAAGTATTAAAAAACTGAAATTTTAATATGTTTACCTCGGTGTGAGATACGACAATGGGTTCTATATGAATCTATCCACCAACCAAGGGATCAATGGATGGAATGCCATGCCCAGATGTTTCCTCAGTCAATATGACCATGGATTCTACCTCCATCACTGCTTTCCCTCATGAGGGATCTGACATCTGCAAGTTTAATAATTGTAAATATTAGACCGTAGATAGCATTAGTGAACTAACATGTACAATATGTTGAAATTAACAAATTAACAAGTATTAAAAAACTAAAATTTTAAAATGTTTACCTCAGTGTGAGATATGACAATGGGTGCTATATGAATCTCTCCACCAACCAAGGGATCAGTGGATGGAATTTCATGCCCCTTTGTAGAGTATGTAACATGGAACTCTAGGGGGTCGTTGCCAGCATAAAGCATCAAGTGCAAGTTCACAAAATTAATGTATTAGCTCAAACTATACATATTTTTACAAACAGGAAAATAAATGAAGAATTAATTACAATTAACCATATACATGCATCACTCAAAAACCCACTGAAGACAACATATGAGGAAATACCATAGGAGGGACGACCACATGATGTGCACTCGTGAGGCTCAAAAGTAGGCAAGGGATGTGCTGATGGTGCTGCACTAGTAGATGGTCCTACACTAGATGGGGGTACTGTACTAGTGGGTGGTACTGCACTAGAAGATGGTCCTGCACCATGAAAACCTGGTGTATGTACCACATTAGGGATAGATGTCCCTTCCTCACCCATATGCTGAACCATAGTGCTATGACGAACAACTGCTCATGTGAAACTCAAATATGCATCTTGTGTTTGTGGAATAACACGACATATAGGTGGGACATCTGGCCCAGGAAACTACCTACGAGGTGCAGGGATAGGGAAATCAACATCTCGAAGCCTGGCATTGGGTCGGTTTTTGGGAATCCCCCCACTGATCCCCTGAAACTGCAATATATCAAAATAGTTTACATGTTTACCCAACACGAAATTTGCATACATCTTCCGAAGGAAATACAGGGGGATTTCCATGTTGTTATGTGGTGACATATAAAAAACCATATACCATCTATCCATCTAGTTATCAACAAATGGATGAAATGCACACCACTCAATAGAGATATGAGGCCTATTTGCATTTGGGATTTCCCCCGTGCGAGGGTCCCTAATTAATGAAAATATATGCTCTTTTCTTATTTTCAACTTTTTTATTGCATTGTAGTCAATCCCATCAACATACTCTTGCCTTTTTATTTCTCTATATGATGTAATATCATATAGTATGTTGCTTGACAATGAAATAGTCTCAACAATTGCATCCAAAGTGGATGCAAGTGAATGATGAATCCTATCACCACCACTAAAAGTAGTACTAATTCCTCTCAAGTGGGAAAGCTCAATCAATATTTCAGCATTTGTGTCCATAGCCGCAACTGCAATAAAAACATCAATAAGAAAATCATTAGAAACATATACATGGTATATAATGACGTCTCTTCAACATTGAAAATGTAAATTAAATCAAACTCAAGTAAGCAATTTAATGGCATTCACTTACATACATTTAAAACATAAAATTAAACATTTAACAATTAAATAGTAAGTTTCGTTCAACTTCTTTCTAGAAGTTAAGGCACTTCTTAACCCTCATTGGTGACTTTTCCATGCACACTTGGGTTTAAACTTCTTTGAATTTAGGAGTGCTATTTTGACATGTTTTGGCCTTTACATCCCTTGGATATATAAAAGAAATGGGCAAGGGACTATTAGGACATGTGAGGCAAGAAAAAGGGTGATACAGGGCTGCCACCATATCCTCTAAATATAATTAACTCGATCATGGTTGGGAACACTCTCACGACGCACTCTAGGTAGTTCATGGGTGTTCACCATTTCCATTGTTGTATAAACATGGAAACCAACCAAAAGTCACATGGAAAAATGGAGAATTTGTGGATTGGAATACAATTGGTTGTAGATGAGCTTAGAGAATCGACATGTAGAAATATATTGCCCATTGTTTTTTCTATGTTAAAAAATGGTTGATAAACCTAGTGATGTAGGGGCATATACTATTTGAGCATTTAAGACTTTTCTAGGTCAAGGGATCTTAGGGAGACATAGGGTCTCACATGTTTCTAATTTTCTTTATTATGTTTATAGGATAAAAGAAGAAGAATTCAAGTTCTATTTAGTTTAGGTGATGACCTTTAATTAATTAGCACTAGTCCCCCGATGAATACCGGGGTTGTATGGGGGTGCCAAGATGTGTTGACTTGTAATTCAAAATCACAGTGAGAAGGTTTGTATATTTCAAATTTTTTTGTCATTACGATAAGGCCAGGGGAACGGAGGATAAGTCATATGCGCAGAACAAGAGAAAAGTGCCGAGGAAGGTATAATTAAAACACAAATGAGGTGGGTACTATAAGCAAGAAGTCCAAATATTTTATTGGAAAAATGTTGGTGGCTACTAAAATTGGAGGAAGGAATAAAACTAGTCATAGTTACTAGTTTTAACTCTGTGTTTATATATATATATATATATATATATATTGTTGGTTTTATATAATACACTATTTTATGTTTCAAAGGGCAGCCCCGAGAGGCACTTTGTTAATGTGTTTTGGCATTTAGTGGAGGGTTCTTAACTAAGAGGCAATGTATAACTACATACACTTGTGATGAAATTTTGATTATGTTCATGGACAAATGATTGTGATGAAATTTTGAAAAACCAATTTACTAATTGGTTATGTGCACATGCATTTCATCTTGTTATGGACATTTCCGAGGACACTTATTCAATTAATATCATGGGGAAATGTCCTTTGAGGGTTGGAAATTTGGGTTTCATGTGGATGCATACAATGTATAAAGGGAGGAGTTCTATATTTTTCAATTTTTGGTTGCATTAGGAATTTTTGAGTTCTTAAAAATGAATTCATTGTAATTATTCACTCATCTTGGTTGAGGGAGATGTGAATTTAATTAGTGACTCAGTTATTTCTAATTTTCTAAATAATACAAAATTTGGTTGTTTTAGACTATTAAAAAATAGTATTCTAGGTTTAGAATTGACAAAAAAAATTCTATGGATGATTGAATTACCCGATTAGATGATAATTCACCGGTAGATTTTCCTCCCCTCCTACTAAATAGGCTCCTCCAACAATCCATGGCACCTAGTTCGCTCCAAATTGCTCCAATTTGCTGTCGGTTTTCACGTTCCTGATTGGGTAGAATAGGCTGCGGGTTTTAGGATTGTTTATATAAATTAATTTTAATTTTACAAATCATGTACGTGTTTTATAACTACATATTGTGTAAGCGTTTTGTAGTTATATAACGCATATGCGATATGTTTTCCTATCCTACATGTCCCATGACATGTCAGGCTTGGGTTGAACCATAGCAAGTGCTATGTAGCAGAAACGCGTTGTATTTTTATGTAATGTGATCGTGTTTTTGAAAACTAGGATTGCATCTAAAAGGTCCCTCATATTCTTGCACTTAACCCTTTGTTAGAAGTTTTTTTCTAAATACTTGCGTATGGTAACTGTAGCATTGTTGAGAATTATCACTTATGTATATGGAACGTCTATGTAAGGAAATTGAATCATTAAATTTCTTATTGGTGCATACATGCATATATACTAGAAGTATCAAGTTATACAACGTGTTAATGTGTTGTTAACTCTTTTGAGCTCACCACGGGGGATTCCCTAGGTTATAAGGATGTTAAACTTCTAAGAAACTTTTATACACTAAACAAGCCTCTTTAAAACAGAACATATAGAATTAACTAACTAATTAAAAGGAAGAATAAATTGGATATGTTGTTTAGATTAATGGGATTTGGAACACCTAAGTTGTTTAGTCTCATTATGCAAATTACAAGATACATCTATACTTGAAACCGAAACTTGATTTTCAAAATAAACAAATTGAAATATTAACATGATTGAGCACAAAATATTTTCTAAGCAGAGCTTCTATGGAGCACCCATTAGAGGTGTTAGGATCTAATTTTTTTGTTAAATTAGTATAGAGATACCAGTGAGCATCCTTTGTGAAGTGTTAGGCTCTATTGAGCACTCTACGATATTAAAGTCCTATGGAGCACCCGTTAGAGGTGTTAGGATCTAAATTTTTTGTTAAATTAGTATAGAGATACCAATGAGCATCCTTTGTGAGGTGTTAGGCTCTATTGAGCACTCTACGATATTAAAGTCCAAGGAAAATAACTATCACTGAGAACCCAGAGGAGGTGTTAGGATCTTAAGCAGAAATGTCAAAAAGAACCCATGTGAGGTGTTAGGTTCTGTAGTGATATCTTTTGTGATGTTAAGATTTCAAGCTCAGAGATATGTGGGCTTCCAGACCCTAAGAGCTTCCAGGCTCTTTGCAGGAGATACGCACGAGAGCTATAAAATGCCAATGAAGGGTATCATCCTTATATATGATGAATATAATATATGCAGGTTGAGGATGCCTACACATGAACTAGAGGTTCTGTGAGGAGATGAACCTCATGTATATATGCATGCCATAATTCTTGAAAGAGTATTTTAGCCAGGAAGTGTTTGGAACATCAATTCCAGATAAGATGTATGTGTGTGAATGTTATGTTTTGTATTTTATGCCTCATGATATGATAAAGTGTGGGATACAAAGTTATATGTGTAGTCAACCCTTGTGTGATAAAAGGGTTATTGTTATGTGCATTAGAGTTGCTTTCAATTATTAAATGTTTTTGAATATGTGGGAAAAATATAATTATGCACATGTCATGTTAATGTAATATGATTACTTATGAGTAAATATCGTGTTAATTGTGTGTGCGCCTTTGGGTATGAGTACATGTATTCATTCTAGAGAAATATTGGGAGGTTATGAGGATAAATTGTGAAGCTCGTGGATATGGTGCTTGTATATTTTCACAAGAATTTAAGGCAAAGGCCTTCCAACACTTGTCGGGCATGGACATTTTGCTTCTTGCACAATACAAATCTTAATATTAACATTCTATGTTGATAAAATACAGATAAAGATATCTATTGAACGACCTTTCGAGGACAACACCATTTATTATTTTGTATGTATGCATTGTTTAAAAGAGTTCGATCTCCCATGGAGAATCCGGTTCTGCCCATATAAGTTTATTAGAACTTGATCCGATGAATCGATTTGTACTTATTTTATGTGTGCATACCTTCAATATTTTGAATGATAGAAGATCGATATCTTTTAAAGAAATATCACATCCCCATTCTTTGGCCTAAGTTCCAGAGAAAATATTTTTTAATTTTTGTTTTGTAGTTGTCATGTCCCCAATTAAATAATTTCCAAATAAGACTATTTGCAAATAATGCTTCACCAACCTACTAGTTCCCTATGTTGGGATGGAGACATAAATTTTGTAATAAGGGGATATGGGACCCAAAAGGAATTTATTTTACCATATTCACATTTAATTGGGTCACATAAATGATAGCTACTAATAAAATAATGTGGCGTGAGTTAATGAAGACACTTGGAAGCTTGTGAAGACTTTGGGTGACTAGATTCCATGCACACTTGGCATGATATTCATCAAAATTCAAAAACATGGGTAATATAACATTATTGTATGGTAATATGGTGTCAAATATCATATAATGAGAAAAGGAATTCGAATTGGTGAAGGAGGGTAACTCCCATGGAAGAGGAAGAGACTAGAAGACAAGGTGTGCCACTTGGAAGGAGATTCTATGACAAGTATGACAAATTCAGACCTGATTGCTGACATATGACAAATAGGAAATGTCAAGGATAAAAATATCCACCAAGAGGTATAATTTGGGATTTATAGTCAGCCATTCAAATTGGGGAAAGAACTAGAGCATGAAGAGGAAGACAAGTGTCATGAGAGTTACTAAACCACTAGGATGAGTTGGAGGAAGCTCATGGAGGGAAATTCGACATTAGGAGGAATCATGAAGTTATTAAAAGGATTTCATGAGGAATTAGAATATATTTTTATAAATTTTTAATTGGATTTTGTCATTTTGGATAGATTTTGCTTGTCCATTGCACGGTGAGTGTTCACTGTCCCTGCTTGTGAACCAATTTTGAGGGAGTTGGATTCCTTTCCAAGTTGGTTGATGGAGAGGAAATTAAGACCTCTCATGGGAGATTAATGAAGTAGTTTTATTTATATTTTGAAGGTCCATACATTCAAATTCTCATATATCTCCCCATTCTCTCATTCCTTCTTCTCCATTCCCCCCCACTCTCATTTGATGGCGCACTTGTTGAAGCGATTCTTGTGTCTTGCTAAGGATAGTTGATGCCCAAGCTTTGATTTATGATGTATGGATCTATAATATAATATCAATATTCTATGTAATTCTAAATCTCATAAATACATGTATTAAAGGCTCACTTTCCCCATGCTCTTGAATAACTAGTTTTCATGGATTTGGCTTCAATATTGAAGTATATTTATATCATATTTGTATGAGGACATTTATATGAGTTTTATGATTATGGGGAATCAATATATTATGTATGTATATATAATATTATGTCCACATACTATATAATTTGAAATATCAGAGATACATGTATGAAAAGATTCCATACTCACGCCCTTGTATCACTAGTCTTCATGGATTTGGCTTCAGTCTTGAAGTAGTCTTATACCAAAATTGTATGAGGGATATTGTATTAGTTGGATTATGTTGGGAAATCCATATATTATTTATTACTCTGTAATTTAATTTCCATATCCTCTGTGGGTCGAAATCCAAGAAAATCATGTGTGAAAATCTTGCATCCCATGCCATTGAATCACTAGTTTCCATGACTTTAGATTCAATATTGAAGGAGTATTGTATCATATTTGTGGGAGGGTTTTCCTTTTAGTTTTATGAAGTTTAGGAATACATTTTTATTACATATATTTCCACCGTGTTTCATATTAGTCTCTTAGATAGATATTCTACCTTTCCTATGTCAAATCTAGCTAGTAATGCAAATTTCCCTCAGGCAATTTCTATGAAAGTTACACTACAAATATTGTAGGTCATAATCCACTTGCAGAACTTAATAAAAATTATTAATGGAATTAATTTATGTCTTATACTCATTCCCATATTATTTTCTTAAATTTGGGAGTTTCGTACTTGATTTGGAGAGGTAGTTTGGCCATCACCCTTGGGGGGATTCGAACACAATTTCCTAGTAATTTTGGTATTTTTGTCATTATCCTCAAACACTTTTGTAGAGGTATAAAGTATGATAAAAAGTGTAAATATACCATATTGGGATGTTATAATACTCACCATACCACCTCCTTTAAAATTTTGGACCATTCGGTGAAAGTTAGAACCCTCTAGAGTCATGACTAGTTAAGCTCGAATTTTGCTCAAATTGTGCATTTCTCCAAAATTTCCAAAAAGGGACATTACAGTGGTATCTGAGCATGTTCCTTGTACCTATTCATTAATACCATACATTTAATAAAAAAATGTATACATTTCTTGGCTTCACAATAGCCCCACTATGCCCACTTTCCTTCCTCCTCGGCCACCAAGAGAATAAATTGCAACCATAGATATTGAAGCATGCTTCCAGGAGTATCGAAATTTGAGAGGAGATATTCATGAGAGGTATTATTTCCAATAATATATTGTCAAGTATTTATTTATGCACAAGAAGGAAAATGTGAACTCAAAATCACCCTACTTGTGAAAAGAGCAAAGATTTATCCTTCTCTATAAATGAGGAAGTTATAAACACTTTTACAGACATCATATGGAATATGTGGAAGAAATTTTGTTCTGAAGGAGATGAAAATAGTTTAAATTCACAATTAAAGGAGGAGGCAGATATTCATGAAGTGGAACATCAATCACCTCGATGTGGTTGCAGAGAAGAACATGAGGAGGAATTTGAAGACAAGCACACAATCCTTGCTGATGGGGGTTGTGCAAATCAAGGAGAATATACTAATGGATCCTTGAACTATGAAGGATTACCTACTGATGGGTGCTCACAAATATATGTTGGTGACATAGAGATCATATTTGAAAATGTTTCTGCAATGCAAAGTTCTCACAAGCATGAAGATGAAGACCTTGTGACAGATAGTGAAGAACCAAGATCAACTTCCCCATCACCACTTGAGCTTTAAGAAGTTGATCAAGTTAAGAAGAAAGAATAAGAGTAGGTTCGGTCTCATGAACCATCCTTCATTGAAGGGTCTTTGAATATGAGTGAAAGGGATATCCAAGAGGACCTTATCATACTCCATGACATTCAATCATTGGTATCAAATTCTTCTTGGAAAGTTTATTTATTGGAGGAGCCATCCTTTCTTGAAGACATGGAGAAGATTCAAAGAGCAATGTGCAACATCAAAGGTAATTTCATGTCTTTTCTTTTTGATATAAAAAATTCCATTGAGCTTAGTGAATGGTTACATAAATCCTACTTGAAGAATAATGCAGATATTCATAAGCTCAAAATTCAAAATGAGCAACTTCTTGATAGGTTGCGAGATACTTTTTCTTCCTCCTATGTTTCAGATTGTCAAATGGTATATTTCTTGGAGGATTATCATGACATGATGGATCATGAGAAACATGAAAAATTGCAGTTTCTTGATGTGTTTGAAGATGATATTGATGAGATCCAATCACTAGTTGTGGTGGAATAGGAACTTGAGTTGCCTCTTGAAGATGGGTGCACACTTTTTGAAGAAGTGCATGATTCCACTACCTTGGAACCAACCTATGGGGAAAGTTTTACATTTTTTAGGGAGGTGTTAAAATTGTTGTTCCATTTATATCTTCAAGCAATGAGTCCAAGAATTATTATTGATCTAGTAAAAGGAGAATGAAGATACACATTGAACAAATAAAAACACACATGAAACGAATGAGTATAGCTCAGGTAATTATAGTATCATTATCATTAATTAAATATGGTGTTACAATAGTTTATAAAGGAATAATTTGAATCCATTAGGAAAGAATTCGAATCTACCAACTGGATGTGATTGTACCTAACTAACTAGTTAACTTAGAATGTCTCAATCAATATTGGAGTCCAAATAGCTAACTCCATATGTCTAAACAACTCACGCAATCAGTAATAAACAGTTAACTCAGTTTAACTAAAGTGGTAGGTGAGAAAAGGCACCTAATCCACATGCATCCATGCATAAATAGTGCTAATTGAACTGATTATGACCTAACTAAATGTAAATGGAAAATAACTAAGCTTAACTAGTTCCAACTAAAAACTGACTGAAGGAGGTTGGTGTCAGGACTCCCAGTGGATCCTAAAATGTAGGGATTGATCTAGGAGGTGCCTAAAATTATGCATGCAAGTGAAGTCAGTGTAAGTTAGCCTCGAGCAGTGTTCCCCACACTCTAGTAACTTGTACATGTGGCCCCATTAGGCCAACTAGACCCAATGGTACTAGTGGACATCATTAATTAATCAAAGCTCCTAAGTTAGGCTAAATTAATCTAATAGACAGTTTGATCAAGGTAGGATTAATAATCCTAACACCCCCCATGAATACTAACTTGGACAACTGTGGGCTCTAGAAACAAGACCATAAGTCACCCAAATACAAACTAAAAGACATAATTTTTCCTAATACAACTGGGGAAATAGGGGAAAACCTCATGGGAAACACCCCCCTCAAAATAAGTAGAAATAGTAAAATGCAAGATATATTTAGAAGAAAGAAGCTTCCTCAGAAAAATAACTTGAGCAAAACACTGTTGCAAAATTGCACCTTTATACAGCTATTGTTTAGGATATTGCACCCTTGTAACCTAGGGTCTGGGGTTACCAACTTACTAATAATTTGCAGACAATCATCTTTTTTACAGAGAATGGAAAGAGAATAGGAAGAAAATCTTGACTTACCCGATTAACGACGGTTGATCCGAGCTTGATCTTCTCTCACTCCACTTATTTCCAAAGCTTCTAGGGATGCACCTCTCCACCTGTAAAGAGTAAATCCTTCAAGTAATATCTCATGCATATATATATATATATATATCAGAGGTTAGATGAAAATAATATAGATAATATAATCAAACATATTCATTAAACCAATATACATGAAATAGACACACTACAAGATTGGAAGAAGAATTCTCTTTATTAACAAGTGGTGAATAAGATAAGAATACAACCCAGTTTCTGACAGAAGGACTCCTCTACAACCAAAGGACTCTGAGTTCCACTGATCCAAGATTCTGAATATATACCACCGGCATAACTTTTCTCTCTAAAATTTATTGATTAGCCTCCACCCCAAGGCCTCTATTTATACTTTGGGAAATAGAGTGGTTTTGAAGGTTGGGATGGTTGAGATGGTTGGGATAGTTATGGATTAGGACCCAACTAATCTCATCTAATCTCGATTTATATTTTTTAATGTCAAATTAAGGTATACATGGGTATTAATATAGGTAACTCGCGTATGATACATGTGTTTCTCAAATGGAACTCATGTATGCAAGTACACATGGGTTGCAATGAAACTACTTGCATATGACACACAAGTTGCAATGCATATAGTTGTGTATGCAACCCAAAAATCATAATAAAAATATATAAGGATGGTTTGAGAATAATACATTAAAGGTCATGCCCATCTATAGTGTTTTGGCCACTTCAATACAAATTTGTCCTTTTGTGTACCAACATGAGGAATGTCGACACTCGGACGGAGAAGTGCCGTTTTGGCTGATAACATATGCCCCCTAATGTGTGAGGTTAGAGGGAAGTGATGGCTGAAATACATTATAATCATTATCTTGGAGAACTCAAAATTCCAAGGAAGCAGAGGAAGTACCTGAAACAAATACATATCAATGTAATATACAAAAATCATATATGAGGATGCTATGTTCAATATACTCGAACACTAGCCCCTTTACAATATTTGATTACATCATATGATACGGGTACAAGACCATGTATATTACAAAGGTGGATCGAAGCCACAATATACAATAATGAGTCTTCAAAAATATGGAAGTTGTGTAGGTGAACACAACAAAACCTTCCGCAACTTAGGTTATATATATGAACCTAAGGTCTTCGTCAAAATCCAAAGGAACTAATACAATCCAAGCCATGTGAATAGGTGTATCGAAGTCGAACATGGATAGTGTTAACACTTTGTTTGCAATAGTCAATTTATGGGCCTGATAGAGTTCACAAGGATCCTATGCATTAGAAAATTATATGAACGCCCTTCATATTATCAAATGCACATTTTCCATCATTTAAGACCGTCAGATAAAGAAGAGAGCTCGATCTACGATGGTAGATTCCTCTAGAGGTGAAGGCATGCATCAGCGAAAATGATAGAGAAAGGTGTCATAGACCAACAATATAGGATCACAATGAAGAATATCGATGATAGAATGTGGTTTTGGTCAAAATACGCGAGCCAATGGTCAAGTTTGGCATTCATGAAGTCTGTTAAAATGGGAAAACAATGAAAGGCCAAGATCAAGGTGAAACCCGGTTGATGGCCTGAGACGGTTTCATTGGGAAAACATGCTCGGTAGAAGGAACTTTCCCAAATTGCAAAACAGGTGAAAGGGTAGAAATATCTAACGGTGGAGATGAGATCATGGGAAGATCTACAGCCCTAGTTGATTTTGCAAGACAAACTTGTGTGGATAAAGTCGCGATTCCAAATCGCAAAAAGTGGTATCGGCTGCAAATATCAATGGTCATGAAAAAGAAGGGAATAGATCTATGTTCGAGGTTATTTTCGTGATCCAAACTAGTGCGGACGAGGTCAGGTTATCAATTCACAAAAGTAATAGGGTCCGCTCCGATCAACAGTTGCATTGAGAGGTCGACTTGATCAACAAATAAGAAACACGTCGTGGTTTAAAGCTGCTCGCTGGATACAGGAAAGAGGAATTGGCGGCATAAGTCAATGAAATGTGGACAACGGATGTGGAAGACCCACAAATCAGAGGGCTAAAAAGGCCTAAAGGATATAGGTATTACATCCAGCGCAGATCTGACAGTAGAAGAGAGGTTCCCACACATGATATGCCTCCTGGTAAATTAATTGATCCCCCAAAATCCATTTGTAACATGCGTATAGGTGAAATCATCCCTCTCTGTAATTTGGCATGCAGATGTGAGGAAAGTAACCAGTGAATCCACTCTTCACATGGGGTGAGGCTAGAACAATGGGGGAGACCATTCTGTTTCAACGCCACAAGAGAAAGGGAGCATGGGAACATCCACTCCATGTGCTTTGCAGAATGGATCAACTATACAAGGTGGCACCTGAAAATATTTCCCACAGAAAATGGTAAGGTGCCATAGCCGAGGAAGTGACGTGACTAGATCCTCGGAAGGTACAGGATCAACTTGCCCACACCCTCACACATGTTAGTACCAAAGACACTCGATGGCACAATGTGTGGGAATGCTGACCAGTCATTACATCATTCAGTCTCGAAGCCTTATATATATTTCCTTTGAAATGTCGAGAGTGAGCTAACATACTTCTAGAGCCCAAGTTTTCGATTCATCATGAGTCCATAGAAATTCAAAGGGTTTGGCCATGGCGATCTGGTTTGAAAAGCTTGTCTGTCTGGGTGTGCTGATGGTTGGTGAGAAAATTTCCACACTTATCCGTCACCTTGGTGTTCCATGCTAAGGATGACACCAGCCATCAGGGCCCAGATGTGAATAATTTTGAGAGATACATCCGCCTTCAGATACCTGCACCTCCAGCGACACATTTCCTGGACACTTGCTCCCTGTAGGTGTTTTTTCAGGGACCCCTTATACCATCGTTGCCTCCAAATCCTCCACATAAGGAGATAGTCCTGGACTGCGCTCTGTAGGAGCAGTTGTTTGGATGGGAGCATCAGGGGTCCAATGCTTACACAGCCCTGTTTGTGAATTCCACTTGCTAAAGGTGATGGGGCTAGTAGAGGTATGCTCCACCTTATTGGCTGTGGGAGAGCCCACCTCACAGGAGGTGAGGAGTACAAGAATGACAAGCCACCACGAAGGCTTGCTTCATCAAGGAGCAATGCAACCTTTCTTTTAGACCCCATGCCTAACAGTGTTACCCAGAGAGGAAGGGGGCTGCAGATGAGGTTGAGCAAGGGAAAAATGCAAACTGCCCTGCCATTTTGTGCCCATGCAGAAAGCTGCCTTTGAACACGATAGAAACACAAACCTGGGATAGGAAAAGGGAATTATGTTGACTCATCAGGCCGGCTAAGAGTTCCAAAACCCAGTAAATGGTGACTCACCTGAAAACAAACGAAAAGGCGTTGTACTCAGAATCCACAATAGTAGCCGAGCACGTCAGGCTGTCACCCAGGCTGAGTACACCCACTTGCTCCATAATGTTTGTTCATATTTGTAAATCGTGGCGATAGTTCCACTCTCTAAAATGTTAGTGTATGATTGTCACTGGAAACAGTTTTTTGGTTTGTTTTGGAGAATAGTCTCAATGCTAAAACAATATAAATACACTCCTGATAGAGGGAGATAAGGGTTGGTTGGGAAAATTTCAAGGGCTGATTCTCTCCATTGTAATTAGTCTTTGGTTTCCATGTTATGAATAAATTTGCAGAGGAAGGATTGTCTTTCAACGCAGAGATTCTTTTGTCGTTGTTTCTTTCAATAAGTAATTTCTTTACATGAAATGTTCATCCTGTTTTCATTCTCAGTTTGTTAATTTATTTCATGTCTAAAATACGTGTATAACAGTTTGGAATTCATACATGCTATGCTCCATCTATTGTTTCAGATATTCATTAAGTTTTCTTCTAAAGTTACATATAATTCATCCTATAGATGCTCTGCATGATGGACTGTTCCCTCTCATCTACTAATCACCTGCTAAATATCTCCTAATTGCAAGATCGACGGCTATCTTGCCTCTGTTTGTAAATTCATCCCATTCTTTACCTCCTGCAATATGTTCCCTATTCAGACCTTCGACTCCGTTTCCCAATGGTTCCTTTCTCTGATAGTCCCGCCTGCATCTTACATTAACGCACCCGCCCTATTCAGGAGTCTGGCCTCCTGACCATTATTGATCGAATATTTTATGCGAGTAAAGTTGGAGAGTAAGAGAGAGATCCCTCTCTAATTGCACATGGCCAGAGGCGTAGTCTAAAGCGGTTCTACTGTTTCTTGGGAGAGAAACCTTTTCTGCCCAACCTATGGGCTCAATATCGGTACTAAAAAACTAGCACCGTTGCTGGGGACCAGATTGAAGATCATCCTTGGGAAGAATGACATAGTTTTAGATCTAGTTGTTGATGGTGAACAATGATCGGACATTAAGAAGGTTGTGCACTTTTCACCTGGCGACTCCACTCTTAAAGGATTCAAACTTCAGCGACTCCGCTGTTCGTATGACCCAGAAATCAAATTGTCAAAAACACTAGCAAGCTCCGCCGGGGAAAATGGACCCCTTGTAAGGCCCAAAAATGCATGGTGAAAGGTTAAGATACTCGAGTTTACATTTCTTCCAAGATGCCTTGTCTTGCCTTGTAAGTTTGTTCTTATCCTTTCCTAAATTTATCAAAACAACCTTCTATGGTTCAATTCGTTCGAAACAGAGCTATGAATATATTCCTATTTATCCTTCTTTATGAACCGAAAGCATTGCATCATCTTGTACATTTGATTTTGACCGAGATTTTTCTCTCAAATCTCATGACATTAAAGGTCACCCCCGTGAACTTCATGAAACCTTAGTTAATAACGTATCTATTGCACCTAACCTAGTCTCTCCCAGTATTCCAAGCTGGCACAAACCACTACAATTGCCTCCCATCCTCCATGATATTCCTGCAAAACATTACAAGTACCTCCCCAAATTTGAAGGAGAATCCAAATACTTCACTACTGAGAAACATTTACAAGCCTTTGAATATTTCTCCGACCTTTTTGAGATAGAACACGATGATGTTTGCATGAGTACCTTTGCCCAGTCTTTGCAAGGAGATGCTAAAGAATGGTTCAAACACTTGCAGCAGTCCATCAATGCCTGGGAAGAGTTTTCTTGCACCTTTTTAAAATTTTGGGGTAGGAGAAGGCCACTAGATCAAATACTTTCAGAATTTTAGTCCCTTAAGAGGCATCAAGGTGAGTCCATATCTAGTTTTAACAGAAGATTTGCAAGCTTTTATTATAACATGCCCAAGGAAATCCAACCTCTTGAGAATGCTGCTAAGATATATTATGCAACCACCTTTTCTCCTGAACTGGCATTACTTATTTTGGAAAGAAAATCAACCACTCTACAACATATGTTTACTGATTGTTTGGAGGTTGAGGAAAACCTTATGATGTCCAAAAAATTGTCAGGTCAGGACAATGGTGGTGAAATAAAAGATACATTAAAATTGGTTGGGTCCTACAAGTGGAAAGGGAGAGTCCCTGTTTAGCTAAAGCTTTCCCTTGTTAGACAGAAAGATGATCAGCCTGACATAGAAGTAGAGGGTTCTGCAGGCTTGTTTTCTGAAGGTTCCAATCTGCTCGGCACCGGGTCTGTTAATGACGATTTTAAAAGGGATTTAGGTGTACCTGTGTATGATGAGTATGAGGAGGAGTACCTGGAGGCTATACCTGAAGAGCCAGTTATAGAACCAAGGTCTACTAATGGATAAAATCAAGCTGCAATCCAAATTTAGAAGGTTGAGACAGGAAATGATGGTAAATGTGTTGAAGGTGATAGCCTACCCTTGTGTTATTCCTCTTTTTAATTAATACAACACATGATTAAAGCCTCTAAGCATAAACAAAAGTTAGAGGATATAGTGCATTCCATAAACTTATGCGGAAAAGAAGATGATAAAGAGAAACAGTCATGCAATCCCCCTCCGTTTATTGGTACGTCGGGTGTTTGTGATGAGGTGTTGAGTCATGAATAAGGAGGAAACAGTCCTCAAATCAATATATTTTTTAATTTTCTGCCTTCAGGAATATCATCCCATAAAGGAGGAATGTGCTTGCTCGGTTCCGTCGAAGAAAAAGAGGACATCCATGATGAAGAAGGTGAAGCTCTAGTTTCAGAAATTTTGAGCGAAAGGGTGGATGTTTCATTTGAGAACAATTCTGTGGGCCCTTTTCTAAGATCTCTCAAGTATTATCCTGACAGCTCACCAGAGGAAAGGAGTTCTGGACAACTTTCCCATGAACAGATGATAGAATATGCTGGAGGTTGTCGTGTTTTCTATGAACCCATAGCAGAGTACATGGAAAGGTTAGATAATGGTATTGACTGGTCGCATATATGCTGTAAAGATCAATTTATTTGTTATGAGATTTTTCCATTATGCATTTCGTTCATGTTCATTAAGCACGAAAAGGAAATAAAACTGATAGGCAAGATGCTTGATTGGCTTCATTAGAAGTCTGATTTCACTTAATTAGACTTGTACACTAAATTAGGTAGAGTAGGTAGGAACACATAAGATTGAAAATCATCAAGCATTTCCTTCATCACTATTTAGTTTGTTTTCATTTTCAGTTGTAAGCACAGGTTTGCAGTCACAACTGTTCTCAGTTTTAGAGTATGGCTAAGACCATAGTTTGCAGAGTGACATAAATTTGCTAAAGCAGTAGCTCAAAGCAAAATGAAGGTTTCAAAGGAAATATTGGGGACAAACCAATGGATTTGGCACTTGGTCTACGGGGGTTCTTTGTAACCTTGCTGGGAGGATAACATCCCTCGTGTAGCCAACTGTTAACACTATGTTTGCAATAGTTGATTTATGGGCCTGGAAGAGTTCAAAAGGATCCTATTCATTAGAAAATTATATGAATTCCCTTCAGAATAAAATGCACATTTTCCATCATTTAAGACCATCAAATAAAGAAGAGGGCTCGATCTAAGGTGGTATATTCCTCCAGAGGTGAAGGCATGCAACATCGAAAATGATAGAGAAAGGTGTCGTAGACCAATAATCCTGGATCACAATGAAGAATATCGACGATAGAACGTGGTTTTGGCCGAAATACATGAGGGAATGGTCAAGTTTGGCATTCGCAAAGTCTGTTAAAATGGGAAAACAATGAAAGTTTGAGATCAAGGCGAAGCCCGATCGACGGCCTAAGACGGTTTCCCTGGGAAAACATGCTCGGTAGAAGGAAATTTCCCAAATCACGAAACAGGTTAAAGGGTAGAAATATCTAACGGTGGAGATGAGAGCATGAGCATATCTACGACCCCAATTGATTTCACAAGCCAAACTTGTGTGGATAAAGTCATGATTCCAAATCGCGAAAAGTGGTACCGACTGCAAATATCAACGGTCATGACAAAGAATGGAATAAATCTAAGGTTGAGGTTCTTTTCATGATCCGAACTAGTGCGGATGAGGTCAGGTTCTCAATTCATGAAAGTGGTATGGTCTGCTCCAATCAACAGTTTCATGGAGAGGCCGATCTTGATCAATGGATAAGAAACACAACGCGGTTTAAAGCTTCTCACTGGATACAGGAAAGAGGAATTGGAGGCATAAGTCAATGAAACATGGAAGACAAATGTGGAAGACCCCCAAATCAGAGGGATCAAAAGGACTCAAGGCTATAGGTATCACATCCAACGCAGATATGATAGTAGAAGAGACGTTCCCACACATGATATGCCTCTCGGTAGATTAATTGATCCCCAGATGCCATTTGTAACATGCGTATAGGTGAAATCATCCCTATGTGTAATTTGGCATGCAGAAGTGAGTTAAGTAACTGAGGAATCCACTCTTCACATGGGGTGAGGCCAGCACGATGGGGGAGACCATTCTGTTTCCTACATCACAAGAGCAAGGGAGAGTGGGAACATCCACTCCATGTGCTTTGCAGCATGGATCACCTATACAAGGTGGCACCTAAAAATATTTCCCACAACAAATGGTAAGGTGCCGAGGCCGAGGAAGCGACATGACTAGATCCACAACAAGTAAAGGATCACCCTGTCTGTGCCCTCATACATGTCGGTATCAAAGACACTCGATGGCAGAATGTGCAGGAAGGATGACCATTCATTATATAATCTAGTATTGAGGCCTTATATATATTTCCTTTGAAATTCCAGGGGTGAGCTAACATACTTCCAAAGCCCAAGTTTTCATTTCATCGCAAGTCCATAGAAATTCGAAGGGTTTGGTGATGGCAATCTGGTTCAAAAATCTTGTCCGTCTGGGTGTGCTGATGGTTGGTGAGAAAATTTCCACACTTACCCGTCACCTTGGTGTTCCATTCCAAGGATGACACCATCCATCAGGGCCCAGACATGAATAATTTTGAGAGATACACCCGCCTTTAGATACCTGCACCTCCAGTGACGCATTTCTTGGACACTCACTCCCTGTAGGTGTTTTTTCAAGGACCCTTGATAACATCACTGCCACCAAAGCCTCCACATAAGGAGACATCCTTGGACTGTGCTCTATGGGAGTGGTTGTTCAGATGGGAGCATCAGGGGTCCAATGCTTGCACAACCCTGTTTGTGAATTCCACTTTCCAAAGGTGATGGGGCTGGTGGAGGTATGCTCCACCTTATTTCCTGTGGGAGAGCCCACCTTAAAAGAGGTGAGGAGTACAAGAATGGCAAGCCACCGTGAAGGCTTGCTTCGGCCGGGAGCAATGTGACCTTTCTTCCAAACCCCATGCCTAACAATGTTACTTGGAGAGGAAGGGAGCTGCAGATGAGGTTGAGAAGGGGAAAGATGCAAAATTCCCTGCCAGTTTGTGCCCATGTAGAAAGCCACCTTTGAACACGGTAGAAACACAAACTTGGGATAGGAAAAGGGTGCTATGCTGACTCATCGAGATGGCTAAGAGGTTCAAAACCCAGTAAATGGTGAATCACCTAAAAACAAATAGAAAGGTGTCGTACTCAAAATCCACAATAGTAGCCGAGCACGTCAAGATGTCACCCAGGTTGAGTACACCCACTTTCTCCATAATGTTTGTTCATATTTGTAAATCATGGTGATACTTCCACTCTCTGAACTGTTACTGTATGATTGTGACTGGAAACAATTTTTTGGTTTGTTTTGGAGAATAGTCTCAGTGCTGAAATAGTATAAATACACTCCCGATAGAGGGAGATAGGGGTTGGTTGGGAAAATTTCAAGGGCTGAGGCTCTCCATTGTAATTAGTCTCTAGTTTTCATGAGATGAATAAATTTGCAGAGGAAAGATTGTATTTCAACGTAGATATTCCCATGTCGTTGTTTCTTTCAATAAGTAATTTCTTGATGTGAAATGTTCATCCTATTTTCATTCCAGTTTGATAATTTATTTCATGTCTGAAATAAGTGTATAATAGTTTGGAATTCATACATGCTATGCTCTTTCTATTTTTTTAGATATTCATTTAAGTTTTCTTCTAAAGTTACGTAGAATTCATCCTGTAGATGCTCTGCGTGATGCATTGTTCTCTCTCATCTACTAATCACCTGCTAAATATCTCCCGATTGCAAGATCGATGGCTATCTTGCCTTTGTTTGTAAAGTTAGGCCATTCTTTACCTCCTGCAATATGTTCCCTACCCGGACCTTCGACTCAATTGCCCAATGGTTCCTTTCTTTGATAGTCCCTCCTGCATCTTACATTAACGTACCCGCCCTATTCAGGAGTCTGGCCTCCTGACCATTATTAATCAAATATTTTATGTGAGTAAAGTTGGAGAGTAAGCGAGAGAGCCCTCTCTGACTACGCATGGCCAGAGGCACAGTCTAAAGTGGTTCTGCTATTGCCAGGAGAGAACCCTTTTCTGCCCAACCTATGGGCCCAATCCTGGCTCTAATAGATAGGACTCGATAGATTGTCAATCAATAGGTGATAATTAACAACTGAAGCAAAGGAATTCACAAATGATGAAAGTGAATCCTAGGGTGCCATCGTCAAAATGCTAGGTCTTTGTCTTCAAGACGTACTGATGAGAAACCATGCTGTGATGAGGAAGGAAATAGATCCTCCAACAGATCATAAGAATGACTAGGAACTGGATAAAGGAAGGTAGACACAAGTTATATCAGATAGGATAATGATGGAATCAGGATAATAATCAAAAGCAGGGATAAATCCTTGAATAGTGAGCATGACACAGAGGTGACCCAAGGCAGCTTTTAACTTTGCAGATAGAACAACTAGACTTATCTGTCATGTAGGAGACAGATCATATTCCCTAGGCATAAGTGACAAGTGGAGGAGTAAGAAACTCGAAGTGATAGCTGAACTGAAAGTGTACACTGAGACATGAGTATCGGAAAATTTAGTGAGTGCTATGTTCAAGGAGCACATGCTGCCACCAACTGTAACCCAAAAAGAAAACTTCTTCCTTATCTTTCCTGTTAAATTTTAACGAGTCCAAGAAAGTCAGCTCAGGTCTCTCTTAATTTTTGACAAGATTGAAGAGAAGAGGGAATAATGCTTGATAATGTTACTTATTCGTGGATTTTATGAGCCCAAACTAGTATATGCTCGTGTGGTGTTTTCATGTTTAGAGAGTCTGAAAAATCTAGGGGGTCCTTTTTCATCCAATTTAGTCTTCTGAAGCTAAAAAAGTATAAAACATACCTCAGAAGAACTCTCGTAACTTCCAAAGAAGAAAAGGTGAACCTTTTTCGTACTTAGTCAGGGAGGTCCAAAAAAGGTTAAATTACCACCTACCCAACGCTCCTTCAAGAGCAGCAAATAGCTTGATTTTTATGAGTGTGAAGGAAAGAAAGATCACTTGGAAAGATCCATTTGATTACGAGGAATGGGGCTTACAACAATAAACTCGATGTTTTGTTCTTGGTGTTTAATGAGCATGACAAAGACATAAAGTACACTCAGAATATTTTTCTTGTTTAGTTCCAGATCACGAAAAAGAGGAAACTAAGCTTATACTGGGTGTTCCTTTTCTGTAAATTTAGTCCCTCAGGTTCGGAAAAGTGATAAACCTATGCCTGAGAATAATCTTCTCAATTTCGTAGAAAAGAGAGATCCTTTCTCGTATTATTCCACATGGTCTGATAAAGAGATAACCTACCACCAATGTGGATTCCCATTCACATATTCTTAACAAGCCTAAATGGACAAGTTTACTCGGTGTTCAAGTCTATTTTGAGGAGTTAGACTTGGGCCTAAAGAAACTCCATAAGGGCTGGGAGCCTTATAAAAGGGATAGCTTGTAAAAAGAGACCAAAATGAGGCTCAATTTGGCATGAAAAAAAGCTAAGAACGCTCCCCCAAACCTACGACAGATGTGGCATGAGTACCAAAAGACAATCAATGTGTTCTATGCTAGGGTACTCATGGAAGGAAATCCTTATCCACAAAAGAACAATGGTATAGACAAGGTACTAAATGGTTAAATACCATAGTCTGTGGTCAAAGTATTGATTCTAGGGTTAAGGCGGATTAGGTATAAATGCAAAAATGCATATAAATGACCAAAATCCTACCCTATATGAGTGAAAAACAAATTTGAGTAATCTTGGACCCATTTCATTAGGAAAACATGACATGGTATTAGTTTGATTTTGATAAAAATGAAAAATTATAGGTTAAAAACCCACTTATTTGAAATTATTTCTATAAATAGTGCAAAAATAGAAATCAAAATCACCATTTCACATTTTTACCCAATATAGACAAGTTTTACCTCTGCCTTCAATTGCTTAGTGTGGACAAACCAGTGGACGATTTTCAAATCCGCAAGTGCCAGGTAAATCAGCTCTTCATGCTCTTTGATTTCATTCAAACAAATTTTTAATTTTATGTAAAATTTTAATGTTTTAAGACAGTTTTAGGGAGGTCATGCTGTATACGTGGGTATGCAATGTAAATAGTTGCGTACACACATTTTATACGCAACTTGCCTGAAATCAATCCACATATGATGCGCGACATGCCCAAAGGACAGTTGCGTATACTGCGCGACATAGGAAAAGAATATTTAGGGCCAAAATCAAAGATTTTTTAATGGTTTTAATGTTTGAAAATGGCTTTATGAACAGGCTAAAGCATGGCATTGGAATGGAGGGAGAGGGAACATGAAACCATGGACCAAGATGCACTTCAAAGTGCCCCCATGATGCATGCATTATGGCAAAGTCAGTTGCTAAAGTTATTTTGTACCTCACCAATGAGATCTAATGTCCTTTTACTAGAATTTTTTATCAACTATTGGGATCATGATCTAGGTGCATTTGACCTACAAGGTGAGATTTTAGAAATTGCACTAGAAGAAATATATTTTATATTGGGTTTGTCACGATGGGGAGCTCCTATCAACTCGGAAGGTACTGGCAGGGGCGGTGACCTTCTAAGTGTTCAGAACTATATTAACACTTACTGTGTGCCTGGCACTCAGAAAAAGGGGAACTTTCATCCCTATTGCACATATCCACAACTTGCCATTACAGGTGTTGGTAAGCACAGTAGTAATGGTTGTAGGATCATCATCAATTCATCTTGCAACTTGAAACCAAATGAGAATTGCGATGGAATGTATACAGGGGGATTTATTTGAATGGTGTTTGGGAGTAATCCCGATAATGAAGAATCAACTCTCTGACTGCAAGAGAGGCCGACGGAAGAACTTTGTTTATTCTAGAATATTAGTGGCCTTTTTCTTTGAGAGAGTACCCAGTCTGAGCCCTGCAGTTCCTCTACCAGCTTTCTCTCCCCGTCATCCTAGACTGAGTAGGTGGGGAGAAATATTCCTCCTCCAGGGCGGCGGTGGATCGCTTCAGAGTGTTTATGATGACGACTTCTACATATGGTGGGGGCGACAACTACCAGCACTGGAGAAGTTTCCATATGCTGGGATGGATTTCCAAGGTGACAATGACCTTGTCCTCCCACCTGGAGGAGCATGGGGAGCGTCAGGTAAAGTTGGTTTTTCAAGTTTTTAATTTTTTCTTAATTTTTAATCATTGAGATGTATACATATGTATACAAGTTTTTAATCCTGTAAATGTTTAAAATGCAGATGTTGGACCAGTCCTCCCTGATGGGCATCCTCGTATGTATGTACAACCAGTGGCAGGAGAGGATCATGGTTTGATTAGGGTTCTTGAGGGGAAGCTGGCCAGGCTTATGCAAATATTCCCTACTTTACGTATTGAGCAGATCCCTGCCATTATGCAGGAACTAGTGGTTGGCATCCCACATACCTGGATACTCATGCGAAGGGTAGCCAGAGCAGTGCTTGTTTACATAGATGCCACTGAGGCTGCTGCAGCTGAACAAGCTAAAGAAGCCCGAGAGCAAGATGACTAGGATGATCAGGGTGACTAGGGCGGTCAAGATGACCAAGGTGGTCGAGATGACCAGGGTGGTCAAGATTAGACCTAGGGGCATTTTATGGATTACGATCCAGTTTTAGTATATTTTTGTATATATATACATCTATGACTGGATATCAGGATCGAGAACTCGACCTATCTATATGGACAGATATTCACACACACACACACACACCCACACACATATATATTTTGCCGGTTTATTTACATGTGTTTTTTATAATGCATCTGTTGTGTATTTTTATGAAATATGTGTTAAGTGCCAATCCAATATATAGTTCGCATATGCATCAGTAAATGAATTTTGATTTCTTGGAATATGATTAAATGTAATAAAATCAAAATTTCTTTCCAATAATCTAACTCACATAAACTGACATAATAAAATAGGGTTCTGCACCTGATAAGCTCGATTGAGCTGGGAAACCACCAGTTGAGAGTTAAGTCTGACTTCCAGCTAGGTGATGCCACGTGACAAGGAATCCCATAAAATCTCAATGACATCCCTATATTCATCCACATTATTGGTAGCAAGACCTAGGCAAGTGCCTCCAGAAGCAACTAGCTGTCCAGAGGGTGAGTAAATAACCCATGCTGCTGAAGCCAGGTTGCAAGTGTGATGACTAGTGCCATCTGTAAAACCTATGAACCATTCAGAAGACATCTGTAACAACCAGTAGATGATTTAAGAACACAAACTGACGAACTATTGTACACAAAGTTATATACAATAAAAATACAAGAAAAAGTGCTAGGCCTAAGCATAGTACTTCTTCAAGTCGAGCCATTTCTAGGCTTGAGCAACTTATTCCCCTCGAAATCAGTTAATTAATATGCACATTTCTTCAGAAATTTTGACATGACATAGGGTCCTAACCACATAGACCTAAATTTCCCTGCCCCTAAGGGTTCCTTATCCTGGTCCTAGAGCAAGGAAAGTTCCCCTTCAGAAAAAATTCTAGGTTTGACCAATTTATTGTATTGATTTTTTACCCTATTTTTATGAGTCTTGTTTGTCGTCAGCGCATATCTACATTGTTCATCTAGATTTTCTAAGTGTAACAAACATTCTTCAAGCTTAGTCGTATCAGGTAACACATGAATGGCAATTTTTAAGGACGAGATTTTGCATCAACCGGGGTTACTACTTCCACCCCGTGAACGAGTTGGAAAGGAGAAAACCCTATGGTAGTTTTCACATTGGTTCAATAATCCCAAAGTGTAGGATACAGCATGATGTGCCAATTTAACTGACATGTGTTAATGGTACACTTGAGAATAGTCTTCAAGGTCTTATTTACTTCCTCGACTTGGCCATTCTCTTGTGGGTAGAAAGAAGACGGATGTTCTTGTTTAAACCCTAACATAGTGGTCCATTCAGTCATCATGTTGCTTTTGGAAATGACTGCCATGGTTAGTGAAAGTCTCTTTAGGAATATCGAAACATGCGATAATTTGGTTTAAAATGAAAAAAGCTATAGTTTCCCCATCATCCTTATAGGTGGGCATTGCATCTGCCCACTTTGTGAAGTAATCTACAGCAACAATGATGTATTTGTGCCCCCCAGATGAAACAAGGTTTCACATCATGTAATCTATCCCCCACTTGGTGAAGGGTCCCACTAAGATGATGAGACATAACAGAGCAGGATGCAACCACATATTTCTAGTATAAAGCTGACAAGGATGGCAACACTTCATGGCTTCCACACAATCTTTAAAGATCATGGGCCAGAAATAACCGGCACATAAGATCTTCTGGGCCGTTGCTAACCAAGATAAATGACCCCCACATGCTCTACTATGGGCATCATTTAGGACAATCTCAACCTCTTCGTGGGTAATACATCGACGCAAAATAGAGTCTAGCCCTCTATGATATAAAGTATGTTCGATAATGAGGTAGTTTTTTGCATGTAACCGTAATTTACGCCGTTCTTCTCGTGAAAAGGTTGCAAGGCACTTCAGAGTCTGGAGATAGACAAGTATATCTCCATACCAAGGGTCAGAGGTGGAAATCAGAAAGATGTGCTCATCTGGGAATGAGTCTTATTCAATGGCTACATCTTCTTCAATAGGAAATTCTGCAATGAGCTCTGCAAAAACTAAGTATTTGGCGGATTGGAAATCTAAGTCAAATTCCTGGAGAATGACTATCCATTTGTTGAATTTGCCTCCAACTATCCATCGGGACAAAACATACTGGAAAGGATTAACATCCGCCACTACTGTCATAGTCCTCAGTAAGATGTAGTGACACAACCTCTGAACAACATACACAGCTTCTAATGCCAACTTTTTGATGTGGGAATACCTAAGTTCAGGGCTAGCTAAAGCACGGCTAAGATAGTAGACTACATGCTCTTGGAGCTTATCATCCTCTTGGACTAGTACTACCCCTATGGTCAACTTGGATGCAGCCAGATACAATATAAAATCACAAGAGTAATATGGCAGACACAATAAAGGTGCCGACAACATGGCTTTATTTAATGCCTCAAACACAAGTTGTGCAGTTTCATCCCATACAAATGGGGTGTCCTGCTTCAACAGGTGCATGAAACCTTTAGTGATCTTGGAATAATTCATGATAAAACGTCGGATAAAGTTGGACTTCCCTTGCAGGATTTGAAGCTTCCTGATGGAGCGAGGAGGAGGTATATTTACTACGGCCTCGACTTTCAAAGGATCCACCTGAATACCTTTGTTAGAAACAATGAACCCAAGTAGCCTACCCAACTTGACACAGAAAAAAAATTTGTGGGGATTCAAATGTATTTTATAATGTCTGCATCTTTCAAAAATTAAACGCAAGTGATCTGGGTGATCAATCCTCTTTCGAGAATGTGCTGGTAGATCTTCTAGGTAGGGTTCGACAATAGACTTGATGTCATGAAAGGAAAAATTCATTTCCTGCTGAAAGGTAGCCCCTGCATTTTTCAATCCAAAAGGCATTTTCTTGTATGAAAATGTACCCCAAGGACAAATGAAACTTGTTTTATGTTGGTCTTCTAGTTTGATTTGAATCTAATTATACCTAGAGAAACCATCCATAAATGAAAAGACCTCACTCCCTGCACAAGCATCAATGATTTAATCTATGAATGGTGTGGGGTAGTTATCCTTAGGATAGGATTTTTTTAAATCATGAAAGTAAGTACAGACACGTATCGTCCCTTGCTTTTTATCTACAGGAACAGGGTTGGATACCCATTCTGTCAAAGCTATCGGGTAAATGAAACCATCTTTCAGCAGTTTTTCAACTTCAGCCTTAACAGCTACCACTTTACGCGGATTGACAAGTCTAAGTTTTTTTCAAACTGGTTTGGCATCAGGATAGGTGTGGATTTCATGTTTGAATATCGATGGATCTATTCCTAGCATCTCCTCATATGACCAGGAAAACACGTCGTGGAATTCCTTAAATAAGGTTGTATAGATAGGAATCTCCTCCAGAGAGTAGTTTTCACCGACATATACATTTTCCACAACGTTTGGGTTTGTAGAGATGTTGATAGGAATAGTAACGGAAATGTTTTCCATATTCCCCTTGGCAAATATTCCCTCCCTTGGTAAGGGATTGATTGGTATATCAGCGTCGTCTGCCAGTCTCGTATGGAACTCTTGATTTTCAATCCTGCTTAATTCTAGAAGAAAGTAGGATCGATGATGAATATCTTTGCAGATCTTATCTCATCCACACATAGCTTCCAAAATGGCTTCATCATATGGAAAAATCATGTCTAAGCAGTCTTCAGTATGCAAAGAGTTCTCTGCCTAAGCAGGCAGATAGGATTCTTTCGACTCCTCTGAGACTGTGAGAGGAATCGAAATGGGATCAATAGCAGTATGAATGATAGATTGATAATCTATTTCCACTGTTGATAATGGAACTTCAGGTTCATGGTGGGAAGGAAGAACCCAAGGGTTCATTCTATCAACAACCGTAGCAATAGACTTCCCTATACTAGTAGAACCTAAGTAATTAATTGGAGCTGGAAAATCAAAAGTGGCCATTAATGATGAATACATTCCATCCCCTAAGATCTCTAAAGAATATTTGACCTGATCAACCAATGGCATAGTGGACTCATTAGTTTACTTCTACCCTTCTGAGTAAAACTAAGTTGGTCTACATTAACCAACTTCCCTTCATGTGGAAACACTACTACCCGAAGAATGAACGATGCAATAGTAGACATGGCATAAGTCCAACTTCTCCCCAAAAGCAACTTATAATCCAAAGACGCATAAATCACCTCTACCTCAACAAACATTGCCTTCCCTACCAACTTTATTTCGAAAGCTAGTAGGATACTATGTGGATGAAATGACCGTCTGTCAAAAGCAGTAAGTAGGTTGTTCAATGGGACTAGCTCTGGAGATATAAGAGCCTTCCCACAAGACAAGGACATGACACATGTGGAAGTGCCCTCATTAAAAACTTTTTTTCCACCATGGATGACATCTATCAATAAGGCCACATGATATGGTAGGCGAATTTTGACATCAGACAAATTAAATTTCTCCATGAGGCTCGATGAATCCATACTACCTAAGGCTGCTAAGAGTGCATCTCGCTAGGTGGGGCAAATCTGTAGCACCTCTAAAGCTGACATTGTGTAAGGGGTTTGGGATAAATATTCAACTACAGAGTAATTGGATGCATCCCTAGCATTAGGATTGTGCAATATTTTCTTGAAGAAACCTTTTGGTATCTTGGGCATAGTTTCGACAGGTTTTTCAAATGTGAGAGGGTTAGAAGTTTCACCTATAGATTTACCCTTATCTGAGGCCTCTATCTCATAGTTATTGTTCCTAGTTTGGAGTAATGTCTAGGATCGAACCATGTTGATATAATTTGGGTTAGGGGCATTTGGAGTGCCCCTTGCTACATTAGAAGCTGAAGCATAATTCTGTCCTTGGGGAAAAGGATCTTTTAGGACAGCTGATTGTTGACTTTTGAGATGCTTCTAAGATTGGTCTGATGGGTCAGGTGATCTTCCTGGCACAACTTACATGGAAATTTCACCTTTTTCTTCTCTCCCCCCCCCCCATCAGCATTGTTTGGGGGTTTTGGCTTGTTTTTTTCCCCCTTTTTCTTTTTCCCACCGGGATGCTGATTTCCCTTTTAGGAGTATTGTGCAAAATAATTTGCATTCTGGGGTGAGGGGGAAGCCTTTGCCTCCGCCATAGAGTTTTTGATAGACAACTCATGGATTTGTTTAGCCAAAGAATCCAAAGTGGGATATTTCACTGAAACAACCACACGATCAACATGGGGTCTAGGCTTAGGTTTTTCAACACTATGTGTTGGCATCGATGCATCGGGGATGATTTCATTTAGAATCCAAGACTGAGAACATATCAAATCTAACTACTGGGCCTTGAGGATAGCCTATTCCTCATTAGTTACTCCCTAATTGGACACATCCTTAGATATTTACAGCAATAAGGACTTAAGGAACCATTCTAGTAAAAACTTGGGAGGGATAGTGGCCTCAATGAGCCTCTTCGGCCTTCTCCACTCTTGGATGTGATCCAAAATGTGAGTGGCTTTGTCCTGCCAAAAGGCAGACAATAAGTATATCCCGGCATCATACCGCAAAGGAAGTTGGAAATGGTTAAGGAACACATTGGATAAGTCCCAAAAACTACCAAATGCAGTAGAGGGGAGTTCAATGTACCACTTTGTTGTGGCACTAGTAAGAGTTATTTGGAACAATCTCAACTGAACAGTGTCATTTTTCAGTGAGTTAGAGGAGCACCACAAGTGAAAGGTGGTGATATGAGCCCTTGGGTCTTCACCAACTTTTCCTTCAAATTTTGGGATATCCGAGGGTAGCTTGGTAAGAACATGTGGCCATGAGGCATCATGTCTCACCAGGTCATTCATTAGCTTGGAAAAATATGGAAAATTCAAGGTTTCCAGGAAAGGAAGCTTAGGCCTAACTGGAGCATGAAAAGTACCAGCTTGGGAAGTAGAAGGACTTTCCCCCTGGTTCCCAAATGTGAAGGCGAGGATTCCCCCAGCTACTAGTTGTGAAGTAGTCAAGCCACTTTGGAAAGGATTCCACCCATAAGCTAGTGGATTGTTCATATGTGGTGCAGTGTATGAGGTTTGGGCTACCTCGGTTGAGACTGGAGTTTGGAAAATAGGAGCAGGTATCCCTCTGCTAAAAACCGAGAAAGGAGAGCTCGTGAAAGGAGCCAAAAACTAGTGTTTGGAAACCTTGACCATAAGGGTTAGTGTTTATGAACTGCACCCCTACATAAGCAGGTGTTGGACCTACATATGGAGCGAATGGGGGAATGTGCCCCCCATTCCAAGGAAAACCTTGGACAAATGAAGAGGATCCAATAGGACCACTTTGAGCAGTGTGTGAAAAATAAGTTAAAGTAGAAGGTACACTAGGGATCCCAGTGACCACCCCACCAGAAGTTCCTACTACATTTGTTGAAGTCGGTGGTTGAACCACCTGACTAGCTGGAGTTAAGGGAGTAGTAGGTATATTTGTTTTAGGGGAACCAACCAGGGGAGGTTGCACTCCTTCAGCCGGAGCAGTTGAGGTGGAGGTAGAAGGACTTTCTCTTGCACTAGACACTAGTCTTCCCATAGGAACACCAATCACAGGTGAATTGAAAGGACAAACCTGGACGATCACTAGATCATTTAGGTCAGTAAGAGGTGAATTAAAGTTTCTCACAAACTCGTCAGCATGCAAGTATTCTATCTCTACTGTGGTTGTATCAACCTGGTTTGTCCTAGGTTCTAGTTCACCCAAAACTTTACTAATTCCTACCAGTTTGAAAGAACATTCTATGTCTAATCTCCTCCTTTGAGGGGGCAGTGGAGGTTCCACTGTAACAAGCGGAGGAAGGTTTTTCAACCTTCTTGACCTTCTGAGAGGTAGGTCCTCCATGATTGAAAATTTGACTCTTCACACCCTAAGGCTGGCTAAACACAAACAAACCACAGAGCAATCGCTACAAAATTTCCTAAAGTCAAAAAACAGTATTTTTTCAAGTTGGAGCACTCTTCATTATACAAAAAACTACTTAGACTATGTTATAACAATATTGG